>OZ014470.1:33723365-34148234 GCA_963965965.1 Trididemnum nubilum
CCGATCAGTGGATGGAGCGTCTGCTACTAAAACGGTAGACGCGGGTTCGATTTCCGGTCGGGTCAAAATACAGACCATAAAAGTTGGTATTTACAGCTTTCCTGCTTGACGTTCAGCGATTAAAGTGACATTGTGAAGCATCCACTGTGTGTGATAGACAGGCGGTGGCTTGACTAGTAGACCGAAAGATCCTTTCGCTGTCTCCGGGCCAAGGCAGCTTGGTGAATAAAATGTAATGGCAATTGCACATTAAATTATTGTGTTTCAAAAATTCCTAATGCAAATGATGCTTTGTTTAATACTTGTATATTCAAAAGCCCTACTACAGCATGAATAAAAAAATAAACTGCTATTACTTTATACTCCAACTCTTGGCCATGCAAATAAATTCAATCTTTATGTTGTGTATCTGTTGGTTGTGTATATATTAAATTTATGAAGACATTCTAACTATGGTGTTGGTGCATAGCATAGCTCGTAATCGCATCACACTCGCGAGGTCAACGACGCACAAGCGAAAGCAGACCCACGTCTACAACCCTCACATGACTAAGCACATTTTCGCCAAGAGCTCGCTCTTTACGATAGTACACTTTTTTTTTATAAGAACCAATAAATTTTGAGTTAAGGGGGGCTGTTTTTGATTTTTTTTTACAATTTTGAGGCTATTTTGTTAGTACATTTCGAGAGAATCAATGTCAATTTCAGCGACCATGTTTAACAAACTGTTTGATTTTCAATGCTCAGCTTGAGTTAGGCATTTTGTGCTGCGTTTGCGGCATCGTAAATTACAAGAGCGAGAAAGCGAGTTTTTTTTTTAATTTGAACGACAGCCTAACGCTTTCTCCGTTGCCTGCGCAACAGCACTCAATTATAAACTGAATCGTTGCTATTTTCCAAACACTGGAAAATCACTTACAATTTCATCGTTCTGAATCTGCGCAAAATTTATTTTTTGTTTCAAGATTAAAAATTTATTCTTAATTTTCTTACATTTCGAGGAAAGCTGAACCTTGTGTTCTTGTAAAAAGAGTGTAGCTCGAACATAATATACCAATCTTTAGGTCTATATACAATTACTATCTCTTTGATTTAAGTCAAATCAGGTTTATTTTACGTTACGTCAACAGTACGCAGGCAGTAAGCAGCGAAAGACAATGCGGCTATCTACGTCAACTTCATCAAACAGCTACACTTAAACAGTAACAGGCACCAACTTAAGCTTGGCGATAAACAAAAAATACGAATTAACACAAGAAAACAACCGATGTTGTCAACTGCAACTTTTACATGAAAAAAAAATTATATACTTGTTTGTTCTAAGATATAAAAAAAGTAAATAATAAAAAAAGTGTTACATGTATTTGAAAAAACCTTGCTACAGTTTTTGGGGGTCGGCAAAAATAAAATTATGGCATTATGAAAAGTGAGCAACTCCGTCCCCAGGTAAAACATAATTTGAGACGGATCACTCCACATTTCATACAGAAAAACTGGTCAGTTGATACATCCAGCCGGGAGCATTATGCAGATCACCAAGGCACTTCTAAGTCTCATACGTGGCACTGTTGAAATGTTGATCAAAACGGTGACCAATTTACCCCAAACCAACCTCCATTCAGAACACCAAATAAGTTACTATTATCAGAAATATAGCCTCTCATAATAAAAAACAGTAGAGTCTCTCAAATTGGGAAGCTTAAACAACAGGAGATAATGATTCAGCCTAAGCTCTGATTATACGGTAAACAAATAATAATAAAATATCTGCTCTGGGTCATATTTTGTAACAAGAAAACTACAGCGTTATTTAATCAAGAAGGAGAGACTTTAGCAAGCATTGCTGCTGTAACAATATGCGTTAAACTGAACTGGAGGTTTTCAACTACTAAATTGGCTCAGGTGGTTTCGTATGAACGTTAAACTAAACTGCCACGTTAGAAATGAAAAGCCGCCGCATTGGAAAATCGGACAGGAAGTGACATTTCGAACCCCTGAAAGGCAAGAACTAGATAGAGCAAGCAGAAAATACATTCACATGTGAAACATTAAATTCAACACAAAAGTTCATCTTCTATAGCATTGGGCCTAAGGAACATGGCCGAGGCAGACTGAATAGCTTGGGCATGAAGGGGGGGGGGGACTAACGTTCTCATAACGTGGGAGCTACACCTCCCAAAAATTGTATTATTAAGGCCGCTTTGAAAGCAATTAAGCCTCAGCACGATGTCGAAGTCGCGAGCACAACCCATTAACAAGGCAGGAAATAAAAGTATTACAGATCACTGTTTCACATATGCTAAAAAAACGAGTTAAAATCAGCTATCTTTGAGATCAAAATACGTAAGCCTTAAGTTATTAATTTATTGTCTACGAAATCTTTACGACACTATTGCGGTGGAAAATAACAAGCGCATTTTATTCCACCGGAAAACTAGATTAACTTTTTTTTTCATCTATTCCTATCATGTACTTAGCCAGTAATAAAGAAATAAAGACTAGCGTGCATATTTGCGTGTTCTTTTTGTTTTGTTTTGTTTTTGAGTTAAATTTTCCGGTGAAATAGTCGAATTCAAATGATTTTACAAGCTTATTGCTCCTTCATCATTTGGCGCACCATTGCAAGAGAATTAGCGCGCATTTTTCGCCGTTGATTAAGCAGTACAAAAAACAAAAACGGAACACTGTCAGCCTATATGTTAGATTATAATCAATTCCAATATCGATAGTGATTTCTACTAAGAGTAGTGATGAGTCGAGCAGCTGCACTGCTATGGTTTAAAATAAGATGAAGAACGTTTCCGTCGCAATGTAGTAAAAAACTGACATGTGCACCGAAGTTTTCCATTCAATATATAAGGTATAATAACCGGAAAATGGCGAAATTGTGAAAAAGATTGATGATACAGATTAATGTGGCCAGTCAGCTGCTTGCTCTTCGTTTCTTACAAGATTTTTTGGGACAAACACAATTTCAAAACAGGTTTTATTGTAAATTCATGTTTTCCACTACATCGTGATCTTCATCGCTACAGCAATGCAGCTCTCTTCATCCGCCAGACACTAGACACTCGGCAGTTTCCACTGCACCATCCTCAGTGATGTCCATTGTATTGCGACGCTAGGCAACCTTTAAAATTGCTGGACACTGGTCACACAATACGGAAGTTAGACGGGGGTTAATATACATAAAGTGGGAGAGGGGGATAAAATAAGTGGAAAACTCCGAATAGTACAGATAACAATAACTAAAGCCTGATGCTGTTGCATTATTTTTAAATTTTTAAATAGCGCACGTAACTAGCCGCTCAGCCCATACACAAGCCACAGCCCAGGCAGTAATATAATGTTTTCTGATTTTCTTGATTGTGTTGTGCAGTGGTTCGAGTCGAAAAAGGATGCCTTGCAAATGATAGCTTTGCTCCAATCTAAAACCAACGCAACGTTTTAATCCCAGAAAACAGTATTTCGAGGTAATATATCAAAGTTTCGTTCTTCACAAGCAGACCCGGATACGAAATGTTGTTCGCTTTGCAAAGTTTCTTTCTTTCCCGTTATAATCTGATTAAAGACATCTTCAACAAAAAAATTTATTTATATATTAGTTTCAAAATGAACCAGTTAGTTAGTTGAGCGGGAACACGTTTGTCTCTTAAAACAGTGGGGCTGAGATTCAAATTTTGGGGCGGTCAAAATCAACCTATATATACAGTCAAACCTCGGTTTTCGAACGCTTCGGTTCTCGAACAAATCGGTTTTCGAACAATAAATTCGAGATTTTTACGTTTCAGACCTCGAACAAAAATTCGGATCACGACCAAACCGAAAGAAGCCGAGCAAACACGAATGCGCCATGATGCTGCATAAGTCGGCTTTTTTCACACGATTTTTGGTGTAACTGAGCTGTTGTATTTTTTTTTTTTTTACTGCTTGATTAGTAATTTCTGCAAATTTTTTCAAAATTTTTCGTATTGTACTGCATCTTAACCTTTAATGTTTTTGATGTTTTAAAAATAAAACATAAGAAATGTTTACCTTTTGTTTTTTTTTCATCATTTTAGATAGGAAATCTTTATTAAAATAAAATACAATCTACTTCAACCCATTTTTGTTTGTGGTACTACAGTACACAGTACAGTTTATGGAGTAAAATAGTAAACAAATACTTTACAAAAGTTGTTTTCTAGAGTTGGAACGGATTAAAATTATTTGCATTAATTTTAATGGGAAAAATTGTTTCGGATTTCGAACAAATCGCTTTTCGAACAGCCTTCTGGAACGGATTATGTTCGAAAACCGAGGTTTGACTGTAGTATCGGGTGAGGCAAAAAAATAAAGGATAACTCTTATATAAGTTATATTGGGATACCTACATCTTACAAGCCAGATAACAAGTAAATACTGTATTTGGAAAGCTATGATTCTCAAATGTGGTAAGTTTGAGCGTTCATTAAAAACTTTTAACGGTAAAAGTTTTGCTTTAAACGTTCCGAGTGAAAAACCAAACAAATACCCTATTCAATTAAATAAAAAATTAGCTCCCGGTAATCACGTTTACCTCCTACTCTACAATGTTGACTCCTACTCTACAATGTTGACTGCGATAGTGCTCTAAAGCATAGGTTCTCAAAGTGCCCTAAACCTAAGGGCTCCGCAAAGTATTCGTTTACTTTTATGTTTTTATTTAAGAAATTCATTGTCAGGCTCCGTAAATAATGGTCAACCTCATCAAGGGCTCCATAACACTAAAAGTTTGAGAACCCCTGGCCTAAAGTGTAAGAGGGTTGCAACTACCAACACACTACGTCACTTCGAAGGTCAAAATCACGGTTAACTGTTTAAGATTTAATGATTTAAGTTGCTGTCTCACGGGCGATATGATTCGCACTGGTGGTTACAAAAAGCAATACACGACAATGTTTTCTGTACCAGTACAAAAATAAAACCGCCTCAAAACAAACGACTTAAATTTGTGCAGATTTAAAAAGCAAATTGCAGTGGAGTAAAAGAGGTCCTCCTTACATTACAAGAAAACCTTCCGTATACCGCAGCTTTTCGACAATTCAGCAAAATTTGGACGTGAATAGTAAGTAGTTCACTCCTTTGTCACATCTAAATTGGTTTCTAATTAATGCCCATGCACTGCCAAAGTTGGATGCACAGGATCGTCACAACCACCAATACCTGCTTGCGAGAGTGACCTGCCGGGCTCCAGGAGGATAATCCTTACAGAGAACGAAACAATAATATCAGTAATTTATTTTGGCTCATGCATTAGTATTTTCAAGTCGCATTAGTTTATCACATAAATTACCTCAAATGTACAGCACTTTTTCGCAAATGCGTAAAACATATTCAATCGCCGATGATTGCTTGACACGAAGATGTTCCCAGATAACTTCACTGTCTCCTCTGCAAAAAAAAATTGACTTTGTCAATCGCGAACCTAGTCAAGTGACCTACCGCCAACATTAGAGTTCCTTGGCAGTCAATTATCGTGGACCCCTCAATCGTCAATTCTTCGATAGGCAACCACAGCTCCAGTGCCCCACCAGTATGACGTTACAGAAATCGGAATTATTTTTTCCGTACCTACCCTAGTACTTGGTTAGTCTGTTAATGTCTTCTTACAGTCGCAGTAAACTTGTCATGGAAACCACTCAGTGAACATTCTCAGACAGCAGCAGAACGTATAGTTGTAATTACATTTTTATCCATCTAGTTGCCTTGGCCAGGAGACAGTGAAGGGACCTTTTGATCTCTGACTCCAGCTGCTTCATGTCTACCGCACACGGTGGAGGCTTCGCATTGTCCCGTTTCAGTGCTGGACGTCAAGCAGGAAAGCTGTGAAAAGCATACTTTTAAGTCTTTGGTTTGACCCGATAGGAATCGAACTTAAATCCACCATTTCAGAAGAAAACGGTCTATCCACGCGACCACTGATTGATTGGTGTGCGACACTTCTTTTACACCTTTCGCAATCAAAATGATTTTCACTGCTTGTCTGCTCCACAAATCAGCAACATTTTTGCAACTTTTCGATACCTTAATTTGTGCAACAGTTTATATAAACTAGGCAAACCTGTGGTACGAAATAGATACGGAAATTTTTTCCGTACTCTACATTTACGTGCGGTAATTGAATGAAGTACGGAATTACGGTACGATATATTGTTAGAGGTACAAATTACAAAACATCATACCGTAACGTACCGTAGCAAACCCTTGGAATCAAATGACCAATACGCTCCACTACACTTCACAGGGCAAATGACGATGGCGTTCTTTATATCGCCTAAAATGACAATTGCTTAAGTTTTCTTCGTCGTCTGGAAGTTAAAAACTTACTATAATTCGTTAGTTTGTCTAGTTTATCACTTCTTTCATCCATCTTTCTTTCATCGCCAAAATATACAATTATTGTGCAGTCCTGCAGATCCATACTTGTCTGTGATTATCCGGTCGCGTAAAGGAAAAATCGTGCATTCTACATTAGAAGCAATTTCGTTCATTTTGGGAGATCAAAACATACTAAAAACAATGTGACTCAGCAACATCGCAAATTCTCTTCTCATGGTCTCGTTTTGGGGGCCTAAAAATATGCGCTGATGTCACCTAACTACCAAATTCAAAAACTCGCGATTTTCTTGAAATTTTTTTCACAATCTTTTTAGTAAAGTTCATCAGTGGTACAGAACTTGAGAAATGCTTTAATTAAAATGCTCATGTCTTCGAAACTTTGAAGACTGTCAGACAAAAAGCTTCAAAGACATGAACATTTTAATCAAAGCAATTCTTTTGATGTGTTTTGATCTCACAATATCAACAATAAAATTGATTCTAATATGGAATGCACGATTTCACCCTTTTTTGCCCATAAGCAATCGGAGTAAGAATAAACAACGTCCATTGCCAGAGTAAACATGACCAGACTTATATACCAAGCTTTTTTCAATGTAGCTTTATCAAAACAATATTTTCAATGAATTAACAACTCATGTCACGAGATTGCAACAAGTTCCACATGGACTTTTGAATGATCCTCATACACTGATTTGTGCACCTCTTGCATGGAATGCATCGCAAAGTCAGTAAAGTTGGGCTTTTGGTTAAATACAGGTGCTCTTTAATAGAAGGTTCAGAGATCATAATTTGAAAAGGTGTTTGAAAACTTACCAAGTCAGGATTTTGGCAAACCGTCAAGCTATTTTCTGATGAAATTGTCTCTACAACGTCTTTCCTCTCCCTTGAAGGTAGCAATGCCATATTATACGTTGTTTGGGTAGCAATATCTAGAAAGATAAATAACCATATGAAAAAAACAGAAATCTTCACTACATTATTTGAAAAATTAATTTACTGTTGCATCCTTGCAGGTTGCAAAACTGCAATCTACGAACATACAGTATCAACCTTTTCAGAAACTTACCAGTACAGCACACAGTGGGCACAGATTTGTAAACTGAATGGACTTTATCTCACTCCATTTAAACGATGAATACCATCAATGAGTTTCGCAAGGAAAAGCACAGCAGCTATTTACAAATCATTGATACACCAGCTCTATAAAATTTTAACAGTCAACTTTTGACATGTCTGTTGCTCTTATTGTGTAGTTTTGCAGTGACAAAGGTACTGTGGATACAACACAAACATGAAAAGGCCAAGTCAACGACTCATTTTGATTACCTGAGGCTCGTCTGCTCGAAAACTACTGAGTAGCTAAATTCAATAAAACAGTACACTCACTTGCAATACTCAGTTCATAAACTTCATCGTTTCTGGTCAAGCCATAGTCATCAGCATTTCGCTTTGGCATCGTATTTTCTTTCTTTGGTTATACAAATAAACACAGATAATGCCGAAACTACAATACGTAACAAATTTAGATATGCATTCTGCATGCAGTACAAAGTAGTGTACTGTAGGTCCAGCTGACTGTTACAACATCCAATGATTATGCTTGCAAAATGTCTAGAAGCTATTCAATAAAACGACAATATTAACTAGACCTGCAAAATGAAATAATTCCACTTCATAACAATATTCTTTCTGGCACATGTTTGATGAATTTTTTAACCAACGCGAGATCATAACGAGGCTGCATTACATTCAATTAACAATTACAGTAGATACAATAAGACAAAAGATATGAATCAAGTGTTTACTTTTATCATAATTGCTATCCATCATCACCAATAGCTAACTTTCTAACTGTGAATTGTGTAATCCTCTCATTCAGTTTAATTGAACCCAAACTAATTGTAAAATGACAAAAAGTCTGTGTGAAATACACTTGCATAAGATGCCATATTTAAAGGAGATTCATTATAATGGACAAGACTAAAAGACCGAAAAATTGGATAAGGCAGAAATCATGCTAAAAAAAGATTACGATTAGATTTGGGTTAGGATTAGGTTAAGGTTAACCCTAACCCAAACTGCCCTTTCCTACTTTTCCGCCTTTTACTCATATCCCATTATTATGCCTGTTCATTTAAGTATCTTCATTTTGATAATTTTGCCCTGTAGTATTTGTGTGCAGTGTTCCTGCTAAATTTTAACATTAAGTTTACTTATTTGTTACTGACACGTTTTAGCAACTATCTGAAACTTTTCCAGGTGTTAAAAAAATAAACAGGACAAGGATTAGGGTTGTCATATACAGTATACATATACACTGTATACAAGACCACAAAGAACTACAGGATCACAATTTGAAGGGTCAAGACTCAAGTATGAGTTAGGTTTGAGATTCTTGCAGTTCTTGTGATTATTTCAATACCTATGATCCTGTATGTTTTTATAGGACTTGCTTGAACTGTTTTTGAACTTGAAACAACAAAATTGGTGTGACTGTAAAAGAGTAGCCAAGGCCTTAAATCTACAAATGTACCACTATCCAAAAGATGAATGACATATTTAAACAGATAGAAGATTTGATGCACTGTTCTACTGTCTTTTATGTGCAGTATATATCATTTTTTAGGCAAATTTGATCTGGGGCATTAACTGTGATATAATTCAGGTAGCCCAATGATTTACATTAGTGGAGAGGGGTGTAGTTAAGTACAAGCCGTCAGCTTTATTTCAGAATCTCTGCAACTCATGTATGAGCGTGCGCACGCTCTTGCTCCTCTCATGTGTGCACGCATTAGGGTTAGGGCTAGATCTGGGGAATAGCTTAGATCGGAGAGAATGCACGTGCGCTCATACACGAATCATAGAGCTGCCGAAAATAAAGCGACGGCTCATACTTAACGACACCCCTGCTCTACTGTCTTTTATGTACAGTATATATCACTTTTTAGGCAAATTTGATCTGGGGTATTAACTGTGATATAATTCAGGTAGCCCAATGATTTACATTAGTGGAGAGAGCAGTGGTCGAGTGGATAGAGCATCTGCTACTTAAGCAGTAGACCTGCATTCGATTCCTGGTCGGATCAAACCAAAGACTATAAAAATTGGTATTCACAGCTTCCCTGCTTGACGTTCAGCAGTTAAAAGGACATTGTGAAGCCTCTGCCATGTGTGGTAAACAGGTGGGCAGGTGGCAGCTTGACTCTCACTGTCTCCTGGCCAATGCAACTTGGTGAATAAAATGTAATTACAATTACATTAATACATTAGTTAGTGGTTACACTTTAATTTTTTCTTTGTACTTTATAAATGCATATTGCATAGCTTTGTAGATCTTAGGAATACATTTAGTCCTTCAGATCAATCTAACTTCTAGGAGCATGAAACTCAAAGCTGTAAATCTGAAGAGTGAAATGCAATGCTGTTCAGTAAGAAAAATACAGATTAGCCAACTTTAGACTTATCTAGACTACTTGTAACTTTAAGAATTTGGGGTAACAAAGACTCAGTTGTTCTTGCAGTGGCATTTTTATCCTCTTGTCACTGATCAGACAGTGTTAAACAAACTTAGTAAATCTAGACTTGCAACATCAGACATGATTTGAAGGCTACACTTTTGATTGCTTAAAGCACCATACTTAGTACTTAGATAAAAATTGAAGTAGCAAAGTAGGCCTAGTGGTGATACTGCCCCCTGCCCAACCACAAACTAGGCTACTTCGTACTGTGTAACTTACTGTAGCAAGAAGAAGTTGGCATATCTTATTACCTACAGTATACCAGCTATTAAACTATACAAATCAGCTATCTCAGCATTAACTTGCATTAAATTACACACCCCAACAGGTTTTTTAATTATAAATAATATCTATTTCTCACTGTTTTCAGGTTAATATCTACCTGTGTTGCAAATGCTTGCCTAAGTAATGTGTTTACTTTGTCACTGTCCAATCTCCAGAAGCATTTGCAAGACTATTCCCTCAGTTTCGTATGTGCTTTCTGACACGGAATGCGAAATTATTGAAGTTTATAAACAATGAAAACTTTTGCAAAAAAGAAAAAAAGGAGATAGACGGATCACGTGATGTGACTGGAATGGTTGATAATATGCATTCTAACCTTACCCGCTAATTCGAAGGCCCGGTGCTGCCAGTTCAGTCTTTCTAAATATCGGTAGTAGCCTATTGGCTAAAACTAATAGGTCGTACAGCCCAAAAACTCGCTCTAGCAAATTCCTTACACTCACATTCTTACTAATGTCAGCTAGCCTACAATTAACTTGAGCTTGCTTAACTAAGACCAAACTACCTTTACGCGAAACACATGAGCCTAACACCAAAATGTTTACACCCTTCATCAACATCGAACTGACTTCTTTTGAGCTGATTCCCGCATTTGTAGCCTATTTTAACATCAGTGTGGCGATTTTTTCAATTTTTGGCAAAGACTCGAAAACAACATTTTTTAAAGAAAATTCGTAATATTAACGTGTCTGAACCAAGGCCAAACACCAAAAGCAAAACAAATATTTAGGTTTCTAGTCATCAGCAAGCAAACAGTGCTTACTACAGCGATGAAACGCTGCTTGAAACATCCGAATAAAATACTGGCAAGAAGTTAAATCAATCAGCTAAATTGATAATTTTTCAAAAAATTTCAAAATTTCAACTGGGGTGAACCAGGGTCAAACGTCTAGACTCGGCAAAATGTTTTGGATTGCAGCTGTCAGTAACCGAAATGGAATAATTTTGCAAACTTACAAATATTTTTAAAAACATCAAGAAAAATGAGCCAGCCTACTCTCCACCCCATTTCTGAGTTTAGGCCTATAATATATTTGTTGATGAAACCCGTGTTCAAGTTTTTCACACTAGCGATCAAATTTTATTGCTTATTTGTGGTCATTTTTAAAGTTTTTTTTTGATTCGTGAGTTTTATTTTTGATAAATTAGTCCCCCTTCAGCATATGTTTCAAAAAATGCTTTAAATCACTTTCTGGTCTATTGCAGTGCGAAAAACAGTCTCAGAAGTGCTAAAAACGTGATATTTTTTATTTTGCATTTTGGTTGACAGGCCAACGGAGGGGCTATAGCAGTGGTGCCGAAACAAGGGGGGATGGGAGGATATATCCCCCAATAATTTCACTGTATACCCCCCAACAATTTGAGTATGGTCTTCATCTGCATCTCCTCCAATAATTTGACTCTGATGTGCATCTGAGCGCAGGTCAGTACTTAAAAAAAGTGTTCCACTTCTGGTGAAGACCTTTTATTTTTGGTCTTCACCTGAATTCGGGTAAAAAAAGTGTTCCATTTCTGGTGAAGTCTTCACTTAATTTGCTTAATTTGCTCACCTGAAAAAAGTCTTGGTCGAGGTTCATCCCCCCCAATGTTGAAAATAGGGCAAAATTGGGGTAAAATTGAAAATTATCCTCCCCAATGCTCAACAAAGATTAGCCCCCCCCTCCTGGCTACACTACTGCTTAGGATTAATGTTCTTGACCTCGCTCAATGCTCACTGTTTATAACCCTAATATGTCACTTAAGAAATGATTTGCATTGTGTAGGCTTTATCGCTGAAAAGTGCAAGTTGTAAATTTTGCTAATTCGGCGCTTCCAAATCAATCGGACCCGTAAAAGACTAATTTCTGTTTGTAAAAACTCGCTGTAAAAATTCCTTTTTTCTGTCCCTCTCCTCACAGGGCTTTAGAAATATATCACAGTCGCACATCCTATCGAAAATTCACTGATTGCTTTTTTTCAAACAAGTTTAATATCAGAGGTGGAGTCCTCGAGGACGTCCTTGGCCTCGAGGACACATTTTGAAGTCCTTGGCCTCGAAGGTCAAGTCCTTGGCCTCGAGGCCTCAAGTCCTCGAAAATTGGCCTGTCCTCGACTCGAGGACAGCACTATTTTTTGAATTGTTAAAATTTTGTGGAGCGCTTGAAAATTTTTTTGGAAAACGTTTTTTTGTGGAGATCGCTTGAAAAATTTTGTGAAGACCTTTTTTTTTTTGAGATCGCTTAAAAAATGTTTGTGAAGGCCTTTTTTTTTTTTTTGGAGAGCACTTGCGCTTATGTTCTTGGTCCTTGACCTTGGCCTCGAGCATTCCTGTCCTTGGCCTCGAGAGTGTCTGTCCTCGGAAGGGCTGTCCTTGTCCTTGGCCTCGGATTTTTTTTGTGTCCTTGGCCTTGGCCTCGAGCCTTGTGTTCTCGACTCCACCTCTGTTTAATATTCATATGCACGTTATGTTTACGCTGTTTACCCAAAAACTCCCCCATAACTCCGCCACTGGTTGTGCTCCTATGCCTTTATCGCTGAAAAGTGAAAGTTGTGAGTTTTGCTGATTTGGCGCCTTCAAATCATTTGGACTTGTAAAAGACTAATTTTTGTTTTGTAAAAACTTCGCTGCACAAATACTATTTTCTTTTACCGCCTCCCCTTGGCTTTTGAAATTATATCACAGTCACAGGAGCTAACGACTATTCGCTGATTGCTTTTTTAAATAAGTATTGATATGCACGTTATGTTAAGGCATGTGGGGGGGGATGCATCCCCCCACCCCCCCCCCCCTAAATCCGCCGATACCAGCAGCTATGCAATGCATTAAAATTTTGTTTAGAAGAAGGAAGACGCTGGTGCCACGATTGGGCTGAAATGGTAGTCGACTTGTTGGTTGCTGGAATCGTTGGGGTGGTGGAGGCTGATGGGGGCCGGGTGCCGGAAAACTTTGAAAGCCATTGTGGGGGCGGCTTGGCGTGGGGTGCGGTTGGCGGGGTTGTGAAAAATATTGCTGCTAGTATTATTAGCGGTGTTTTGCATTTTGGCGTTTATATTCTGAAGCATGGTCAGTACATGCTCCATCACCGGAGTATCGTAGCTGCTGTTCGGATTGGGGCTGGTCTGCTGGTTTGCAGCACGGGAATGAGGATTTCGTTTTTGATCATCAAAAATTGTGTTTCGTTTGCGATCCCTAACCAAGGCATCAGCCTGTTCAGCAATGTCGTCCAAATCTACATTTCGCATTATAATTAAAGGATCCCTGGCATAAGTGGGGAGTCGCGCCAAAAACTCTCTTTTTAATGAATGGGACAGAAGAGGATTTTCCCGCAGATGCCGTCCTAGGATACTACGGAGCTGCGCAAGCAACTCCGTAGGCATCTTGTCACCTAGGCACGGGGCAAATGTGAGCTCTTCTTGAGCTTGTTCAAGTGTCCTTCCGTATGTTTGAATCAATGCACTCTTTAACTGGAAATAATCGCCACTGCCCTTCGATATTGATCGATACATCGACTCTGCTGTTGATGGTTTAAACATTGCAGCAATTGATCAAACAGCTCGGCGTTGTTGAGCTGCTCGTGGCGGTGCAGGGGTTCGAATTTAGAAAAAATCAACGTGTTCTGGGTCAAAAGCTAATTGTTTAAGAATGATAATTGATGATAATTTTAGGAGTACTCTGCGGAGAAAGGGAACCTAGCTGGGAGAACTTGGGCTGAATAGAATTCTTGTGAGGTTCGGGCGGAGCTGAAATTGGATTCGGTTTAGGCAAAAATTTAGATTGGGGTTGAACAGGGGACGAACATGGTATGGGGGACTCGGTCCGGGGTGTGGCTTGCGCTTTTGTAGGTGAATTGATGAAGGTAATGGCGGTTGAATCGCTGGTGAAAAGAGGTTCGAACTCCCTAAAATCAATCAAATCACCTACCTCGTACTGAATAGTTTGTGGGGAATCCATGCGTTTGAATAATGGAACACCGGTGTTGGAACTTGAAGGAATGTTAAGGCCTAAGCTAAGAATTAAGTGGCACTGGGGTGATGGGTGAACAGCGGAAAATATGGATAAATTTGTAAAAAGGATAAATTCAACCACTAAAAATTAAGGCCAAGCAGCAATAATATTCTTTAAAAAAAAGACAAATAATCAAGCTGAAAATATTATTAAAATGTTACACATAAATAAATAAAAACACTTAGCTGGGAGTCATTTTAGTGAAGATGTTTGCCGACGATTTTCTTCAACCAGCAATAGCCCATATTCTAAAATGTAACTGTAGAGTGCAGGAATACTTGACTTTTGAAAGGCGGAAAGGAAATATATTAATGTTGCGTATTTCTCCTTGTCGGGGTCACCATGTGTGGGATTTTGTTTGTAACTCCTCGCCGTGAAGTGAGTTACTAACTGTCCCAACAACTTTTCCACTGTAGAGTCTGTATGTTTCTTGCCTTCTGTGAACTTTGCTCTAGTAATTAACCTTCTTGTCTCTCTTGTTCAGCGCAAAACCAGACCAATCTTCTACTGACGGAACTATATTGATGCGATTTAGAAAAAAGAATCAGGATAAATTGGAATTATGAATAGCATCTTAGAATTCAGAAAATTAAAAGTACGAAATTTAGAATAATCCAGAATCAATAATTAACCATCCAAAATCATCAAATTTTAGAATCAAGATAGTTAGAATTAAGAATCTAGAATAGAATAATCCTAATTAGTGCGTGCAGCGCTATTTAAGGCGCTCCGATATATCTTGCCTTTTTTCCTTACGTATCGAAAGCCGTCAACGGACGCGTTGGATAAAGTGATGGTATGCATTAGGGTGCCTTTTCCTACACGCGTGAATCAAAGTTTCTTTTGGTATTACTACTTTTGAAGCTTTGCAACGAAAATACATGTTTACATTTGTCATTCGATTACTGCAGTCTGAGAATTGCATTATTGCGAATCTTATGAATTCTGACGCTTTTTACAATTCTGAACATTTTAAAGCATTTAAAGAGCGCTTGTATGCAGAGTTGGACCCATTCATTTCTTTTTTAATTTTTAAATTCAAATTCATTGACTTTAAAAAAACTAAATTCAAATTCATTGACTTTGCAAAAACTAAATTTAAATTCATAGACTGTAAAAAAACTAAATTCAAATTCATTGGCTTTGAAAAAACTAAATTCAAATTCATTGATTTTGCAAAAGTCGAATTCAAATTCGTGAGCGGAATCAAATTCAAATTCAATCCAACCCTACTTGTATGCCAAATATTAGGGCCTTTTGAACGTCTTGCTTTTTGGAGTGTATTTTTTTGTTTTGTGCAGGGTTGGATCCATTCATTTTTTTTTAATTTTTAAATTCAAATTCATTGACTTTAAAAAAACTAAATTCAAATTCATTGACTTTGAAAAAAATAAACTCAAATTCATTGACTTTGCAAAAACTGAATTCAAATTGATTGACTTTGCAAAAGTCGAAATCCAAATTCGTCAATAATTCGTGAGCGGATTCAAATTCAAAATCAATCCAACCCTAGTCTTGTGAGTAATGTGTAAGTGCTCTTCATTTGGACTGCCTTTAGTCTGAAATACATCTTATTATCACAATATATGACAAACGATAAAACTTGAACTGACGATTTCGCAGGTAAGGTGCGTTTGAATGGAAGCAAAGCACTTATAATTTACATCTTTGCACGTTACGCAAACCTTCGCGAAATTTACGTCCGTCTAATCGTACCTTTAAGATTATAAGGTTAGGCTGAATGAAGTACAGGCAACTCTTTGAAGGAAATGGCTGGTCTATAAAGCACACGTAGTACATATGAATAACGGAAAGTACTCAGATCCGCCAGTTGGTCGAGCGATAACGCGTTCGTCTCTGGAGTGGAAGGTCTGCGCTCCAAATTACGGGACGGTCAAATCGGATAGTGTTGCCAACGGCTCGCCATCGTTACGATATTTCTCCCAAGAAAGGTGTTGGTCGATGGAACTTCTCGTCAAGAGAAAAGCTGTGCATCGATGGCGATCTTTAGAATGGGCCTTGACACCGGCATACTCCGCTAGAAGACTGGAGGCGAATTTTTCACCGTTTAGTTCAGATTTTCGGATGTAGCTAGGTAGGTAGTTGGAGTTTGCAGAGCATATGGTTCAACCTGTACAAAGTTACATGCGGTCGTTAGGGTGAGAGGCATTTGTATTAGATTAGGCTTAGACCGAGGTTCAACTTAACCAAGCATAATAAATCAAGGTTTGAACAACACAAAATATAAGTTTATAGACTAGACAAAAACGTAATTTTAAAGCAACTATGCAAGTTTAGCCTGTGTAACACTTCCATAGAAAACTGCTGTTTACAAAAGTACATAAATAATTTATGCAGCCTAAGCTCTTAGTATTCCGCAGTTGTGTAAGCTGTTGCTATCAATTTCGGTTCTACGCGAAGCTATCAGTATCAAATCTTAGAAGGGACAAAAGAAGAGCTGATAAGATTTAACAAAATTTTAAGCAAAACGCAAGCATTTAGAGTAATTAGTTTAATCACACTCAGCGTAAAGATAAAATGTGGGTACTGTAGCCTGTATAAAAATAAGTTTTTAAGCCAGTGAATGTGTAAAGTATTAAAGTAGTATATCAGGTTTTGCAGTCTGGTAGAGGTTAGTAGTGGTATAGGCCTTTATAAATGAAATCCCTTTAGGCCTTGGTACCACCTGCCAGAACTAAAATGGTACTATTTTAGGCTATCATATACCTGTATTTTTAATCTGTTAATTTTGTGAATCAACTGCTTGTGCCCAAGTTAATTGGTACTGGTACGTAATGGCTAGCTTAGCAAGTCTTACCAGTAGCGAAAATCAAAAGAAGTTTTAATTATCCTTAGAGATATTATACGCCTACTAAATTAAATTTGAAGTTGAAGGGCAGTGTCAGTTCTGAGTTGGCCTGATGGTTGTGATTACGTACGTTAGCCTATCTAGATAAAGCCAAAACTGTAACAGGCCTCTAAATCACAAATAAGCACGGTGTCAAGGTTGTTCACTGGTTAGCTAGTTTTAGGCATGGTGATGCTGCCATACCTGGTGACCTTTGTTTGGTTTTCATGATGCAGATAAAAAGCAAATATGCCGAAAATTGATACCATGTTGTGGTAACATGTTGTCAGGTTATTGAATGCCAATACAGCAGCAATGGTTATATCATAATGGTTACCGTATTATGAAACAGAACTGTGAATCGTTATGAGGAGATACCTATTCATCATAATGCCCATCATTTTCACCATTTATTTTTGATTACGCTTTCAAAAGCTATATTTTATAAAATGTTACGACAAAGAGGACTACTGAGAAACTTCATTTATTAAACAAAATAAATGTCCAAGCTGATGAGATCAGACAATTGAATTGTGAATACTTAAAAAACTAACTTTATGTTAATTGATTTATAGATAATGATAATAGTGGGTGTTAAGTTGATGTTTCTTCACCTTTTTCATTTTCAAAAAGCAAAATCATGTCAGTTTTTGGCAGAAAATATCTGGGGGTAAAACCTGCATTATATTAAGAAAATTGTCTTTAACGTTTAAACCAATATACCATATTTCATGCAAAAAATGAGCAAAACATTTATTGCAGCAAATATTATTTATCTCCATGTGTACTAGTTAAAACACGTTAAAAACAAAACACATCCCCACTTAAAAAAAAAACTGTCCTACAAAGAATGGCATTTTAAACTTAGCCGCGTCAAAGTTAATTTTCATCTTTTCATAATCATAACGATACTGCAGTGCTCTTAGTAAGATGCATGTCAGATGTACAAAGCACAGATAAATCCCATTTTCTGCAGTGATACTACTTTACTACCCTATTTCTATTAGATATCAGTGATATTTCCATTGTTAATTCAATAAGTATTAATATAAAATGCAGCATTTAATGGTTACGACAAACCAAACTTTATGATAACTTCACATTTGATCTAATAATGATTTGGTACAAATAATGATTAGCTTCAACATTTCTTGAACTTACTACCTTTGAAAACTTAAAAGCATGTCATTTTATGCTAAAATACTGTAAAATAAGCGTTATTTTTAAGAAAAATTACTTTACCTGTGATGTCATTGTGACATCATAACGATGTCATAGACTAACGTTTATCAGAAAATGTTTGTTTATGCAAAAAATACACAAAACATCATAATGCAACAAACTAGTATGCTCAAAAACCATCCGCTTCCAGTCTATGAGTTTATAGCTGGAGGCCGCCAATGTCCAGGCCTGTTGTAAAGATCGCCATGTATGTATCATCCCAGGCGCAATGACGCGGAAATGTGCCAGGCGAACTTGTGTACGACGTAATACAGCGAGTTTAACAGATTTTTCTTTATTGAATTCATTCTAAATTTTCTCCCGCATCAGAGTCTTGCTGGACAACAGTAACCAATAATAGATCGGTTAAATTTCCTTTGATAGGGGCAAAGGGGCACTTTTTCCACTTTTTGGGAGTAAATACTTTTCCATCAGTACTTAGCACCCGAAAGCCTTCGATTTTAATTAAAGGCAAGTCGATGCAGCCTTCCCATCGAGCCTCTATACCCCAATCGTTGGAACAGCTTCTGCACAAAACTTTGCTCAGCTTTTCCCAGCTCGGGCTCATAAAACATTTTCTTGGATGTTCCATCGTCACATATTTTTGCACAAACTCGCTTGTTGGCACTACATGCTGACCTCCTTCGACGACTCTACACAAAACGATTTTGTTGAAGGCGAAAACCAATGAGGCTTCCAAAATAGAAATTGGATTTGCGTAAACTTCATCCTTTTTGACGTAGATGACATCAGTTTACCACGGACACAGTTTTAAGACTACTGTACACTCTTTTTATATAAAAACCAGTAAATATTGAGTTGAGGCAGACTCTTCTTAAATTTTTGCCAATTTTCGGCCTTATTTGTTCTTAAGTTTGAAAGCATCAATGCCAATTTTGCTATTTTACCAACTAAGTTTGTACTCGAGTAAAAGCTTTTGCGCTGCTTTTGCAGCATCGTAAAATTGCAAAAGTGAAAAATCGAGCTTTTTTCGACTTGAAGATTCCCCAAAATTTCCTCAGTTGCTTGCAAAGTGTGCAAAGGCAATCTACAATCTCGGAATCGTTGCAGTTTTGCTTGCAACTGCTGGAAAATCACTAAAATTGCATCGTTTTGAATCAGTACAAAACTTAGTTTCTTTTTTTGATTTGAAATTCAGTCTTTTTACGTTTGTTTTTAATTTTTTTTTACGGTTGATGCTAGCATTGTTCTTAAATTTTGAGCAAAAATGAGCCCCATTTTCTTATTTAAAAAGAATGTAATTTATGTAACACACTATTTAGGAAACGACTAAAACAATAATGGTGCTGTGCCGAGCACAAACCTTAGAGTTCAAGGCATCATTTCCTAATTCTTACCTTACGTCCAACGATGAACAAACATCGACAAAGCATTTCCGGCATTGCAAAAAATATTCATTTTTGGTATCTCTCGATTGTTGAGCCAGCAATTGGGCCATCATGGCCGCATGATGTGCTTGTCTCGCCTTTTCTTGTAATGCAGTCAGCTGAAATGTTCAAACTTCAAAGCGGCAAAGTTTTCTGTACGCAAGCATACGTAAGAAATAAAGAGCACAAAAAAAAATTGGATATAACAGTGTAGCACAGTACCATTTTTGTTTGGGGTATTAGGTGTTATTGGAATGCAAAAACCTAAGTTTCTAAACTGAAAAAACGTGTAAATGAATAACAAACTCCGATTGAGAGCCATAAAAGTCAATGCCAATACTCGAATACTATCTTATGATGTTACTTTGCCAAATGTTGGAGTTTAAAAAATTCTCAACATATCTATGGCGTGTTATATTAAGCTTTGGTTTACGAGGTGTGTCATAAAAGTTCTAGGACTGTGCTAACTATGTAAGTTATAGTCAAGGTATAAGACTAAGTTAAATGGCCGACGATTCAATAACTTTTTGGGAGTATTTGACCGCAATTTCAGCTCACTGTAGCATTTATTGTACATTTCAGGACTAGAAGAAAATAGCTAACATATTTACTGTCCTTTTACAAATTTTATGTTTTAGCTCGACGATTTCGTAATAACAACAAACCAACCTCAAATTTCTGGCCCGTTTGGGAAAATCGCCTTCAAAAGCTTTCTGTATGCTTCAATAAGTCTACAAAGAGCAGAGTTTGTCTCGTTCAACAGTTTTTTTCTGGCACAAAAGATTCAAAAAAGACGTGAGGACGTTAAGGATGATCCCAGGTGTGGAAGGCCTTACACAATTATAAATGAAACCAATGTCGAGCTTGTAAAGAAGATGGTGCGTGGAGATGGTTGGTTAAGTGTGCGACTGATCTTAGATGAACTCAGATTAAACCGAAAGAGCATTTGGCAAACAATCACAGAAGATCTGGAAATGCACAAAGATGGTACCAAAACGGTTCCACACCTGGGATCCTCAACATCCTAACGTCCATCTTTGAATCTTTTGTGCCAGAGAAAAACTGTTGAACGAGACAAACTCTGCTTTTTATAGACATGTTGAAGCATGCAAAGAGCTTCTGAATGAGATTTTCCCAAACAGACCAGAAATTTGAGGTTGTCATTAATAATCGTCGAGCAAAAACATAAAATTTGTAAAAGGACAGTAAATATATCAGCTATTTTCTTCTAGTCCTGAAATGTACATTAAATGCTACAGTGAGCTGAAATTGCGGTCAAATACTCCCAAGAAGTTAATAAATCGTCGGCCATTTAACTTAGTCTTAAACCTTGACTATAACTTACACAGTGAGCACAGTCCTAGAACTTTTATGACACACCTCGTATATCATTACGTACGTACATCCAGAACGTTACAAAAAATACTTTAAGTTTGATCATTTTTGAAAAAGCGGCAAATTAAGTGATACAGCAAAAGACGAACCTTAAACAAAAAAAAATACCTGGTTAAGATACTGCAAGTTATCATTGCTCATCATTCGTTGTACTGATTCAATGGTTCTGAGCATGAGAAGAGTTTTCTGCAAGTTTAGTTCGTCACGCTGGGCTACTTGCGAAGAGGAAATCCGAAAAACCTCACCTTCATTTTTTCTGACACGCCCTGTAATGATAATGTAACTTGCAAAAGCATATTGCTTATCTTCAAAGCAGAAATAGTACAACTGAAACTTGACTAATACAACTTTTGGTGATGGAAGTAGCAAAGCAGTGCTACCTCTAACTTTTTGGCCAACCCGTGTATGCTCAAATTTTCTTAAAACAATTGTGCCCAAAACTGCAAAAATACGTTTGTGTACCGTAATTTTTTTGCCAATACAATATTAAACTACCGGTAAGTCATATTTCTACAAGTTGGTTGACTTTTTCAAAGCTATGTTTTTGTTTATCTTTTTGCCAAAAATTATTTGCTCTTGTTCAACCAAGGTGTGCTAAGCCAAGCCATTTAGTTTCTCAAATCTAAGTATATCAATAAAATATTGATATACGTTAGTAAGTTTTAGAAGAGGTTTGGTCTCAACGAATATCAACCGAGTAGGTTACTCATTGACACGTAATTTTGACTCGTATGGTTGATGGCCTCTGAAACTTGTTGGCTTCCAACAAAAGCAAGATTATATTCATTATTTCGCCAAACCTTATTGTGTAACTAATGATCATACTACGTCACCACCAAAACTGCATAAAAGAATGTGTTTAAAAGAAGACTGCAGGCAAAATCAATGTTTTTTTGAATTAATGCATTGGTGTAAGATTTCATTGTTAATACAGGGTATTCTACTTCAAACTCACCGTTGTATCCCCAACTTTGACAAAATTGGTGACCAACCCTGACATTGATTACCTGATAATACTTTGTGATGTTTTGACGTGCGCAGGCCAGAGTTTTAATATTTAACCGTTTTGCACGTTTCTGGATGCGAACCGTATGCGAATAAAATTTAGTCATATGTTTTTTACTATACCAATATAATCGTATGCGAGTCATTAAGCATGCGAAGAGACATTCTCTCTAGCTCAAGTGGTAGAGCAGTGGACCGGTATTCCAAAGGCTTCAGGTTCGAATCCCGTGGGAGGATAATTATTTTTCCGCATTGCTTGTTTTTAAGTAGCCGTCGCTCTGGTGGCTCTTCACTAGGCTTCCGCGCTGGTAGCCTTTAGGCCAAAAGCACGCAAAACAATTAAATATTAATTACCTGTCTGTGCCATCATTACGCATCGCTGATTACTTCCTTGAGACATTTAAACTAGGACTAAGAAAAAATCAATGTGATTATTTAAACTTTGGCAAATTACAGTATATTAAACTAGATTGTCGTTGACTCCATTCTTCTTGACCCATCCGTTCCAGATATATTCTACTTTAACCACGACGTTGGGGCTTCTAATGTTATATATTTTTATAATTTTCATTGGCAACCCTGACGTAGATAGCGTTAGTGTCGTTTGAGACCCCATTCCAGCTGTAACCTAAAGGTACGCCGGTATTACGCTACTGCATTGAGTCATTTCGCTGCGCCCTTATCAGTTGAAACTTGTCAGCACAACAGATTCGAGCTGGCAAAAATGGTAGACGAGGTAGTCAAGCGATCTCAGTAAAAATCAAGCTGTCAGATACACTTCAGCCTAAATTATAGCCTAGCAATAAGGCTTTTATTGCTAGGCTACAAAGTTCTAACTTATATCTGGTAATGAGACTAGCAGTACTAAGTAGGGTTATTGTATTTACTTAAAATATTTTGTGACCCTAGAATAAACTTTTCTAACTAAGTTGCAAACAATGGCCTACTACTCAAATAACTCTACTACCGTTACTTTTGCTTGTTCATAGACGTTTCTTACCTAGGCTATAAGACAGTTTACTCTTTTTTCCAGTTGGGATCTGTTCTGCTGATAAGATCAAACTGATTGGTGCGCAGCGAAACGACTAACCGCAGTCGCCTAATAGTGGCGTTGCTTTAGGTTAAAACGGGAAGGCGTCGCTGACGACGCTAAGGTTATCAACATCAGGGTTGCCAATAAAAAATATAAAAATTTATAACATTAGAGGCCCCTACGTCGTGTTTGAAGTATATTTCTGAAACGGTTGGGTCAAGAAGATAGAGTCAACGCCAATCTAGTCTCAAGCGATCGGCATAACTCTAAATACCCCCATTGATTTTGCCTTTAACCCTCGTTTAACTGATCAGTTTGAGCCAGAACAAATCAGGTAAAAATATAGCCAATATTAGTAGTTTTAAAAGTAGGAAGCACGACGATGTGTTTAAAGTGAGATATCTCTGAAACAGTTTTAGGTCACGAAGAATTGAGCTAATGCAAATACAATCCAATACAATAGCAACAAGTTTAAAAACTCTATTGATTTTGCCTGTAGACTCTTGTAAAAGTAGCGTTTTGCTCCGTTTAATGTCAAATTACTGTGTTTAGTTTTAAACTACGTAAGTACAGTATATAGCAAAGTACTCTGTCATAGACAAAACACAACGAGAACCCGCCTTTTATTTGAGTAGTTGCAACAGCTGTTTTGAGAAAATCATACTCAATAATAATATTGCAGTCTGCGACATCGATTCCCTCTCCGGCTGCATCTGGAGTACTGATCAGTATCTTGTGTGTTTTATTACGGAACCTTTTCATAATCGCTCGTTGCTGTTCGTGGCTTATTCCTGAAGAAAGAAGTACTGGTCGTTTATGTGAAGCGAGGCCAAGAACCCGCTAAATTATCATTTTTACGACGAACCCTATCGTATGATGTAGGTTCAACTATCATCCTGGTTACATTGTTACATCTTTGGAAAAGGGGCACTTTACAAAAATTGTTTCGGGTTGGTGGCTTCAAATACTGTAGGTGCCGAATTTAACTGGAAGGAGATATCAAAAGTCATCAGGAACACTTGGAATCGTTAACTCCCAAACGGATGCAGATTCGTCTATAAAGATAGCGCTGGCTTCGCTTTCTCTAGATAGGATGATGACGTTGCAACCAATCAGCCATTTGCCACAGTTTTAATTGAAACTGACAGATTTTTTAAAGCAATCGAAACTTAGCTTGAGGCATGGTTTGAAGTGATCAACGTACATCATGCGCAATGTTGGGGCAAATTTATAACAGTCAAGCAAAAACTCGCGAACTATGCAACACGTATTCTACGAAAGCAAAATCAGGTTTTGCAGTTTTTATCGATTGACGTGACTCGTGAGAATTGACGACGATTTATAAAGTTTGAACCTAACCGATAAAGGAGTCAAGAAAAGTACCATATCATGAGTAAAAAACTACAAAGCTAAACCGAAATTAATATTAGTATATTTATTTTAGCGTGTCAAACTTTAGTCTATGGTTGATATAAGGGTTTCAAAAAGTTCTCGTTATCGAAGGCTTTAAAAAGATTCTAATTGTCTACTGTCACTTTTTAAATTGTTTAGATTTACCCCTGATGATCCCATGTACGGGTGAAACAGACTATTGGTTTTATAAGCTTTTAATGTTTTAATATTGCGGTGGTAATCTCCTGTCAGATTTCAGATATTTTTTCAACTAAGATTTTTGCAGAATTTCTATCTTACTACCAATGTTTTACCAGTTGCCATGGGGTTGGTACCACTGCTGGTCCCCATAAAAATCTCGGGGTTTAAAAATTTCATATCTTCATCCTCTTTCATCCATTTCTGAAAAATAAAAACTTTTGATAAAATGCAAAACCATGAAAGAGCTACGAGGAGTAATGGTGGTGTTCTACTGGCAATTTTTTGCTTGAAACAAGGTACGATTTTTTAATCGTACATTGCTGCACTAAGACTACTTATCCTGGTAAGCACTAGTAGATTGTTGCTAAAAATTAGTAAAATTTTTTTAACAGTTTAGGCTATGAAAAAATACAAAACCAAGACCAATAAATATCGACATTTGTATTTTTGTGTTAACTTGTAAGTCTACTCCCCTTCTAACTGCCTTGAATTAACATCTCTTCGTGACATTGCTAACACCGGCCAGACAATTGAAAAATGCCATCTGTTCATATAAGAACGAAACTTTTTTTCTTTTTCTTAATTGTTTATTTTTAAACTTGAGCGAACGTGCGATTCTCTGGTTGGTTTTGAAAGTATTAAAACTATTTTTCAAAGAAAAAAGCAGTCTAAACCATGTTTGACCAAGGATGGCAGGTACGTTGGTATGGTACCCCTCAATTTTTGCTAAAAAGTACAGTACGCTACGCTTTTCTTGTAATAGTACGGGTATAGTACGTTAGTACGCTGTATGAATATGCCAACTAAACATTTTATGTGCAACGTGCAGCCGTTAATCAAGATTCGTGCTGCAGTGCCCGGCGTGCAAATAGTCTAGGCTATTCTTAAGTAATTATCATAGCCTCTTAATTTGTCGTTGCAATTGTATAATGATGCCACAAGTCAGAATCACAGCTATAGGCAATTGTGAAGTCATAACCATTGCCTATAGATACAAGGAGCCAAGGACTATCGTTGCATGTCATACATTGGAGAAAAATTTGAACGGAAACAACTCTGACACTTTACCTGAATATGCAGTGGTTTAAAAATCCCAGACTTTTTGCACATTTCACCAGTTTTTTGTATGCAAAGGCCTAGTGATTTCAAAGTCAGTTAAAGCTGCGAGTAGTTAAAAGCAAGGATGGCAATATTACGGTACGTAAGTACGGTACGCCTCAATTTCTGTAATGGTACGGATCATTGGTACGGCACGCTTCAAAAATTGAACTGAAGTACGGTACGCTAGTACGGTACAGTACACTTTAAAAATTGAACTGAAGTACGGTACGCTGGTACGGCACAGTTCAAGGTGCGAGGTACGTAGTACGCAAATTCTGAACGTACCGTACCGTCCTGCCATCCTAGTGTTTGACTGCCTGCGTAAAGGTACGATTTTATTAGTGAGACAGGAACAACTGAAAATTTAACAAAAAACAAACAAGCAAAAGTGCAGATTATCGCAGGTTACTAGTCAAAAGTTGTTGCAAGCAAATTATCGCCGGTGAAACAGCACTATAAAAGACATTTTAAATATTTAATAGATCTATTTCGGCACAAAATAAAATACACTTAAAGAGGAAACTAACTGGAAATGGGCAGAATAATCTATCCTCAAGGCTATTTGAAATTGATAAGCTTGTATGAAAGTTGAACCATATACTTTAAACAGACCTTAATAGCCATGGTGTATATTTGTTTTTGTACCATGAACATTCCACTAGACTCCGGTTCTCGGCGGAATTTGTCCAAAATTAGTGTTTTCATTCTCTCCAAACTCGGATTAGCGCATTTTTCATCCTTTGAAAGCGCCTGAAATTCATCCAATGAATCTAAAAACATAATGTATACAAGGACGGAAAACGTTCAAAAGCGAACTGATTACTGATGCCAGCCAGACTAGCACTAGTTTTTGAAACAAAAACTCGAATGTCACCTACAAGAGCCGAAGCTCATACCGGACACAGTTCTACAAAAGTTGTCGTGCTAAACGGACGTGTTTTACTGAAAAACAAAGTTGCAAGTTGACAAAGCATGCCTGTCGATAAAAGCGTTACAAAGCGATTCAGTTTCTGAAAACAAACTAATTGAGATTTGTACTGCTAAAGTTTTAAGTGCAGTGAAAGACCAGTTGAAAGCTTTAAACAAAGAGAACATGAAAAATTTAAAGAAAAAACATGACGAAGAAATTGATATTTTAAGGACCAAAATCACAAAGCTAAATACGAGTCAGTCATTTCTTAGTGCTAAATATGATGAATTGCAAGTGAAATACGAAGAACTAGGAAGTGCTAGTAACAAGCAAAGTAATGAACTTACTATACTGAAATCTAACTCGGCTGAACTCGAACAGAAAACAAAAACAGAAACCGTTAAAATTGATGAAATTTACCAGTACAGCCGCCGTCTAAATCTGGAATTTCGCGGCGTGCCAGAAGTGCGCGATGAACATGTATCTCAAATCGTGGTTAATCTCTGTGAAAAGTTGGGTGTTGACATTCAAAACATGATATTTCGAATGCCCATAAAATGCCCAAACGTTTCCGACGCAATTTTAATCCTCCAGCAATCATGGCAAGATTCATGAACCGAGATGTACGCAATGAAATTTACAAGAATCGAATTACAGCAAAAAATATGGCTAAAGAAAATTCCCTGTTGCTGGAATGCCCAAACTTTATGTTAACAAAAATTTGACAAACGCAAGAAAGAAGCTGCTATGGATGACTAAGCAAAAAGCTAAAGAACTCCAATATGCGTACACATGGACTATGAACGGGAAAATCTACGTGCGAAAGGAGGAAAACGCACACTCGAAACTGATTATGAACGATGAGGACATCACCCTTCTATAAATTGTGAGTGGCGTATAATTGCTTGTTTTTATATATCTGGAGTAAAGAACGCTCAATAAATTCGCGCTAAATGACAATATTGATTGCCTATGGCAATCCTGGTGTAGCTTATTGTTTGAAACCAATTGGTTTTGATGATATACCACACGAGCTAAACGTAATGGCAGGTTTAACTATATGCCATATCAATACAATCAGTTTGTGTAAAAATCTTGATAAATTGGAAGAATTTTTATGTAAATTTGCCAAAATGCCAGACATAATTTGTCGTAGTGAAATTAGGACAAACCAACACAATGGTGTGGGTGTAAATTTTCTAGGTTACTGTTATTACAGTAACAATTCTCCAACTAAAGCAGGTGGTTCCGGAGCGTATGTAATCAATTCCTTGAAATGTAATGAAAATTTGAACCTACGTATGAAACTGACTGGGTGCGAAGACGTTTGGGTTAAAATTTTACTTTCCTCCGAAATTCTGCTGACAGTTGGCAGTTTGTATCGTCACCCATGGCAAAATTGGGAAACTTTTGAAAATGCAATTCACAACAATATCCAGTTCTTGCAAGGAAGACAATAAGTAATATTGGGTGATTTTAACATAAAACCGCAGAGGTTTAAAGTCGATTCTAAAACCAAAAGGTATGTTAACAATATTTCAAGCCTTGGATGCGAGCAGCTCATTGCCTTTCCTACAAGAGTGTCGTCAAGCAAGGAGTCCATATTAGATCATGTGTATGCGGATAACTGTACACTAAACAACGTCAACATCACAGCAGTAATCGAACACGATATCTCAGACGACTCAGCTATAGTAATTGCATTTCAACTCAAGACTGATAGCAAAAAAAATGCAAGACCGCTTGTTAAAAACTTCCAAATCAAAATCAAGAAAATTATTTGATTGATCTCGGCAAACACCTTAGATCCTCTGCTGCAGTAGAGCAAAATGACATTTTAGAACTGATTAAAATCATGTCTAATTTAACCGACAAACACTTTCCAAAAGTACAACTTTCTAGAGGGCAGTACAGGATAGCAAAAAAAACATGGCTGACAAAGGGAATATTGAAGTCGATTACGACGCAAAATAAATTGTATGCTACATATAAGCGATCTAATAGCACCTCAGATCACAACATTTATAAAGAATACAGAGACAAGCTTACTCGCATTAAAGAAAAAGCGAAAGCAATGTACTACCAAACCTTATTTGGAAGCTGTGGAAACATAAGTGTAACAAGGAAAACCATCAAGAATATACCGAACAAAAACGCAAGTAAAGATAACTTCCTACCAAGTCAACTGAATATTATTGACGCGTAATTAGCAATGCCTCTAGCATCTGCAATGAGTTAAACAGACACTTCTGCAATATAGGAAAAAAAATGGCTAAGAAAGCCCCTGCCCTGACTTCAGATATTTCGAACTCATTCTGCGGCCAACCAATTCAGAAATCGATATATTTTGAACCTGTAAGTGAAAATGAAGTAGAAGGGATAATATCAATGTTTAACCCAAACAAAGCGCAAGGCATAGATAATATTTCCATTAGATTAATCAAGTTAGCTAAAGCCATTTTAAGCCCATATTTAACAAGGATGATGAATAACTTCATTACAACTGGGCAATATCCTGATGTGTTAAAAATAGCACGAGTTACCTCGATTTACAAGAAAGGATCCAAAACGAAACTAAGTAACTACAGACCAATATCGATTTTAACTCCCTTCAATAAAATTTTTGAAATAGTTATCAAACAACGTCGGCTTTACTTTTGGAAGAAGCACAAAATTTTCGCTCAAACACAATTTGGCATTAGAAAAAACTTTACTATTCTGGCAAGTAGGCCTACCCATTTTCGAGAATATCTTCTAAGTGAACTAGATTCAAACATGAATATATGTTCTATATTCGTGGACTTGGCCAAAGCCTTCAATACTGTTAATCCTGACATTCTTTTGTACAAACGAAATCAATACGAAATGCGAGGGCTAGCATTTAACCTAATTAAATCATATTTGCAACACAGACAACAAATAGTGCAAGTAGGAAACCATTCATCTTCTATTTCTGATATTTACATAAGTGTACCACAAGGTAGTGCGCTTGGACCAATATTGTTTTTGATTTATAAATGCTTTAACATACACTTCCGATTTGAAATTCACTTTGTAGGCAGATGACAGTGTCCGTTCTTTAGCTCATAAAAATATTGACTTCTTGCAAAAAAGTTTACATCAAAACTTGCAAAAGGCAGACAGATGGTTAAAAAGCAACCAGTTGTCAGTAAATGTTGACAAAACAAAATTCATTTTGTTTACTAAAAGTAATAAGACCTTAAATGTCTTATAAAGGATTCAAGATAGAGCAAACAAAAAACATTAAGTATCTTAGAGTCTTGCTTGACGATAAACTGAAGTGGCATGAACATATCGACTATGTCGCAAATAAGCTCTCCGCGGCTAATGGAATTTAATGTAAATTCCGGAGGTACGTACCACAAAATGCACTAATATCAGTATACTATAGTCTTGCTTATTCATACTTGCAGTATGCAATATCGTGTTGGGAAATGCTTCTACTAAAGAGCTCAATAAATTACAAGTCTGTCAAAACCGCCTGGTTAAAACAATTACTAACAGTTTTCAACAAAAAACGAGACTGAAACCTTTATTCCAACCACTAAATTTTCTCCAAGTTGATTCAATCTTTAAAATAAAAGTTGCAAAATTTATGGGTAAAATGCATAACAACCAAATTCCAAAAATTTTTTACCATCATTTTGAAAGATTTCAGCAACACATTCGTTCACCACTCGCAATGCTGTATCTGACAAATTCTACATTCCAAAAACACTGCATGTTGAAACCGCTCAATCGATTCGAGTAACTAGACCAAAAATATGGAATGCATTACCTCGAATAGTAATGGAAAAATCCAATAATGGTCCGCTTTCCAAAAGCTGATCAAATCTCACTTTTTATTGGAGCAAAATTATAGTTTATCATACGTTCATTGAGTTTTGGTTTCGCCTTTATGCATTCGCAAAGGATACCACATTTTGTATGGTGCTCTGTACACAATAGTTCTTTCATTGATCATTTCCTTCACTGTTGTTACGTTTTTTACTCATGAGACCCTTATCGTTTTGTTCCTTTTTGTGTGTGCAGGAGTAAAAAAGATTTTATGCACGATGACCAAATTAATGTAAAAAAAAACTTTACTCCAAATGTCAAACGAGTAGGTGCAGACTCAGCGACCTCCCGGTCTTGGACCGAACCCATGGTCTTTCGTGCCAACTCAGGTGGCTGATGCTTCAGCATAAAGTTATTTATTTTTGCGTAAATTGTGTGTGCTGTGTTGTGCGTCGTTTATCGTCACAATAAACCGATTTCTCTCTCTCTAAAAAAAAGCGTTTTTACACGTGCACTTTTTAGGCCTGGTTCTTCGTTCCGAAACCTGCTAATTGCTGAGCCATGCAACAGAAAAACAAAATACGAATACAAGAAACAGGCCAATGAAAGATTTTATATGTCACCAAAGGAACATCATTAACATTTTATCTCCTTGATTTGCACACATCTTTTGTAATTTGGATCTTTTTTGGTATGACTCAAATCATGGCCTACTAAAAGAAGACAGCCGCACATGTCACCTAACACCGAGAAAATTAGTAGGGCAACTTTTGCGCATTGATTTGCATAGAGAGCAACTTAGAAAATCGGTGTTTATTAGTTGCTTTGTTTTCGCGTCCTAAATCGAGAAGAACTGTACTAAAATGCACAACTCAGAGTAACAAGTTTGCTTTATAGTAAAACCATACCTGTAGTAGTGTAGCATATGTAAGGTATCTACAGCAAAGAAAACAACATATATAAAAAGAGAATTATCTCAAGCCAAGTGGTAAGCATAGTCTGAAAATTCAATCGTTGGGATTGAATTTTCTGAAAAGTCTGAAAATTTAATCGTTGGAATTTGAAAAAATCCTGAAAAGTCTGAAATCTGAAAATTCAATCGTTGGGATCCAGCAGTAAAACTATTACTTCTGCCAATAATTACAGTAAAAACACAAATTTTAAATGTATTAATTATCATCAGAAACTTAGTGACGGCAATAAATCAATTACATTAACTTACGTAATGATAATAGCTTGTTCAGTAAAAATTTGGGAAGCAGTTTTTCTTAAAGTCAAACAAGCAGTAAAGCCTTATACGATTATCTTAATCATACCAAACTAGATCCCCAGACTTTTATTTGCTGTGATATTGAACTTAATGTTTTAGGTATGTATGAATCAGAGATGGAAACCGGCCGGGTCGACCGGCCGGTCGGGATGCCGGTTGGGTCGAGATTCTTCGACCGGCCGGTCAAGCCGGTTGAAAAACCGGTCAAATTCTCCTTTCTGGCAACTAAAAGACATCTAAGCACTAACCGAAATATACTTATAGATTTTATCATAAATAAAACGTTTCATAAAAAATCAGTATTAACAAACCACATCTTTCGAAAACACTTGTTGAATGGTTTCAAACTGTGACTAATATGCTGTGACCATTAAGACATCCACATCCAGGGACGTATGTAGGGTAAGAGTATTGTGCCATGCCCCCCCATTTTGGGCTTCGGCACAAAGCAAAAAAGTGCAAAATATACGTCAAAATCGCGTAATCAGATTCTAATAAAGCATGCATGTGGAAGAGGATTGCGCTACCTGGCATTTTAGCATGATTTTAATCAGCTTACGAGTAGATTTCAGATTTTTTAGTACATGCTAAAATCTTGCCGTTTTGAAACGCTTTTTTCAACTTAAATTTACCACACTCTACACTGGGCAAGAACGACATAAAGCTCTAATTTTTTTATATCTAACTAGCAATGGCTTGTTGTGAAATAGCAGCATTTCTACAAATTGCTGGGGCACATTATATTTCGAATGTTTTCTAGCCAATGTCATAACAGTTTAGTGTTTTCAATGAGAATAACGGATGCGTTGCGTTCATCGGGGTAGTTATTCATAACCACTTTGTAGTACCGATGAGTTTATTTATTGGTTTGACGTTTCGCTTCCCAAACCGGGAAGCTTCTTCAGAACAATTTTCGGCAGTGCTGTCTTTGCAGTTACAAACAGATAAATGAGAAAAAAATAACGGCAGAAGATAGGTAACAGTAAAAACAAACGAATTACAATTATACCCAAAAACATTAAAATGATGGAGCAATAACATTATGTAATATTGAAAATTATGTCAATAACAGCGTGAAAAAAAGAATATTGAAAAATTATGTCACTAACAGCGTGAAAAAAGGAATATTGAAAAATTATGTCACTAACAGCGTGAAAAAAATTAATAACATTCATAATTACTAGCTGCTTCACTAACAGTTTGAGAAAGTTGAAAAGGATCTATTGCAAAACATTATGTACTGGAAAAGCTTTTTAGCTCCACAGAGATTTATATACGGACGGAACAATTAATATAAATCTCTGTGGAGCTAAAAACCTTTCCAGTACATAATGTGTTGCAATAGATCCTTTTCAACTTTCTCAAACTGTTAGTGAAGCAGCTAGTTGTTATGAATGTTATTAATTTTTTTCACGCTGTTAGTGACATAATTTTTCAATATTCCTTTTTTCACGCTGTTAGTGACATAATTTTTCAATATTCTTTTTTTCACCCTGTTATTGACATAATTTTCAATATTACATAATGTTATTGCTCCATCATTTTAATGTTTTTGGGTATAATTGTAATTCGTTTGTTTTTACTGTTACCTATCTTCTGCCGTTATTTTTTTCTTATTTATCTGTTTGTAACTGCAAAAGCAGCACTGCCGAAAAAAATTTCAGTATTTGCTGCCTGGCAAATTCTAAATAATCTGCTACCAATAGCTAAAAAATTTTAACTTCATTTTTTGGCCTTTCGCATAATATCATTACAAAGAACATCTAATAGTTTAGCTTGTGCCCTCCAGTGCTTTTTATGCTTATTTTGTGTACGGTTTGCGTTGCTCAAAACGGGACTTTCAAACCGAAACTTAACCAAAAAAGGTCTTAAAATTGAGTCATTTTTGCAAAAAACGCAAAAATTTTTTTTGCGTTTTTTTTCTGAGACCCCCGTCCAAAGTCACAAATTTTAACACCTCAACCATGCCCCTTCCCCCCTTTTGAAAATTTTTCATTACATACATTGAACAGTGAACAAAAACCTTCTGTAAAAAACCGGTCGACCGGGCCGGTCAGAAACCGGTCAACCGGCAATGATTTTGAAATTTACCGGTCGGGTCGAGAAAATCCTGAACGGTTCCATCTCTGGTATGAATAATATTGTTTTATAGATGTATAACAAACTACTCCGTTAAATTTTTGTTAATTGTTTAACGCAAAATAGTGAATACTTGTGCTATTGTCAATTGTAAAACGGGTTATAAAAAACGTCTACATAAAATCAACAAAATCAATTTTAATAAAAAGCAATAGACAGTATACAGAGTCTAATAGGCACAATCAAACCTTTGATTAACAGCCTAAGACATACTGTTTCGGAATCGACATTCGTCCTTTATTTCTCGTCAGCATAGCTAGGACTACAGGTATGAACATGAGCGTAGAAAGGCAAAGAATCGCAAATTAAGCAGATCATGACACAGTATTTTTTTTCCAAACACATAAAGTAATCACAATATTACAAGAGATAATTCTAATAGTTCAGTTCAAAATAATTTCAATTTTCATTAACCAAAGGTTTGATTGTGCCTATAAGACTCTGTATACTGTCTATAGCTTATTATTAACTTTCTCAGAACATTGTTCTTAATAAAAAAATCAATTTTATTCCTGAAAAATTTCCAGGGTTTAGTTTTCCTTAAAAAAAATCAAAAATTAAATTAAAAGTGGATTATCTTTGTAAATCGCAAAGACTGGACTCCAACAAAACATAGTGGTATTTGTTCAAAACGTTTTGAAGAAAGATATCTGAAAGGCGGGAAACGAACTACATAAAGCTGTGATTTAGAGCCAGTTCCTTCTATCTATTCTGAAATTGAACTTGTACCTCCATCAGTTTAGCCAACACAAAAAACTTTGAGAAAACCGCCCACTAGAACTACTACATTAGGCTACCAAACCAGCTTGAAGAATTTATTGATCACGACAAAATTTCAGATTTTCTAAGCATCTAATAGTTTACAGCATATGCCCAAGTGGATATAAGTTGCAAATAAATGAAACCAGAGTTGTGTTTTTCAAAATAGAAAACTGCAAAAGATTTGACATTCCAACGATCACTGACACAAATGTAATCGATAATGACCTCCATGCTAAACTTTTTATCTGGATCTCGTATTTCCCTTCTCAATGGTTTGTTAAAGGTAGAGACCGTAGATCAACAAAAAAGTCGGGAACTCTGCAGCATATATCAGAAGTTTTTGTGAAACCAGCAAATCCAGCAATCTTACAAATGGAACTGCTGCAAATTCGATTAAAAAGCCAGATAACCGTCCTGAGTTCACTTCTGAACTTTTACAACTTGCACTGATGCCGCGCTACCAGTGCATCAGTTACTCCTCAAACATTTTCCGTTGCCATCAGTAAGCCTTTTGCAGAAACTAAGTCAAGGAGGGATTGTTCCTTTGAAAGCAATCAAATTGTTAAATGAGGGCAAACTTGACGAAAAACGCTGTGCTGCTAATTGATGAAATGTACTTGCAAAAAGAAGTGCAGTACAATATCAAGAAGGCAAACTAATTGGATGCATTGAAAATGGAGTCTTATATAAAGGGTTTGAGACGTTTATGATTGTGGGGCTGAGACAAAATCAGCCTTTTGGGTTAAAGTCATACCCGAATCGAAAGCACAATGAAATTGGCAGGCTTTTCAAACATTGGAAAGCTTAAAATTTATCCATGAAATTGGCTTTCATGTTCGAGCAGTCATTACAGACAATCACTCCAGGAACGTTTCGGCCTTTAATGAACTATACTATGAAATATACCACGAAATATACCTGTACATCGCAGGAAAATGCAATTATATCCATCCGGGTCAGATAAGAAAACTTATTTGTTTTATGACCATGTACATCTACTGAAAAACGTACGCAATAACTTGCTGAATGCCAGAATATTTATTTTTCCCGAATTTCGTTTTCTTGACGTCATCAGAGTTCCTGCGGGAGAGATTTCTTGGAAGCTGCTTCACGATGTGTTTGATCATGATGAAAAGATTTAGGCAAACTTACGAAAAGCCAACAAGCTTACATACAAAGCTTTACACCCAGGAGACAAGCAAAGTATGCCATTAGCTTTGGCTAAACTCGATCCTACCACTTCAGCTGCTTTTGAAAACTATTTTCCAGAATGCGAGACAGCATCAAAATTTTTGTGCTTAATGAATCTCTGGTGGACAGTAAGTAACAATGGAATATAAACTTTGATCGTGGGGATGCTGCAAAACCAAATGATTGCAAGCCAGAGTTTCTTCAAAAATTGGCCGATTGGTTTTCAAAACGGAAAAGTCAGCGACCAGGAAATCCTAAAAAATTTACCCTAAGCAAGCAGACAACCTCTGCTTTAGTTACAACTTTAAAATGCACTGCTCACTCATTGAAGATTTGCTTCAAGAGGTTTTTTGTTATGTTTTGACAGCAAGGTCTCAGATTGATCCACTAAAATGCCAGTTTTCAACATACAGCCAAATGAATGGAGGAGCTGCGCAAAGTCAAAAATTAATCAACGAGCTTTAGCAATGAAATCCATTTTGAAAGAGTTGATCTCATTTTGGCAAGAAGAAGTCCGTCCTTATACCAACAGAAATCTTGCTTTGAAGTTGACGAACGAAAACTTGGAGAATATTTCCTCTAAACTTGAAAACTGTGGTTTAGATGAACGAATGAAGTTGCCGCTGTTGTTGCTGGATATATTGCAAAAAACTGGTCAAAGGCACTACCTGTTTAGATTGCAGAAAACAATTTTCAATCTAAAAGCTGAAAGTTTCTGCATTTGAATGCTTTGAATATCTTTTGACTTTATTTCGTGGAGGGTTCACGCTACCGGCCTCTGCTTTGAATTAGTACGTTTGCAAATCTTTTGCAATGCTGGAGTTGTGCGATAACATGATTCATAAAACTGAACTTCATGAAAGACACGCCGCAGAAAATATGCTAACATTTAATCATTTGCCCCTGTCATTTTGATATCAGGGTTGCCACAGAAACTGCAAAATCAAATTCCAGAACTTTCCAGGACTTTTTTAGGTCATTTGCCAGGACTTTTCCAGGACTGTTTAAGTTTTTTTTGCTGTACTTAAAATTCAGTTTTCACTATTACTCTTTCCTGCATCTACGAGTACTTTTTTGCACATGCGATTGAGGAAAAATTTTGATGTAATGCATTTGCAATTCTAGTACTGAGTATTAGCCAGTTTCAAAACCAAAAATTTGCAATGGGAGGGCTGTGCTAGGGGGCATGGGGGCGCCGGAAGCCATTGGGGGTCTGGGGGCGTAGCCCCAGCACTTAAAGATTTTGCAATTTTTTGCCAAAACTAACTTAATTTTAGGCTTAGTTTGGTAAAGATTATTGCTTTTAAACGTGGCATAGAAGTTAGCTCTACAAAAACATGATTAAACTGGTTGCATAACTGGGCTACAATATATGGGCAATGGCTAGAGCTCGAATGATATGACTTTTTCAGGACGATACCGATATTTTGGAAAATTTTAGGCCAATACTGCTAACCAATATATTAAAGGCGGTGAATCATCCAGCCAATTCCAGTGGTTTACAATAGCTAAAATTGAACTATAATTTTTGATATTTTTTGTTTTAATTTTGGGACTGCAGTTGCAAAGATATTCAACAAATACAAACAGATGTCCCTCCGAAAAAAGTTTTTGGAAACACTGAGTTTTGATCTTCCCGCCAAAACCACAGTAGGCCTAATGGTTTAGAGAACTGTGGTAGGCCTAACAGTTTAGAGATAGTTTATTTCTAAATAGTTTAGGCCTAATTAGGCCTAACTATCTCTAAACTATTAGGTCTAATAGTTTAGAGATAATTCGGCCTAATAGTTTAATGAGATTACAGTAGGCCTAATAGTTTAGAGAAGTGTGGTTTTGGCGGGAAGATCAAAACTCAGTGTTTCCAAAAACTTTTTTTGGGGGGACATCTTTTTGTATTTGTTGAATATCTTTGCAAACGCAACCCCAAAATCAAAACAAAAAATATCAAAAATTATAGTTCAATTTTAGCTATTGTAAACCACCGGAATGGGCTGGATGATTCACCGCCTTTAACTTATTAACTACGAACATTTTGTCACTATTTTTCAATTAACTTGACTCTAAAAGCTTCACAAAAAATCCTCCTCGAAAGAAAGACTATTGCATACACAAGTCATACTAAGCAAATACAACGCAAGAGCGCTTGAACGTACTCTACCAAATAAATAGTTTAAGGTGATAGCGCTGAGCCGATATATATCGACTGACTGATATATCGGTCAAACTCTAGAGATGGCTGATAATAAAACTTCAGTCCTTGCTTTATTTCCATCCAGTAAACCATAAAATCCTATCATTTGAAAAAGATAGCTCGCTTATCAAAAAAAAAAAAAAACGCTATCCTAGCCCTAACCCCAACCTTATACTAAACCCAAACTGTAACCTTACAGCCCTAGCTCTAACCGTAACGTTAAACCTAACCCAAACTCACAATCTAAACACTAGCACTAACGATAATAAATAAATAAATAAAAAATAAGTAAATGAGCACCCACTCTTGCTCTCTTATTCTTTATAAGCAGAGCTCATTTGCATGCTAAAGTGAAAATAGGCGCTTCCTTTGAAAAAACTCACAGATATTAATCCAAATAGTCTGTATTTTATAATGCTAGACAAGGATAATTTGGGAGGAGGGGCTAGTGAAACGAGATTTGAAAGCGGTGATTGGTAATCAACAGAATTAAATACTTAATAGACCCCTTATACTTTTTTTACAAAGCCTACATTACGTATTTAGCATCAAGCGATCAAAGTGTTTATTTTTAGCCCTTTTAATTAGTTATTAATGACTTTATATATGACCAATATTAGCTCCTCTCCTAAATAATGTTTCAAAAGTGGCTTTAAATTACCTCAAGGTCTATAATCACTGCAAAAAACTGCCTCAGAAGTATAGTGCAAAAAACATCGCAATTTTCTTACGATGCACTTTGGTCAATGGGACAATGGGGGGCCTGTAGCCCGCTATGCTACTGCTACTAGAGTATCGCATTGCAATAAATTACTGTCCATGAGTTTACTTTTCCTAATAATATTCAGTAAATTTATGCATACCGTACTGCAAAGAGCAAATTTTGGCATTTTAACAAGGAAATGCTTATTTGCACTCTAGCGTACAAATAACAACTGCTTAAAACGAACAAGAAAGCAAAGAGCAGAAGAATGGAAGCTCATTTACTCTCTTTTATTGTTTAAATTATCGTTAATGCTTGGGAACATTTTAAGTTTGAGTTAGAATGAACGTTAGGGTTAGAGCTGGGGTTACAGTTTGGGTTAGATTTAGGGTTGGGTTAGGGCTAAGATAGCAATTTTTTTATTTGTGCGCTAGCGTACAAATAAGCTCTGCCTTCTAACAATACAAAAAAGCTTTTTAAAGACCTTCACAATGCAAATTATTTCAACAATGGTTTTGTACAATTACAAGGTACCAGTTATTATAAAAAAAAAATTCACATTCTGTCCTAGTCAATCACGGGAAAATCTTCCAAATATTTTCCAGGACTTTCCAGGACTTATGAACAAAATTCAAGGACTTTCCAAAACAGGAAAAAAAATCCAGGACTTTTCCAGGATGTGGCAACCCTGGATATGAAATCCATTCATAAGCAAACAAACTTAATTCATCGCATAATTTGCAACGTTTATTTCAATAAATGGTAATATCTAATCGTTTTGCGTGCTTCTGGCCTAAAGACTACCAGTGCGGAAGCCTAGGGAAGAGCCACCAGAACAGCGACTACTTAAAAACAAGCAAAGTGAAAAAATTACTTATCTTCCCATAGGATTCGAACCTGAAGCCTTTGAATTACCGGTCCACTGCTCTACCACTTGAGCTAGAGAGGATGTCTCTTCGCAATGCTTAATTCGAAGAGACGTCCTCTCTAACTTAAGTGGTAGAGCAGTGGATTAGAAATCCAAAGGCTTCAGGTTCGAATCCTGTGGGAAGATAAGTAATTTTTTCGCATTGCTTGTTTTTAAGTAGTCGCCGTTCTGGTGGCTCTTCCCTAGGCTTCTGCGCAGGTAGCCTTTAGACCAGAAGCACACAAAACGATTAAACATTTAAACTCTGGCCTGCAAATGTCAAAACATGTTAATAATAAAGTTCGACGAGAAGTAATCGAACAATTTAAACAAAGCTAAAGAAAGCGACCAAGAACATAATGAAACTGAGAGATGCAAGAGCTGTTTTTTGCTGCTCATGCTTAAAGTTTAATTACTGTTCTAGAAAAATATTGCATGAGTGTTGGGGTGTTAGCATTGCTACATTTACACTTTAGGTTAAGTTTTCTACAAAACTGCTTAATCAATGCCATGGAACATAAATTAAATACTTTAGAAATTTTTTTTAAACATTTAGGTGTGAACGATTGATTTTAAAGCTGTATCACTATGTGCTATTTCATGGTATCACCGACATACAGTAGAGTTTTGCATATTAAGTAAACAAAGCGGCGAGCAAAAGTTGCCCTTCTAATTTTCTCGCTGTTAGGTGATATGTGCGGCTGTCTTCTTTCCGTAGGCCATACTCAAAAATAAGCAGGTTCTGGAATGAAGAACTGAGTCCGAAAAGTAGACATTTAAAACCGTTAAACGAGGACTAAGGCAAAATCAATGGGAATATCTAAAATTTGGCCAATCTCATAAGACTAGGTTGACGTTGACTCCATCTTCTTCACCCAGACGTTTCAGAAATATTCTACTTCAAAAACGACGTAGGGGCCTCTAATGTTATAATTTTTATTGGCTACCCTAACGTAGATAACCTTAACGTCATTAGCAACGCCATCCCAGTTCCAGCCTAAAGCAACGTCGTTATTAGGCTACTGCATTGAGTCGTTTTTCTGCACACTAATCAGTTTGATCTTGTCAGCAGAACAGATCCGAGCTGGAAGAAAGAGTAGACTGTATATTAGTCTAGGTAAAAAAACGTCTAAGAACAAGCGAAAGAAAGGGTAGTGAGTATCAGTCCATTGTTTGCAACTTAGTTAAAAGTTTATTTTAGGGTTACAATACTGTTAAGCAAATACAATAGACATACTCAGCTATTGGTAATCTCACTATCAGATATGAGTTTGTACTTTATTGTAGCCTAGTAGTAAAATCGTTGTTACTAGGCTAGGCTATGATTTAGACTGAAATGTATCTGACAGCTTGATTTTTACTGAGATCGCTAGGCTACTAATCGATCTACCGGTAGTCTTTTAGCAGCTCGCATGTGTTGTTCTGACAATACCACACTGATTTTCGCAGCGAAACGACTCAATGCAGTAGCCTAATAGCGGCGTTGCTTTAGGCCAGAGTTGGGTGGGGTCGCTAACGACACTAAGGCTGTCAACGTCAGGGTTGCCAATAAAAATTATAACATTAGAGGCTGCGACATCGTGTTTGAAGTAGAATATCTCGGGAACGACTGCGTAAAAAAAGATGGAGTCAACGCTAATCTAGTCTAATACGATTAGCCTAACTTTAAATACCCCAATGATTTTGCCTTTAGTCTTTGCTTAAGCGTTGCCAACGACTCGTCACATCAATGTACACAAATTTCTGTAGTCCAAAAATATAACAAAACAAAAACAACTTACTTTGAAACATCAGATAGAGCTTCGTTTCGATTAGAGTGAATTTTTCCGGGTTTTTTAAAACACTGTATCTTTGGAGTTGCTCCACAGCATCAGCAGGACGGCACTTCATGTACATATCTTTAGCGTGACCGCACAACTGAAACAAAACCAATGAAAAAAATTGCACAATAATAAAAATCATTTTCCACTTCCAACACGTTTTGTAATTACAATTGTAATTACATCTATATTCACCAAGTTACCTTGGCCAGGAGACAGGAAAGGGGCCTTTTGTGGTCTTCAATTCAATCTGCCACCTGTTCACCACACAGGATGAGGCTTCATACTGTCTCGCCTTTTATTGCTAAACATCAGAGTAGGGAAGCTGCAAATACCATTCTTATGGATAGTAGAATGAAACTGGAAATGATTCGGAAAAAACAGTGAGTTAGAAAGTTTGTTCTTATCTATTCCGCCCTCATCATGGAAAGAGTTACCTCTAAATGTCGCAAGCAACTGATGATATCTCTCGCTTCCGATTCGTTGCCTTGAGCTGTTTTTGTTATACCTTGTTGAATCCACTGGACCAATTGCTGCAAATTGTCGTCCAAATCACTGTACGGGGGTGGCAATTCCAGTTTTGAAAAACCTAAAGCAATTAACAATTAATATGACCGGTATGTTTTACTGTTCTTTTTGAGCCATTTTGGCGGATCGGGAAATGGAAGATTCCACTGAATCCCATTCCAACCAAAAGGGCTTAATATTATTCTAGCTCACAAAGCATTTGTTTACATTATTTCAAAGACACTGCCATTCTAAAAGGTTGGCAATTTTGGACAAATTGATCGTCTACGAAAAGCAGACAGACACGTAGAATCAATGTAGGAAATTTGTCACCTACATACTTTACCTTCTAACTCTTGTAGAATTTTCACTATTTCATCCATAATTGTGATTAGTTTCTTGTAAAAGAGATTGTTTTCTTTTTTTGGCAAACTGATGGTATCTGCAAAAAGACGAGAACTATAGTGTATGTTTATTAAGAACCATGTACTGAGAAAATTAATAATAAGCTATAGACAATATGCAGAGTTTAATAGGCACAATCAAACCTTTGATTAACAGCCTAAGACATACTGTTTCGGAATCGACAATCGTCTTTTATTCCTCGTCAGTATAACTAGGACTACAGGTATGAACATGAGCGTAGAAAGGCAAAGAATCGCAAATTAACCAGGGGCGACATGACAGAACGTGCTAGCGAGCTCGTAAAGGCCATTCTCGCTCGCTAAAAAGCACTAACGAGCAAAAAATCTTCGTAGACTAACTGCCATTTCTGAGCGGTCTCGCCCAACACATGATAAAACGGCTCGCTCGAATTTCTTTGCGCCTCATTGTGACGTCAGATGCATTTCTACTTCAAAATAATGCATTCAAGCGTATTGTATGTACTGCATTATTGTGGAAAAAGATACTTTAAGCTATGCGTGATTATTCTATGCAAGCAAATTCTTCAACTGATAACAATTAGTAAATAACCGACAGAATTTAATTATATTTTGGGATCAATGTAAAATAAGAACAACTTTTTCCATACTGCAATTTTTTAAAAGAAGTAAAGCGCCCTTGAGGTTGTTAGTGGGTAAACTCATATGTTACAGTAACTTTAGGTCTTAAGGTTTCAAAATTTTTCAAAAGTAAGCAAGTCGAACTACACTTCCGTTTTAGAACCGGTAAATCTTGAGTTTAGACTGGCTGTTTTTAAATTTTTGCCAAAATTCAGTCTCATTTGTTCGTGATTTTGTAAAAAGTTTGAGATCATTGATGTCAATTTCAGCGGGCATGTTTGAAACACTGTTTAATTCCTATAGCTCTGTCTGCTTAAGACTTAAGTGAAGGCTTTTTTCTTGCTTTGGCAGCATCGTAAAATTGCAAAAGCAAAAAAGCAAGCTTTTATCAAGTTGAACAACTGCCAAAAAAATTTCTCAATTGCTAGCGCAGAGCAACAGATCTTTATAACCTTGAATAGTTACAATTTTGCTTGCAAGCACAAGAAAATCACTGAAATTTTATCGTTTTGAATCAGCACGAATTTTAGTTTCTTTGATCAGTTTGAATTTTTTTTTTTTGGTTTGTTTTGCTGCCGAGGCTGGCAGTATTTTTAATTTGTTCTTAAATTTTGAGCATAAATGAGCCTCGTGTTTTAGAAAATCGTTCTTATAAAAGGAGTGCGTTACTATTTTTGTCAACTTGCACTACTTAGCATTTCTTTATCAATCGAAACAGCAAATGGTTCTCAATGCAAATCGCTTTTTTTTAGCAGTCTAATAGCAAACATGGCGACGATTTGAATTAATTTTCAGCAAAAATTCGCATGAGTTGGAAGTTTTCAACATTTTGCCATTAAATTTCTGAACCAAAAAGATTTCTCGCACACTCAAAGAGTGCTTCAAAATCCTCTTTAAGTTGGCGAGGAAAATGTGACGTTTTTTTACTCAAACTGCTTTCCGCAATCGCTCGAAGAAATTTAGTGAGAAAAAATGACGTAATGGATTTTGCAAGACTTTACATACATGTGCAAAAATGACCTCTTACGTTTAACGAGTATTTTGTTTGTTAGCGCCGCTTAAAAAAAAACTCGTTATTAAAGCGAACGAGAAAATTTCTGTCATGTGCCCCCAGATCATGACACAATTTTTTTGCAAAAATAAAAAGTAATCACAATATTATGAGAGATAATTCTAATAGTTTAGTTCAAACTAATTTCCAATAACATGTTTTAAACAGCTGTTTCGCCCAATCTCAGGGCTCATCAGTAAGGCTAGCAAGGCCAAAAAGGCAAATATCACCAGTGATAAAAATTTTCAAAACATGTATTTTTACCAATTTATCAGTCAATAAATAAATCTTTACCGATTACGTTTATAATACATAAATCTTTACCCATCATTCAGTCAATTTTAGCCAAAATAAGTAAATCGTAACCGAAAATTTTCTATCCAATTACACTAAAGCTTTCAATTAAATCTTTATCGAAAGATTTAATTGATTTCGGTAAAGATTTAATTAATAGCTTTAGTTTAATTGGAAAAAAATTTTTCAGTTACGATTTACTTATTTTGGCTAAAATTGACTGAATGATGGGTAAAAATTTATGTATTATAAACGTAATCGGTAAAGATTTATTTATTGACTGATAAATTGGTAAAAATACATGTTTTGAAAATTTTTATCACTGGTGATATTTGCCCTTTTGGCCTTGCTGATGAGCCCTGAGATTGGGCGAAGCAGCTGTCTAAGGCATACTATTGGAAATTAGTTTGAACTAAACTATTAGAATTATCTCTTGTAATACTGTGATTACTCTATATTTTTGGAAAAAAAAATTAGTCATGATCTGCTTAATTTGCGATTCTTTGCCTTTTTACGCTCATGTTCATACCTGTAGTCCTAGCTATACTGACGAGGAATAAAGGACGAATGTCGATTCTGAAAGAGTATTTCTTAGGCTGTTAATCAAAGGTTTGATTGTGCCTATTAGACTCTGTATACTCTCTATAGCTTATAGTGTATGTGCTTGCACCATTATCATTAATTCGCTCAAAATATCTCTCCACATCAACTAGAATGTGACATCGCAAACGATATCCGGGGACGTCGTGAAAGTATCTAACTTTACTAACCTAAAGTACTTTACAATTCTATCGTATGCTGCAAAAAGAAAACATGGCAAAATTCTTCTTCTTTCTTCATTGCCCGCTTTTCCGTGAGGGTTGCGGGGGCAGTTGCTTAAGATTAAGCCGCCACACCTCACGGTCTTCCATCACCTCCATTACTTGGCTTGGGCGAAGTCCCAAGCAATTCCATACAAGATCCTCAATGTAATCGGTCCATCTAGTTCTAGGTCGTCCAACTGGTCTTCTCCCATTTGCTTTGACAAGTAAAGCTTGTTTGGGGAGTCTTTCCTGAGGCATTCTGCTTACATGACCAGACCATCTAAAATGAGATCTTTCAATTCGGAGAAGTAACGGCTCGATGTTAAGAGATTTTCGAATCTCAGAGCTATGCACCTTGTTTTGAGAAAATCAAGTTTTTGTGCGCCATTGTTAGCTTAATGTGACGCAATAAGTAAATTTTTTTGCATATTTTTTCATTGTTTGTCAACAATGGAAAAAAATTGATTGAAATTACGTTTTTATTTTGCAGTACTTAAGGTGCGTTTAGACTGGACGCGAAGCAACCAAAATTTGACGTCATCGACAGCTCGCGAAAGGTTGCAACTGGTCGCAACCTTTGCGAGCAGTTGCGCAACATCGCTTGCTTGCAGTCAGTAGTAGGATAACCTACTAAATCACTGATCGGATTTTTATGATCGCAGTTTGCTAGAAAATAATGTTAATAGTATATTTGTATGGTTTAGTGCCTATTTATCAGTCCAAAGAGTAGGTTGTTGGCAAAGTTAGATTCGGGATAGCCCTAGGCTAGCCCAGTTAATTTGGATCTAGACAGCTAAGGCTGTAAATCCTAGAGTGATTTTTCATAGCTATGCTGGATCTCAGAGCTTCATTATAATGAATTCACCAAAGCAGTAGGCCTAGCCCCATGGCATCTAGCTTTTAAAACAAAATTTTTTATTCTGTGCAGCGTAGCAGAAGCTATTGTATCAGTCCAGTGGTTCTTTTGGCTGAGCAGCTTTTGCTTTTTTGTCTTAAACTAACATGGTGTTTTTTTGTTTTTTTTCAGAATATAAAATAACCCACCAACAGACAGAATATAAAATGACCCACCAACAGGCTAGTTTTGAATGTTTTGATAGTGTTTTTACCCATTGTTTGTTAGCTTGTTGTTTTAAAAGTAACCACAATTGAACAATTCCTTGAGTACTGGAAAATTCGCATAAGTTTTTTCGCTGTCAACTTGGCCTAGCCAACTTGGTGAATAAAACTGTATTTGAATTGGTTTTAAGCTACATACAAGAGCTGGATGGATGCAAAAAATTTCTATGAAGTTTTGGATTGGCCTGACTAATCACTTCTTTGAATAGCTACAAACATGGAATTTTTTCTTCTGAATGTCCTCTTAAAAGTCTTCTAGTTTCTGAAGATTTGTGACAGTGATCAAGTTGAACTGGAAGCAATGGCTTTGGACTCCCTCAAGTTTTATAATCATGAATATTGTAGTCTGGTAGTGATTTTTTACTCCAGTCCTATGTGATGAAAATAAAAGTGTCAAGGGTGTGATATATTCATTTACTGTGTCTTTATGTAATATCTGAATTTAGTTGTGAATTTCAAAACATTTTTACTGTCTCTTAAAATTTTAACTGCTTTACATGGTGAATAAAGTGACAAAGTACACAATTTTAAGTCTGAAGTTCAATTATTACAATTACAGTCAGTGTAATCAGATAGAACTAGAAAGCCAATATAAATCTAACCAGTAGAAAATGAGTTCTATTTTTTGCTGAGATTACTGATATTGGTAGAGAAGTACCTGCCAAGCAAGTCCATTAATGTTGTTCCATTCCAATTAGTCACCACAAAACAAAAAACTTGATACAGCATTTATAATAACAATAATTGGACTGGGGAAGGAAGCGTCAGTTACATGAAAATGTGAGAACTAACAACACTTTTATTCAGATGCTTGAGTAATAATTTTCACATAAAAAAATCTAGATGTTTTTTTTTTATCAGGGGCATAACCAAAAACTTGCTAAGAGGGGGCTTGACCTTACAGCTTTAAGTTTGTCTGTATCTTACAAACGGTGGTTTGGAGCGAAGCCCTTTGAGGTAAACGCGACTGTCGCATCGAACTGGTACAGCAAGAAAATGCAAACTAATAAAATGCTCTCAATAGCATTTAACTTCGCACTAAACATCGATAAGCGCTCTGCTAGTGAATAAAAAGCCAAGCGTAGTTTTAGAAACTGACTTTTCCTCAAAGCAACTGCTGGTATTACGGTGCTAAATTCTTGTCCTTCGATGATAGTGTCAAATCATGCAAAAACTGCAATGTTTTTTTGCTTTCTCCAGCAAATCAACACAGCAATCCATTGCACAATAAGCAAAAAATCCACTACATAACTAATGACAAATCCAGCTTTCAGTTTCACTCATAGCGTCAACATTAGGAGTCTTCATAAACAGCACTAAATAGCAAATACAAACAACTGTTTAAGCTTACTACAGGTATCATAACATGCTTGCCTGAAAAAGAAAAATCACATCAAAAAAACAACAATTTATGCTTTAAATGTATCTGTAGCCTAGCCTATTGGTCTACGTTCTACAAGATAGATCTACCTGTACCATAGTGAGATATGGATGGTGAAAGCATGCAAGGATTTGTTAACTGAGTAAACACCTAAAGAGAACTTTTGACATCTGCTTCCAGCTTTTAGCGTTTCTGCATTAAAACCCAGAACTGTCATCGTCAAAACAGATTATGGCAAGTTTTCAGTGGAATGATCCAAACAAAGCATTGGTAGCTAGTAAATAGGCTAAGTACTACTACGTTTTTGAAGAAATGACTAGTCTTTTCATTTACAAATTCGATCTGTTGTACTTCGTTTTTCCCTCATACTTTACAAACTTTTTTCTCATGATTGTTTTGTTACCTAGGCTATCAGTCTAGACTCTTCTTAACGGTTATTGCGTGATAGCATAATACAAAACCAATCTTCGTTTTAATTCCAGCTTGCTATGACGAAACAGAACCGGTGATTACTATAATAGTGCTTCAATAATAAAGTACACAACGCTTTCTGCTCATTGAATACATTTTAAAAGTAAAACATTAAAATTAGCCTACGAAGCGACCTGTCACAAAGATTAGCAACCACTCGCAAAGGTTGCCAACCTTCGTGAGTGACGTAAGCGACCACTCGCGAAGGTTGGTGAAGGTCGCCCATTTGCTTCGTGTTGCTTTGCGTCCAGTGTAAATGCACCTTTATCGCTATAATATGCGAAGTTGTTTTCTTTTTATACTTAAACGTCAATATTGCTGAAAGTATTGAACATACAAAGCTCAAAATTTCCAGTTCGGTTGAAATGAAACTAAAATTTATCACCACACAAAAAAAAATTAAAGGAAAATGCTTTTTAAAGCTTTTTCCTTTAATGCAATACACTACGCGTTTGCGTTTTCGCTGTTTCTTTTGGCTTTTATCATGAGAAATTAAAAATTAGTCAATTAAGTTTCAAGGAAAGAGAAATCATTTCAGTCTAAAAAAGTACTTCAAGTTGTTTTTGTTTTTCTGAGGGTGCATTTTTTTTTTCGGAGAGTGCAACAAAACAAGACGTTTTTCGGAGGAATGCATGCAAAATTTTTGGCAGAAAGTGTAAACAAATAATCTTTTAAATTACAAAAAGTTGCGCTGTAATTTCGGGGCTTTGGGCGTTTTTTAGTTATAGCATCCCAAGTCCATAGACTTAAGATCTAACCAACTAACGAGAGTTCGATTAGATTGACGCGATGTTTAAACACTCGATTTTTTCTTTCAAAATTTTTCTAGCGACTAATTTGTTTGGTGTTTTTTAATTGTGATAAGTTTGCAGTCTATCATAATATTTCTTTTAAATCTCAATGCATCCTTAAAATTTTCGAACCTTGTAAGGCGTTCCGTCACTGCCACCCATTCAAACTATTGTTAATAAAATGGCATATATAAAAAGAAACTATACAATAAAACGAGACATTGCAAGAGATACTTTAAGGATTTTGACGAACTTTGCGACAGTATACAACTTTTACCGAGCTTTATTAACTTTTAAAATAGAGACGCAACTGCGTTAAGCAAATTATGGTCGCTGAAAGTCAGGTTAAAAAAACTTAAGTGCACCCTTTTCAAACTTTGTTTCACAATCTTTAGCAGCTTTGTGGTTATTCGCTTTTTAAAAACCTACAAAAGTTATAAAAATAATTAAGTAACCTTAATCAAAAGGCGCAAATATCAGTTTACAACGCCGAAATTCACTTTTCACAACTTCTAACACGTTTCAATTTATTACAAAATAACATAGAGTAGTCTTTAAATTTCCAGTAACTTCTAATGAAAACTTTATTACATGAACCTAATTCATTATTTATCACGGTCAGAGATAAACGACAATTTATGTAGCCAGTTTTTGATTAGAATTACACTCTGTAGTACTGTATTGCAACCAGCATATTGGAAACTGCATATTAAGTCGATTATTTGTTACTAAAACTCTCCTAATTCCAAAACCTAGAGGCGCTAGAAGAAGTTTTTTAACGTAATAGGTGACAGTTTATTAAAAAAACTTTGCAATCTGTAGCTCAAATCTGTAAAAGCCAGTGAGCTCAAGTACTTCATTCACTACCTTAAATGTTGGGATTCCACCGGGGAGAAAATCTACCATCTTTAAATCTCCAAGTCCATTGGTATCAACTCATTATGAGTATTTTAACCATCTAGCTTACGGCAGTTAAAAATCTTATACTTTCGCGTGGATTTACTTAAGATCTTTCAAACTGAATTCCCAAGTTTTGGCAAAGTTTATCCTTCTTGTACAATATATTAGCCTACGATACTTTAATTTGCCTAGCTGAAATCACCCCCAAACGTAGCACAGCTTCAAATTTTGACTCCTTTTTGTATTTGTTTTATACTAAACTATCTTAGAAATTTATTTGTTTACCACAAGTAGATAAAAATTTAAAATTTTTCAGAGGCTCCTCCAAAACAAGCCACCCCAAAAACTTTGTGGAGTTTCATCTTTTTTCATATCATTTTATCTTAGAAATTTAACTTGTTTAAATCGAGTGATTATTTTTTTTCAATCTTGGAGGCATTTTTGGCGGGAAACCCACCAACGTGGATTCACGAAAAATTTTCATGTATAAATAACTCACCATACATCCCTAAAATTTTGTCGTTTTAGCTCAAGGGTTTAAAATGTCTTAAGTTAAGAAGGAGGATATTTTGAGAATACCCATTAACATGGCATCAACGAATTTTGTCGTGTTTTACATTTTTATTATTTACGTATCCTAAACGTTTAGTCTGTCTAGCTTGGGAGTTTAAAAATTTTTGAATATTGTGGATCCCGTTTAACAGGGATTATTCTCAATGTGGCACAAGCCCAAATTTTCAAAATTTTACCTTTTCTTTATATTTTCCTATCCTAAAAATTCATCGCCTGTTCAGATTGAGTGGTCAAAATTTTTGAATTTTGGACGACCCACTTGAGAAAAAAAAACATCGCGGCAACCCCAGTTTTTGCCTTGTTTGACATATTTTCAATTCCTACCTATTTCGAGAATTTACGCCATCTACAGCTGGAACGGTTCAAAAGTTCAAAATTCTTGAACGCCCGTTTGAGAAGAATCCTCCAGCATTTCACTCTCGATTTCAGGCGGTCTACAGTTCTTTGTGATATCTATTCTACTATCAATCGAAGTTTGATTTCTCTGAGTTTCCGGTGTAGAAGCAAGGTGAAGAAAAGGAATAACAAAAAAGAAAGAAATAAAGAAAAAGAAAAAAAAGAAAAGAAGTCTAAATGAACACAAACAAAACAAAGATGGCGTGTAGTGCGTTCAAAAAACACAAATCGTTTTTCATCAATATTGGTACTTATCGAGATTAGCAGCTGCTTTTTGCCGAATTTGAGTCTCTAAAATTGCAGTCACATGACGGCGCGGCATTTTTTGAAGTGTACCCTTTCTTTGAGAACCTTGATTAAAAATCTCTCAGGCTGGCATTGGTCAAGTCCAAAAACACGCTTAAAGGCGATTTGTATTTGGGGGCCAAGTTTTATAAGTGACTTGGCTTGGGGGGTACAGTCCCCTTAGTCACCCGCCAGTTGCACACTGGTTACATCAAATATTCATTCATTCATTGTTTATTTTTGTATAGAAAGACACAGAACACAGGGAAAAAAAAGGAAAAAAAAGAAAAAAAAATTTACAAAAGAAACTCAATGTTATGGTCTTTCCCGTGAGAGGCTGCGAAAGGACCAAGTGTCCATTTCCGGAAAGAAATGGCACAGTCATCGAGTCTGCAGCCTCTCACAATCGGACGACGTAATAAATACAAGTGTGAGCGATAGTTAAGTATTTTACTTAGTGTAAGAAACATTATTTAATAATTCAATAATAGTGCGAAAAAAAATATAATTGGATGTAACGATATATGTCAGTGTATATACATTACAAAAGCAACCACACGATAAAAAGTAATCATTAAAATATGCAACAGAACATGGCGCAATAAATGATTTCGCATCGAATACCAGAAGAAAGTTGAGGATGTTATTTTAGTAAAATTTCGATTTTTTTACAAAAAGATTTTAAACTAGATTCATTTATAGATTTAATCTCAGAAGACAATTCATTCCATAGTTTACAACCAGTGAATTTTATAGATCTTTGTGTAATGGATTTAATACATCGAAAATTTACTGCCCAGTTATCACTACAAGCAAACCTGGTAGGATACTCGTGTATTTCCGAGGGAATAGTATAGTAATCGTTATAACATTTTGGAAGAATTTTTTTAAAAACTTAACATAAATTTCAAAACTTCTAATTTGTAAATGTCAATTAATCGTAACAAATCTAGTTGGTCATATAATGGAGCAATTTTTGTTTTAACAAAAGGCAATTTAGTGATAATTTTGACAATGTAGTTTTGTTCAATCTGAATACGGTGGGTATATTTTGCAGCAGTGCAGCCCCATGATGTGACACCATAATATAAATATGGATATACAATGCTATAATAAACATTTAGTAATACAGATTGAGGGGCATGGTGTCTTAATTTACAAAGTATTCCTCTTGCGGTAGATAGTTTTTGTACAACATGTCGCGCGTGTTCCTTCCAGGTCAGCCTGTGATCAATTATAACACCCAAGTATTTCACAGCACTGTTATTTGGTAAAGGACCGTTTGGGGTACTGATACAAAAATCATAATTAGATAAATTTTTTACATTAGAAAACAACACACAGTTAGTTTTAGAATAGTTTAGTGTAAGTCTATTCGAACAAATCCAATTTTCAAGTTGGAGAAATGATTTCTCGTATTTACTTTTGAGTTTTTCAGTAATAACATTGCTACAGAGCAATACCGAATCGTCAGCATATAAAATCGTTTTGGATTCACAAGAATTAGTCAGATCGTTTATATAAACAAGAAAAAGAAAAGGCCCAAGCACGCTACCTTGTGGCACTCCGATCGAGATAGGTTGCAGGCCAGATGAGATCCGTTCTTCTTTGTTAACTGTACACTGAGAGCGATTTGACAAGTATGAGTTAAGCAGTTTGTATGCATTTCCTCTAACACCTTGGTATTCTAATTTATCAAGCAATATTTGGTGGTTAACGCAGTCAAAGGCTTTAGCAAAATCTAAGAAAATTCCACAAACTGTTTTATTTTGGTCAAGTTCAGTTAATATCAATTCGTTTAAGTATGTAATAGCATTATTTGTTGAGTGTTTCTTTCTAAAGCCAAATTGACAATTAGCAAATAAATTATATTTATCCCAGAATTTGGAAAAACGTTTACGCAGAATAGTTTCAAACACTTTGTTAATGGGGGACAAAATGGATATAAGCCTATAGTTACCTAAATCAAGTACGGATCCGCCTTTATGAAGGGGAAAGACTTGTGCAATTTTCAAAATATCCGGGTAGTTTCCTGATTCTATACATTCATTGAAAGAATCCGCAAGATATCCGGCTATTATATATTTAGATTCTTTGATTATTCGAATTGGAATGTCTAAATAACCAGGCGATTTGTGATCGTTTAAGCTGGAGATAATTTCTATGATCTCGTATACATCTGTTGGTTGCAAAACAATAGATGATGGATTACGTTTACCAAAAAATTTAAAGTGATTATAATTTTGGGCAGGATTGGTAGATTTAGCAGCAAGTTTTTCTCCAATTGTAGCAAAGTGTTGATTCATTTGATTGCAGATTTTTTGAGGAGAACTAATTATTTAGCTGTCGACTTTAATAGTTTGTGGCAATGTAGTTTTCCTTTTAGTTTTTCTGAGTAGTAAGTTTATGTAATTCCAGGTGTCTGAGGAATTATTAGCATTGCTGAATAAATTTTCAATATAAACTTTCTTTGCTTTTTTTTTGATGTGAGTCAGCTTATTTCTATACTTTTTATATTCATTGAAAATGCTGCAGTCCCTTTTTTTTAAATATATTGAATAGAGGTTATTTTTGTATTTAATTAGTGCAAAAAAGTCTGGGGTGATCCAAGGGCATTTTGCAGTTTTATATTGCCTTCAACTTCGGATTTTTGCGGGAAAATGTTGGTTGGTGAGATCACCAATTAAATTACAGAGTTTTTCAAGATTGTTGCAATTGAACATTTTAGGTGAAAATAAAGCATCCTTTAGATATACACAGTATGTCTTAGATATTATATTGTATATACATCCCTTAGATATTGGAATATATACAGTACGTCTACAACAAAAATCTGAGATATAAAGTGTGATAGATAAATTTACAGCTACTTCAACCCAACCACTGTTGTTTACACTTTGACAGGGAGGTATATTTAGCATACTGGTCAACACAATTACTATTTTCATATAACTTAGAATAGAAAAGCATTACAAAGTTGTGTAAGGAAGTCGTAACGTGAAAAGCACTGAACAGTCATTGTAACATAAAATTTATCTGAGCTTTACTAAGAAGCTTCGAATGGACCTTACGGTCTTCCAGTCAAGAGGGCTTTTGGACTTGATCTGTATTAAAGAATGAGGATCAAAAGAAGGGTCTGGGCTTAATTCTTTCCAATAGCCTCCTACTCTTAGCAATTAAATTATTTCAAATAGCTTTAAAAACGTGCAAAATGTGGCCCAAATGGCCTTTAAATGACGACGTATTTTTTTCAAAAAATCACACCAAAAGCCTAACAGCAAAAAACGAAAATAATTAATCCAGTATAGCGTAGCCAAAAGGAAGCGGGGAGGAGCTATAGTCCCCCCCAAAAGGTCTGTTGACCAAAATGCTCAAGAAAATATTACGTTTTTTGCACTTCCAAGGCAATCTTTTTTTGAATTTAAAGCCGCTTTCGAAGCATTTACTAAGGGAAGATACTTATTTGTCAAAAGCAAACCTTACAGGTAAAAACTTTAAAAAATGGCAAAAAATAAGCAATCAGATTTGATCGCTTCCTGCAAAATGCTTAACGTAGACTTCAAAAACGTTGTGCAGAATGGAAGGAGGGGGCTATTCAGTATTGAATTTAGCTAATTACCCATCACTTCTTTAAAATATCGTTCTCTCAACCCCTTCACCCCGATTTTTTTTAATGCAGACCAATTAGGTTAAAATCCATGTTTATTTTCAGATTTACCGGCTTGTAAAAAAAGGCTAAAATTTTGCCATTAGCCACCGCCTTCATAGCATGTTTACGTAGCCAGTTTAATCATGTTTTTACACTGCTAATTTCTACGCCAGGACGTTTTAAAAGCATTAATTATTACCCAAATACGCCTAAAATTAAGTTATCTTTGCCAAATAAAAATTGCAAAATTTTTCGAGTGTTAAGCGCTCTGCCTACAGATCCCCGAGATAGCCCCCCCGATTGAATATTTCTGGCTATGCGTCTGCATTAATCCATGACCAATGCAAATTTGTGCGCTTTGTATCGATTTAAACCAAACATCTTGGTAAAGTCTTCTTCTTCTTTCTTCATTGCCCGCTTTTTCGTGAGGGTTGCGGGGGTAGCAGCTTGTGATTGAGCCACCACACCTCACGGTCTTCCATCACCTCCATCATTTTGCTTGGGTGAAGTCTTAAGCAATTTCATACAAGATCCTCAATGTAATCGGTCCATCTAGTTCTAGGTCGTCCAACTGGTCTTCTCCCATTTACTTTGGCAAGTAAAACTTGTTTGGGGAGTCTTTCCTGAGGCATTCTGCTTACATGGCCAAACCATTTAAGCTGAGATCTTTCAATCTGGAGAAGTAACGGCTCGATGTTGAGAGATTTTCGAATCTCAGAGTTACGCACATTGTTAAACAGTGTAACTCCTTCGATTTTTCCTAAAAACCTCATTTCGGACGCTTGCACTTGTGATCGCACTCTTTTGGTCATTACCCAAGATTCATGGCCATAAGTGAGAATGGGGACAAAGACTGCTTTGAAAATTGAGAGCTTTGCCTTTTTCGACAATTCTCGTTTCATGACAACCGAGTAGTGCAAAGCTCGCATTACTGCACTAGCCTTGCCTATTCGGGTATCCAGTTCTTTGTCTTGCCTTCCGTCACTCGTAAATGCAACCCCCAAGATAGTTGAACTTCTCTACCTGCTTCAGTGTCGCTCCATTCACTTGTAATACGCACTGATCAGGGTTTCTTGAAAGATGAAGTACCTTACTTTTGGCCGTGCTTATTTTCATTCAGGCGATGTTGCATGCATCTGCAAAGCTATTTTATGCGCGCTGGAGGCCAGATTCTGTGGAAGAAAGCAGAACCAAATCATCAGCGAATAGCAGAAGACTAATTTTGCAATTTCCAATCGTGGCACACTCATCAGCTTGGCTGCATTTGTCGATCCAATTCATGTAAACAATGAAAAGGAGAGGTGACAAAACGCACCCTTGCCGGAGTCCAACGCCCACATGGAACGATTTTGATTGTTTGCCATTTACCCGAACACAAACCTCCAGTCTGCAGTAGAATGACTTAATGGCGCACAACAATTGACCACTAATGCCATACTCCTGCAAAACCATCCAAAGTTTATCTCGAGGAACTCAGTCATATGCTTTTTCAAGATCGAAAAAGCATGCAAAGAGATCTTTGCCATACTCCCAAGATTTCTCGAAGATTTGCTTCAGAGTGAAGATTTGATCCGTGGTGATGCGCCCCGGACGAAAAGCGCACTGACCATCTTCCAGTTTTGATTCCACCATTTCTCGGCATTTGGCATATACTTTCCCTGGCAAACTGAGGAGTGATATCCCTCTGTAGTTTGTACAATGCTTGCAATCTCCTTTCTTGAATATCGGAATAATCACACCTGTTTGCCAATCTCCGGGAGTTCTGCCACACTTCCACGCAACTTGAAACACTTGCACTAACCAGAGAATTCCTTCTCCAGTCAGCACTTTCAACATCTCGGGTCTGATTTCATCTTCACCAGCAGCTTTTCCAGATTTTATTCCTTTAATTGCCGTTGCCACTTCTGCCGCAGTGAAAACTTCCTCTTCCCCTAGATGTGTCACTTTGTGTGTGTCACGAGTCGATGCCTTTACAGGATTTAAAAGACCTTCAAAGTATTCTCTCCATCGTGAAAGGATTTCATTCTCATCCGTTAGAATGTTACCTAAAGAATCCTTAATGGACTACGTGACACTCGATTTTTGCCCCGTAAACGGCGGATGGTCTGCCAAAATACTTTGGTTGCCGAAAAATAGTTGGAATCCAACCGACGACCAAACTTTTACCATGACTTCTCCTTGGATTTCTTTACTGCCGAAGTTGCCGCTTTTCGCGCCTCAATGTACTGGGATTGCAAATCAGATGACGATCTGTCCTGTAGCCAGGCCTTGAACGCATTTTTCTTTGCTCGAATAGCTTCTTTAACCTCTTGGTTCCACCAAGGTGTTCTTTTCTCACTATCGCCCGCCACTCTAAGCCGTTTTTGCCGGACCGTGACTATTAGGCACGGGATGTTTATGCGCTGGGACTTTTAGGCACCTGGACTTTTAGGCGCCTGCGGTGAATATTTTTTTTTATTTTTTTCAAAAAAAGTTTTTTTTTTCAAGAAAAAAATTTTTTGTCAAAAAAAACAAATTTTTTTCCAAAAAAAAGTTTTTCTTCCCCCCAATTTTTTTTTCTTTCAAATGACAGTCTTTTTTCAAATAAAAACTTTTTTGAAAAAAAAAAACTTTTTCCAACAAAAAAGTTTTATTTTGATTAAAATAATATTTCCGAAGCTTTTCATCTGATGTTTGTCAAGAAGAATCGTCAAGATAAAGAGCGCAGGAAAAGGATTGCTGAGAGAGCGTTATTTGTGTGCAACCTTTAAGCTGCACAAGAATTCTTTTTGTACAAGGTAGATGGAAGCAGAGCGAAAAAAGTTTTACAAAAAGTTGATTTCTTATTGCATTTTTTTCAATAAGAAAAAATGTTTTCCACTACTTACTTGCAAAGTTTTTTTTCCTTGTCTAGACGCATGCTATCTCCAGCCATCGGTCTCAAATTTTGCGGCGCACGGACATGTGCAATATTGGCACATGCAGCAAGCCGTGTGACGTTTCATGGTTATTTTGAGTCTACCTCTACCAAACAATACAGTACAAACTTTTTCAGGAGCAAAGGATTCATCTCTCGGCAGATTTCTATTTACGGTTTTTACATCTGGTTGTAAATATAGTAAAAGCAATGTTTAAATCGATATTTTTAAGCTTAATTTTTACACCTTGTTGTAAATGCACTTATAGTAAAAACAATGTTAAATTCTGGAAGTCAACTTCTTCAGAATTGCGTCAAAAACTTTTGAAGTTGAACAGGATTGCTGCTGCTTCAACTTGTTGGTTTACTCGGCAACCATTTCCGACAATTTTTCAAGTAAAATTTTTCATACAAGTGCTACATAGTTTAAATTGTTCACGCTCACAGCATTCGCTTCAATAAAAATAAAAAGATAGACGAAAGATGTTTTAAGAAGAGCTCTCTCAATACTTTATGAAGCACAAATAAAGTGAGTTTTAGTCAAACGCAAACTTCGCTTTCAGACTGATTTTTTAAGAAGTTGACTTCAAGAATTTAACATTGTTTTTACTATAAGTGTATTTACAACAAGGTGTAAAAATTAAGCTTAAAAAAATCGATTTAAACATTGCTTTTACTATATTTACAACAAGATGTAAAAACCATAAATAGGAATCTGCCGAGAGATGAATCCTTAGCTCCTGAAAAAGTTTGTATTGTATTGTTTGGTAAAGGTAGACTCAAAATAACTATGAAACGTCACACGGCTTGCTGCGTGTGCCAATACTGCACAAGCAACTCGTGTCCATGCGCCGCAAAATTTGAGACCAATGGCTGGAGATAGCAAGCGTCTGGATTAGGAAAAAAACTTTGCAAGTAAGTAGTGGAAAACATTTTTTCTTATTGAAAAAATGCAATAAGAAATCAACTTTTTGTAAAACTTTTTTTGCTCTACTTCCATCAATCTGCTTTTGAAGTCACTTTTATCAAAACTTCTAATCCCGCCCTCTGCTGACAAAAAGAATTCTTGTACAGCTTAAAGATTGTACACAAATAACGCTCTCTCAGCAATCCTTTTCCAGCCAATCACTGCTCGGCTTTTTCCTATAGCCATTCCTTTTCCTTCGCTCTTTATTTTGATGATTCTTCTTGACAAATATCAGATGAAAAGCTTCAAAAACTTTTTTGTTGGAAAAAGTTGTTTTTCCAAGAAGTTTTTATTTGAAAAAAGACTGTCATTTGAAAGAAAAAAATATTTTTGGGAAGAAAAACGTTTTTTTATAGAAAAAAGTTTTTTGGAAAAAAATTTGTTTTTCTGACAAAAATTTCTTTTGAAAAAAAAACTTTTTTTGGAAAAAAAAAATTTTTTTGAAAAAATTAAAAAAAATCTTTTTACCTCAGGCGCCTAAAAGTCTCGGCGCCTAAAAGTCCTGGCGCCTAAACGTCCCATGCCTAAACGTCCCGTGCCTAAACGTCTGCACCTAAAAGTTGTAGACCGGTTTTTGCCCACAACTTTCAGCAGCTGATGAAATGATTGCTGATCTGAACAGCAGCCATTCCTTCTCGATGTCCTCGGATACATCAGGAAGTTGTCTGAACTTAGATGACATACTGGATGCAAACTGTTTTCTTACTTCTTTGTCCTCCAAAGCCTCCCATTTGATCCGGTAGGTCACAGACGACCTGTTGGATCTCTTGTTTGGCCAAGGTTTCGAAAGTCGTAAGGAACATACTACCAGATGGTGATCAGCTGACAATTCAGCACCTCGCTTCACTCGAACGTCCAGCACATCAGAAATCTGACGAAACAATGCAAAAATCTATCAAGATTTTTGATCCATACTAGGTCGATACCACGTATACTTGTGAACCTCTCTGTGTTGTAAAAAGGTATTCAAGATTCGGAGTCCGTTGCTGCAACAGAGCTGCAATAAATACCTTCCGTTTTCATGCAGTCCAGTGACTCCATGTTTTCCGATCACACCCTTCCACGTATCTGTGTCTGTTCCGATATGTGCGTTAAAATCCCCCATAAGGACTGTAGATTCAATAGGTGATACTTGTAGAAGAGCATCATTTACGTCATCCACAAAAGCCTGATATCCACAAAAGTCGTGGCATTGGGGGCATATACCAGCAATAGGCACAATGACCGATCTAATACCTTGAGTTTCAACATACAGACCAGTGATCGCAAAGGAATCCAATCTGACACACAGTCTGACAAACGGAGGCTTGTGAGAATCCCCACACCCGCTTGAGCAGACATACTAGGATCAGCACCAGAATAGAAGAGTTTCCATCCGCCATCCAGATCCACAGTTCCAGAGCCACGTTGATTGGTTGAAGAAACTCCGATAATATCGAGATGATACCGTTTTGCTTCCTCAACCAATTCTAGCTCTTTTCCTGTGAGGGTGAGGATATTCCAATTGCCCAAAAGCAGTTGGTGATGGTTGACCCGTGAGTGTGCGACATTATCTCGAGTACGATTACTCGGCGCTCCCTCCATTTGCCACTCCAAACATGTAGCGGGCTCATTGATGGAGCTGCCACTAGGGCTGGCTGGTGGAGATTGTCGCTTATTTTTCGAACAAGCCCCTCTGCCTAAGACTCAAACGCCATAGGGGTTTTGCTGAACGACGACCTGGGAGTCCCTAGGCATACATACTTACAGTATAAGTTTATGAATTCCAGTTTCCATGATCGACTTTCCTCAGTCAAAGTTTGAATATTCATATCGTTAGGGCAAAATTAATTTGCATCCCTAAAAATTTTTTCTCCCATACGGCTATGAGTGAAATCTTTATTGATTTGTATTATTTTATTAAAAGTTTATTTCTCAAAATCGATACAGTAAAGGATTATATCTCTCATATATACATTTGATACCAATTGGGACGAACTGCAACTGGAAGTGCAAGTTCTGGCCGGAAACATAGGTCATAAAGAAGCTTCAAAATATTTTCCTTTTGAATGCAAAGTTTTTTGCGATTATTGTAAATATCTTTTCAGGTCAAAAGCCCAGTTAATGTTAAGGAATTGAGAAAAAAGAACGTTTTCGGTGGGTTCCGTTCCACTACCATTTACTAATTGGTGATAAACATTCTGGTTCTTTTGAACTAAACTAAAAAATAACCGCCGAATTTGCAAATATTGAATGATGGATTCTATGATATTGAATGGATTCTATGATACTGAATGGATTCTATGATATTAAATGATGGATTCTCGGTTTAGGAATCTCTTGACTATGACCCTTGTCTTAGCCTTTCTCAAAATTTGAATTCGCTCACTTTTTTAGTTTGAGCACTCTGAGATAGTGCTATGTGGATAGAAAATTTTAATTCGAATAACGTTGGGGTCTCTTATTAAAATTTTCCATTGCGTAGAGCTCCATACGTAATGTTTTGCGATATTTTGTATTTTTTGACAATAATGGGCTATTACTCGGTATTAATTTCTAAGATTGGTTTCAAATTTAACGTTGTGCAGACCAAACTTGCAATGTTAGCAGTAAGTAGGCTTAGCTTGTAAGATTTCGGTAAGAGGTAGAAGAATTGATTAGTGGTAGATTTTGAAGGTTTCAAGTAGCGAATTAGTAGCCTACTGGGTAATGGTGGTCGGTAAGTTGTCGGCAAAAAGTTTTGGAGTAGCCATATTGCACTGGAAGCCATATAGCCTAGAAACGGTAAGGGGGGGCCGATTCCAATTACGGTAATTAATTTTTTTTGTTTTGGCTAATGAAAACAAAATTGACCTTTGTTGCCTGAAGAGTCCCTTGAGCAAGGACGAAAACGCGTTGCGACGGCTCAATTCCATTTATTGTCATTAAATCATTATTCATTTTGTGAAACAATGTCCCAAGTGCTCTTGTCCTGAACCCCCTTAACTGAATTTGAATGATGGATTCTAATATAATTCTGACTTTTTGATTGTAAGCATTTCAATTGTTTTGATAACAATGCGTCTCACACGTTTTCTTTTTGCAGCACATTTTCGCAAAAAACAATCAAACAAGTTCAAGCGCAAATATCTCAAAAACTACAGCTAGAAAGCTAATTTTTTTGCAAAAGACGGAGAAGAAAAACGTCTTTAAAAAAATTAAAAAAAAATTGTAAAACTTTCGATGTTTCCTTTTTGCAGAACACGGTAGAATTGCGCTAAGCGTGTTTCTGGTTAATTTATAGTTAAATCTGAAATACTCTGCTTTTGAATTTCATTTTGTTCCATTAACTTGATCGGGTTTGTGGGTAAGGGCTTTCAAAAATTTGCGTTAAACTCCCATAACTACTTTGTATAATTAAAAACACGATTGATTAGTAAAGCACAAAAAACTATAAAATACCAATAAATTAACACAAAACTATTTGTTCCAGAATCACAAAATCAAAGTGCCTGTGTAATCAAATGACGTGTTAGCCTTTGGTCCTTATTTGAATAATTCATTTGTTGTTGTTGCGTTTCCGTAATTAAGATCAGGTGAAAACCTTTTTTCTAGTTTTTCACACGTTTCACATGGACTTGGACTCATTCATTCTTTATTTTTGCTGGAACAGTGCGCACTACTTTATTTTCTGAACGTTTTAATGGGTTTATTTTTTGGACGTCAGTTGGGACAATCATAGTGAAAATCTGCTCCATTTTTAAGTTGCCTGCTTTTAATGTATCTCACCATACTTAAATATACTTCTTTTATCCACGGATTGTGGTTGAGATCTTCTTTGGATCAGGTGGTTAAAAAAATGGATTGAAGACCCGCTGGGCTCCCCACGGGGTTACCGTTATTACCTGCTTCAACTTGTTACGGTTTGGCAACATAAAAATAATTTTCACTTTACTAAAACCCAGCTTGACCTTGTGAAACTTGACGTAACGAAATTTTACAAAGAACATCTTAACTTGTAGAGAAGAAGAAATTTTAAGATTAGAAGTCAAAAAGCTTTCATTATATTAAGAAGCCTTCAAGAAGCTAAAGTCAACTAGAGAAGTCAACCAATTGTCAGGAAAGATCGTTTTTATATCTTATTTTGCGTACTAATTTAGTGTATTCTACTATTTTAGTTTCTTTTATCATTTCTTCAAAATAAGTAGAGAATCTGGATGTAGTGACAATGTAACTGTAACTGATATTACTTTTACCGACCGTAACTTAGAACCTGCACAGCCACTTGCCGAGGAAACTGCCGGCCCTGCTTTTCAGGATGGGGGACAACTAGATCGGGTTTTAGTGGTATGGGCGGGTCAGAGGTTAGGCTCCCCACAGTTTCGCATCCTGGAGAGAGAGATGTAGCTAGGAAGCTCTCAACACCGCACAACTATTAACAACTTTAAAAGCTTTTCGCAAAGTTTTATGAAAAGCAAAACTAGCGATTCTTTTGCTACTTACAGACCAAGGTTCGATTTCCTAAAAGGCGAATATAGCCGCTATCAAAATGACCTTGAAAAAATTAAAGATTCGGATCTCTTAAAAGAGCTCACTGACCGCATAGTTGAGATTCACGAAATGTGTGCAAATGCTTATGAATCTTGTGAATGGCGCTTGTTCGGAGATGAGTTCGGCAACAAAAATTCTTCGGACAAAACAAAATTTTCCCAGGATAGTACTAAAACTAATAAGTGCTTCTCCAAGCAAGCTTATGCTCGAAATCGAATTAGAAAAGAGGCAAGCAGAAATTGATGCTGCATATGAGTTAGCTCGCGCTCGCATTAAAAAGGAATGCGAAGAGGCAAAGACAAAAGCCGAGCAAAAGCTATTAAACCGTTCTGAGCGGTGCTTGTCTGCTTCCTCTCGAGGAAATCGGTCAGTGTTCAATCACGCCGAAGGACTGAGAGAGGTGCGCAGGCAAGTAAAGCCAAGCTCGACATGAATCAAAGCCTTGATTACAATGCTTACGAAGTTAGAGCTAATTCGACAATGCACTCTGAAATCGAAACTCTTCCTAAAACTGTTTTGACCCCTAAACAGCATTCTAAACCATCTTCATCGCCAGTTAAAATTAATATGTCAGCCGTGCATGAATATTCAGAACAACAGGGAAGAAATAAGTACATTAACTTGGCCTCGCAAAATGCTTATCATGGAACCAACATTGCGTTTGTGTTCTACGAAAATCAGGGTTCACACGACAGAAATTTCGTTCGCTTTAATTAACGAGTTTTTTTAAGAGGCGCTACCGAGTGAAATACTCGCTAAACGTAAGAGGTCATTTTTGCACGTGTATATAAGGCCTTGCGAAATCCGTTACGTCATTCTTTCTCGTCAAGTTGCTTCGAGCGATGCGGAAAACAGTTCGAAAGAAAATGTCACATTTTCCTCGCCAACGTAAAGAGGATCTTGAAGCACTCTTTAAGCGTGCGAGAAACCTTGTTGGTTCAGAAATTTAACGGCGAAATGTTGAAAACTTCTAAAGCGAATTTTTGCTGAAACATAATTAAAATCGGCGCCATGTTTGCTATTAGACTGCTAAAAAAAAGCGATTTGCATTGAGAAACATTTGATGTTTTGACTGATAAAGAAATGTTGAGTAGTGCCAGTTGACAAAAATAGCAATACGCTCCTTTTACAAGAACGATTTTCTAAAACACGAGGCTCATTTATGCTCAAAATTTAAGAACAAATTATAAACATTGCCAGCCTCGGCAGCAAAATAAACCAAAAACAATTAAAAAAATTCAAACTAATCAAAGAAACTAAAATTCGTGCTGATTCAAAACGATAAAATTTCAGTGATTTTCTTGTGCTTGCAAGCAAAATTGAAACTATTTAAGATTATACAGCTCTGTTGCTCTGCGCAAGCAATTGAGAAATTTTTTTGGCAGTTGTTCAACTTGAAAAAAGCTTGCTTTTTTGCTTTTGCAATTTTACGATGCTGCAGAAGCAAGAAAAAAGCCTTTACTTAAGCAGACAGAGCAGTAGGAATTAAACAGTGTTTTAAACATGCCCGCTAAAATTGATATCGATGCTCTCAAAAATTTACAAAATTAAGAACAAATGAGACCGAATATCGGCAAAAAATTAAAAACACCCAGTCTCAACTCAAGATTTACCGGTTCTAAAAAAGAAGAGCGTACTTCGACTTGCTCACTTTTGAAAAATTTTGAAACCTAAAGTTACTGTTATCATATGAGTTTACCCACTAACAACCTCAAGGGCGCTTTACTTCTTTTAAAAAATTATAGTATGGAAAAAGTTGTTCTTAGTTCACATTGATCCAAACACATAATTAAATTCTGTCGTTCATTTACTAATTATTATCAGTTGAGGAATTTGCTTGCTTAGAATAAAGCGCATAGCTTATAGTATCTTTTTCCATAACAATGCAGTACATACAGTACGCTTGAACACATTGTTTTGCAGTGGAAATGCATCTGACGTCACAATGAGATATTCATTACGTACTAACACAAGTTACGAACATCTAGCAAAGAAATTCGAGCGAGCAGTTTGGCAGTTTGTCTACGAAGATTTGTTGTTTGTTGGCGCTTTTCAGCGAACGAGAAAGGCCATTACGAGCTCTTTAGTACGTTCTGTCATGTCGGCCCAGATTTGCAGGCTAATTGAGGGATCGCCTCACCAAGATCAATGGCTAGAGATATCGCGTGCCACTTGTGTTAGTCAACCCCGTGAGATGATCAATTTATTTTTTGCACCCTTTAAAAGTATGACGACTGAGCAGCGTATGGATAGGTTAGACAGGATAGGTATGGATAGATATGGATATGACAGAGCCTTGGATAGGTTGCGCCAGAGATATGGGGTCTCCAGTGGTTTCCTGTCAGAACCTAAGGTTTTAGAGATACCCAAAGGCTCAAAAATCACGCACAGCATTACTTCACTAAAATAGTTCAACAAAGACTTAAATACGCTTGAAGTATTTGCATATGCACATGATTAAGCAAAAAAGCTTTCCGAAAAATTGTTGCTCGACACGGCAAACCGCCAGCCAGGTAGTTTAAAGCGACGTTTTCTGGATTACCTCAATAAGCGTTTCCTAAGCATAATTGAACCAGGATTTAAAGAGTTCAAAGATTTGCGACAGTTTGTTGTCCATGAGCTTGAGATTATGACGTCAGTATGCGCGGCTTTATTTCGGTCCGATGACAAAATAAAAACTCGCGACTACACTAAGAGCACTAATCGCTTAACCCTCTATCTACCAGGCGATTTTTACACCCTATTTGTACCGGGGAGGAGGGGGGGAATTTGCCCCCCTATCTAAAAATTGTTTGGTAAGAGATAGAAGTAAGATTTTTTTGCTTGTTGAAGCAACTTTTTGTTAAGTGCTTAAAAATAACTATTTTGAGGTTGTGACGTCACGAAAATGATGATGACATCATCAAAACTAGTAAATCCTTATAACAGCATGCAAAGTTGTCCAAATGTTGCGAAATATTATTTTCAGTTTGGACTTTTGTAAAGTCACAGCAGATGATGACGTCACATGCGTGGTGACGTCATCTTTAATATATTGCGTTGATTATTATTTGCAAGTTTTTAAAACTGAGATACAGTATAATTCACAAAATTTTAGAATACTGCAGTATTGTTTTCATTATATCATTCAACAACTGATAAAAATAAATATATTTTTATGCAAACGCAGTTTATTTCGAGAAACAGCAGAAAAATCAATTTTTTTGAATTATGACATCATCAATGACGTATTGATGATGTAATGCATTTATCAGTAAATAAAACATTTTATTCTAGCTAAAGATTAGCATCGATAGAGAAGACGTAGTGCAATAAATAGAAAAAGCGCCCTGATGAGTATGCGTTTTGCTCAAAACTGTGTGAAACTTCTTACGTGCCTCTGACAAAGGCACAAATGACGTCACTTCCGGTTGTCCGGCTGACCCCAAACTTTCTGAAAATGTGTGTTATTAAATTTGATTTAAAGTCAGGGTGCATCAAAGCAAAACTTTTTTTTAGTTTAGGAGCTATATTAAAATAACTAAGAGGGGGGCAAGATGCAAATAGAGTTAAACCCGATTCGAGTCCGTTGTACTGCTTGTTGCATCACGTGAACCCAGTAATAATCACGATTCTCAAGACAAGCCCCGCTCTGTAGATTCGGTTAGTGCTGGTGCGCCTGCTAATCAACGGATCAGTAAACTTCCACCGGAATGTTTAGTAAGCGCAGAAAATGGTAAAAGACTTTATCTTGCTGATTGCGTTAAGTTTAAAGAGCTAACTACCCACATGAAACGACAAACTCTTCTTGATTCTGGTAGATGCTTAAATTGTTTATCGTTAGGGCATACTGCTAACAATTGCGCATGTCCTAGTAAATGTCGTAAATGTAAATCGAATTTTCGCATCAAACATGCTGCTGCATTGCATGATTGCTATCACTCGACCACAGAGAACCTCGGGGCCGCTGATAAAGCACTTCCTGTGTCAATATCACCTGAGACCCAAATTCCTGCTGGATGTAATTCTCACGTGGTTTATAAAATGAGTTCTGGAGAAAATCGTGTAGTTCTTTTACGTACTATTGTTGTGACGGTCACAGTGGCGCTGGGGACCACAAGTGGGCCCGGGGCCAGCTCTAATATGACGGATTTCCGGTTTTGTGAAGTCCAAAATAGACGGAGAAAATGCTGTAGTTTGGTCCAAAAATGAAAGGTCTTCACCAAAATTCTAACGCTTTTTCTGGTCAAAATTAGGTGATCTCCAAAAAAAAAGTCTTCACCAAAATTCTAACGCTTTTTCCGGTCGAAATTAGGTGATCTCCAAAAAAAAAAGGTCTTCAGGCTTCACCTGTTGATTTCTCAGTGTCATTTCGATGGGCCCCCTCTCGAGCTCATGGCCCCTCTGCTGGGCCTGCTGAAGCCAACGGCCTACCTGAAGCCCATGGGCCCCCTAAATTCCAGGGGCCCCGGGGTCATTGTACCCCCCTGCCCCCCTCTTGGCGGCCCTGGAGGGTCATAAATCCAAACACAACTTGATACTGCGTCACAAACTCACAAGCCACGTTAATTTCGGAATCTTTACATGCTGAACTTGGCTTGATACATACTGACAATTTAAATACTGTTCGTACTCTTGATGAAGATACTGTGCATTGTAACGGATGCACTAATTTTGATTTGCAATCACTTAATTCCAGCGATAAGTTCACGATTAGAAATGCTTTAGGGATGCTAAAATTCGCCGATGATGAAAATACCTTGCCGCATCGGGTGGTTACTTCAAATCTTGAACACTTTAACGGAGTTAACATCTCGACACTGCCTAATCGTAAAAACGTAGACATTTTAATCGGACAATCCGATAAGTCACTTCTTATGGTCTTAGAGGAAAGAGAAGGTCTTGATGTAGATGAGCCCAACTATGTGTTGACTCGTCTTGGTCCTGTGGCGAGTGGAGGCCGCATGAACGTGCGCTCAGACCAGTTTCAGAGTAGGAGGGTGGGAGTTGGGTAATGCGAATGCGATATCCACAAGTTTCAGGGACTTAAACAAGAGATTGCAGGTTTAAAAGAGACCTTACGTAAACTTGAATTTCAAAATGAAGTAATCTAACCTTCGAAAAACGACAAAATAGCTTGCAGTCCTGTTGAACCGCATATTAAAGTAGTAAATAAGCGCTATGAAATACCGGTTCCTCTAAAACAAGACATCATTCATGATTTGCCGAGTAATTATGATTACGCCTTAAAACGTACCAACGCATTACGGGTGAGCGCTCTTTAAGAACCCTGCACTAAAGGACACTTTTACTAAAACTTCTCAGGAATTATTTGATGAGGAATGGATAGTGAGTGTTAATGAGTTGACTACTGGTCAACCCATCAGGTATCTCCCCTTTTTTGTTACTACGCACGACAAACCACGTGTTGTTTATGATGGCGCTGCTAAAGTCAGAGGCACATGTTTAAAACAAGCAGTGCTGGCTGGACCTACTGTAATCTGTTGAATAACTTAACGGAGGTTAGGGCACGTTTCCGCTTAGGCAAGTTCGCATGCATAGCAGACCTGAGTAAATGGTTTTTTCAAATCGCAATGCCAGAAGAGCAAAAAGGAATTGTTTAAGATAATTTGGTTCAAAGATAACAATTTAGACGGTGGAGACCTGCAAGTTTATCGTTTTGTTAGACATGTTTGGGGAATTAACTCGAGCCCGTACATTGCCCTTCTTTCTATTCAACATTTGTTTCCGAAAAATCCCACTAATGCTTTTAAAAAACGTTAACTGTCCTTTAAAAAAGTCGTTACATGGACTATGTTTTGTTTTCTAGTGATTCTTAGTCCGAGCTTGTAACTCTGTCACGTGAATCGATTGAACTTTTCAAAAGTCGTGGTTTTAAACTTAGAAAATGGGTAGCAAATTCTAGTGCTAAGTCTATCCTCTTTGAAATTCCTAAATGTGATCTAGCTGCATATATTTCTGAAATTGCTATTAGTTCGAAGCCAATGCCGGACTCGAAAGCATTGGGTGTTGTTTGGGATGCAGAAAACGATAAATTGAAGGTTAATTTAAAAAAAAAACTCAGTGGACGTGAGCATTAGACGAAGCTAATTCGACCCTTTAGGCATGATCGCACCTTGTACCCTACGAGGAAAATTAATTTTGCAAAAGGTTGCACAAGCTAAATTTGACTGGGATGACAAACTCCCAGATGACATTTTACATAATTGGAATTTGTGGATTGCTGAATTTAATGCGCTCTCTAGTGTATCGCTTGATCGTTATTGTTTCCCTGAAAGAGAGATTCTTAGTGCTGACGATAACATAAAATATCAACTTCATGGATTTTCAGATGCGTCGAACAATGCGCTCTCTTTCATCGTGTATTTGCGCCGTATAGTAAACGGTAAGGTTGCAGTAAGTTTTGTGTTTGGTAAATCCCGTGTGGTTTTGTGCCACCAAAGTAATTGAATAATCTCGCAAAAGGAACTAGAGGCTGCAAAAATGTGTAGTGAACTAATGTCGCATGATCAAGCGGCATTTAAAGATCTATCTTGTGAAGTAAAATTTTGGACAGACTCGTAAGTCGTTCACAAGTGGATCATAAATCCCGACTTGCGCCTTTCAAAGTTTGTTAAACGTAGAATTAATAAGAGACATCTTGTTTCTTCACCTGACACATGGAACTTTATCGAGACTTTGCAAAACCCCGCCGATATTGGCACACGAAAAAAGAACAAAAATTCTGATGCGTTATATCTGTGGTTGTTTGGGCTTGAATTTCTGACGCTTTGCGAGGAGAAACCTAAACCTTGTGACTCTGCTCTGGCTGTACGTTCAGTTTCGGGACTCAGACAAACTACTGATGATTGCACGCAAGACTCGCTCGAGATTCTTACTGAAACCGCTCCTAATCTTTATACCTCAAAAAAGCGTGTCAGGTATCTGATTGCGGTTAAAGAATACTTTGTTGCTAAGTTTACAAACGCACCGAATTCAAAATACCGATACTGAATGCTTCGTATCTTGATCGTGCTTCAATGAAAGCGGTTAGGTACGTTCAATTTCTAAGCTTTGGGGCCGCCATAAGGCTCTTACGAGAGGATTCCCCTGATAATATTGATCAAATGCTCAAAAAGTTATACTCGAACGCTAATGGTGCAGATGAAATGCGTAAAATTAACGAGTTAAAAATTTTGCACAACCTTCGTCCTTGCGTGGACACCGATATGATATTACGTGTAGATGGGCGTTTAGCGAACGCTGAACTGCCGATTGATACAAAACACCCCCTCATTTTGCCGAGCTGACATGCTCGTACTCGTTTAATTATTCTTAATGAACATTCACAAGCTGGACACGCTGGCCCAGCATATACTTTGATGCTTTCTCGCCAACGCTTTTGAATTATTTTTGGCATTGGGAGAGTAAAACATTACATCGCAGAATGTGGTGAGTGCGCTCTTCGTAAAGCTAAAACTATTAGACAACTAATGGCAGACTTCCTAGGGTTACTACTGCAAACAATCCTTTTCAAATCTGTGGTACAGATTTTCTGGGTCCCATTCTTTACCGGCAAAATCGTAGTGAATGCAAAGCATGGGGGTTGTTGCTAACCTTTTCAAGTACTCGTTGCCTTCATGTTGAAATTGTGACTGGACTAGACTTAAATAACTTACTTTTAGCGTATTCGCACTTTACAAATTTGCGTGGGAAAGTTGATACGATTTTTTCGGATAATGCTAGCATGTTTTGTGCAGCCGCGAACGTTCTCCCTGGGCTTCTTGATTCTACCGATTTCGACAACTCAGGACGACAAAAAGGGATAATTGGTTTAAGATTCCGCCTTATGCCCCTAGCCAAGGAGGAGTCTGGGAGAGCATTGTAAAACTGTTTAAAAATGCTCTTCTACAAGTGATGGGACACGCTCGTCGCAAGCCCACGTTGATCGAGCTACAAACCTTTGCTTCAGATGCTGTGCGGATTGTAAATGATCGCACTCTTACAACTCCTAGTGATCTGGAACCTTTAACTCCTCCATGTTTTCTTGGGCAGCATCTAGCTCCAAATACCCTTCTGGGTACTTTCCGTGACAGGGTAGATTTACGTAACGATTACACTTGTAATGCTACATTAACCCATAAGTTTCGGCTGAGCTGGGTAAAGGGATACTTCATCAACCTGCAGGGCCACAAAAAATGGCGGACTTGTAACCAGAATCTTTACCCTGGACAGTTGGTGCTCGTCGGTGACTCGACGGATATTGCTCACAAAGGTGCTCACCGTCTCGGGCGCATCCATACTGTGCAACCACAAATCTGCAACGGTAAAGAGCTCGTTCGCCGTGCCACCGTTGCAGTGCTGGCAAAGTCTTTGGCAGGTGGACTGGAAAGGAATACATACTCAGAGACACTCAAAAATTGCCCCAGTGCAAAATTTTTGTATGTTTTCTTTTAATATATATGTTCGTTGTGCGTTGTGAAATCTAAATTTCTCACCAATGTAATAAAACTTGCTGTTGTATCGTTTATGTTATAGTACCGAATTATCATTCTTATAAACATGCGAATATAAATCTTATTTACCTCTAGGCCTTAGTCCATCAACGAGTACTAGAAGCTTTATTCTGTGCACTTACACCTACAGAATATATTTGTCACTTCTTTTTGTGATTACTTTCACGTGAAGTATATCATTTATGTTTGAACTTCACCTTTATTTACGTTCAAAGGGGCAGCTTATGTTCCAGAATCACAAAATCAAAGTGCCTGTGTAATCAAATGACGTGTTAGCCTTTGGTCCTTATTTGCATAATTCATTTGTTGTTGCATTTCCGTAATTAAGATCATGTGAAAACCTTTTTTCTAGTTTTTCACACGTTTCACGTGGACCTGGGCTCATTCATTCTTTATTTTTGCTGGAACAGTGCACACTACTTTATTTTCTGAACGTTTTAATGGATTTGAAAATAAAACTAGGAGCTCGTTCATCAAGTTTACACATTTTATTCAAAGCAGCGTTCTCCGATGTATTTTTATTAAAGTTGACGTTTCGCTCCCCAGTCCGGGGAGCATCCTCAGAACAGTAACTCATTTCTTGTTTGCAAAAATACAAATGAAACTAGTAAGAAAAAATACAGGTGACCAGGAAAACACTGTTATGACGTAACAACCAAAAAATATACAACATTAGTTATTACAACATGCAATATCACAGAAAAATTATTACATCTGTCAAAAATATTATATAAAGTGTATTAAGTTACGTGTGTCCAACCAAACAAAATTTTTTTTTCCCACTATCAAAGATATAACATGAAAATTAATCCATAAGCATACCATGAACAACGGGCATGTTAGCGCCGTCAATTCTGTTTAAAACGTTTACTTCAGTTGCTCTTTGATTTATGAAAAAACTCTCCGCTGTGTGGCGCTTACTGTAATTGGCTTCCATTTTCAAAATTTTAGCTTCATCCAACACTATAAAATAATCAAAATCTCCGATATGTTGGCATAAAGCGGATTTTTTACATCCATTCTTTTGACTGCATCGAAATGTTCACGTTTTCTGGTTTTTAAACTACGCCCAGTCTTCCCAATATAAACTGCATCACAATCACGACATGGAATTTTATACACAAGCCCACTTTTTTCAGACTCCACAATACGATCCTCAGGTAGGCGAAAAACAGATGACAATATATAATGTGGTTTCAAAGCCACTCCAATGAAGACTTGGGCCAAAACTTTCTTAATGGGCTCAGAAACTACCTGCACATATGGAATTGAAATAAAAGCAAAGTATGTGTCAGGCGGTTGAGATCGAGGGAGAGATTTAGTCTGCTGAGCAAGAAATTGATCGCTAGAGCACTTATGTCTTGGAAATCCATTGTTTTGTAATGTTTGGTAGATGGGATTGAACTCGGCCAATTTAAGTTCTGACTTGTTGATTATATTATCTGCTCTTGAGTAGAGGGTTTGGGCGATGCTGAGCTTTTGAGTGGTAGGATGGTGAGATGTATAGGGTAGATATCTACCGGTATGTGTGGGCTTCCTGTAAACATTAGTGGAAAAAGAGCCATCAGCCTCACGGTGAAGAAAAACATCCAAAAATGCAAGAGAACCCGAAACTTCTATCTCTTTTGTAAACTGAAAGCCGCACAGCGTAGAGTTTTTTCATAAATCAAAGAGCAACTAAAGTAAACATCTCAATTGTTGTCACCAAAAATATAAATTAAATGAAGTTTGTTAGTTCAACTGGTGGGGCAGAAAACTTTTTTGCCAACGTTTCGATAGGCTATGCTCAAGGCATGTACTACCTATCTTCGTCAGGGCTAGAATGCAAAGTTGAAAAACAAGCAACAATAGATGCGAAAAATTACGTCACAAGTGAATCATACGTTAACGCAAAAATTATAACAAATTGGATGCGAAAAACTGACAGATTGGCGGAGCGTGAAAAAACAATAATATTACGTCATGTGGTTTGAAGTAGAGTTGCCGAATAAATGCTAGGGAACTCGTCATTTTGCTTATCATTCATAGTGTTGGGAATTTGTTTAATGAAATACGACTCGATAAAACGGCGTTTTGTGAAGTCAAGTTCGAAATCTAGAATTTTAGCGTTGGTCCAATCCATGAAATATTCGTTATCAAAAACATGCTTAGTTAGTGCTAACTTATCGAATCGTAGATGCCGAATGTCTGCTAAGTGTTCTTTTTTGCAGATGGAAAAACTGCGTTTTGTTTCGCCAATGTACGAGAAGTCGCAGTCATGGCAGGGAATTTGATATACTGCTCCTTGTCGCATATTAGGGTCCACTGAGTCTTTGTGATGAACGAGTTTCTTGCCAATGGTGTTGCACGGTTTTAATACGATTTTAACATTATGGTTAGACAAACAACGCCGTATTTTTTCTGTCAATCCGGGGTAGTATGGTATTATGGCAAAGCCTTTGAATTGTTGTTCAGTGCGGTTTGACGGTTTCTTGATGAGGGTCGTGTTTGGGTACGAGTTCAATTTTAAAGTATCTTTTACATGCTTGATTTCATCTTGACGGTTTTTCGTGGTAGAGCGAAGAGCATTGGCCCGATCAATTAGTGATCGTACAACGGATTGTTTGTGTTCCAAAGGATGGTCAGATCGAAAGTTTAAATATCGGTTGCTGTTGGTTGGTTTTCGGTAGACTGATGTGGAGAATTTGCCATGTTGATTTCGTCGGACCAATGTGTCTAAAAAAGGAAGTGTGTGGTCGGCTTCTTTTTCGATTGTGAATTTGATTGAGTTTTCAATCGTATTTAAATGATCCAAAAAATCTTCAACCGAGTTTTTGTGGATTATGACGAAGGAGTCGTCTACATAGTGTTTCCAGATTTTTGGTGGCGAGTGGAATGTCGACAGGGCTCTTTTTTCAACATCTTCCATGATTAGGTTGGCGATCACAGTGAAAACGGGGGAGCCCATTGCCGTGCCAAAAATTTGTTTGTAGTGTTTTCCTCGAAAGGTTAAGTTGGTAGCACTGAAGCAAATTTGAAGGCCTTTGTAAATATCCACCACTGACAAAGAAGTGATTTCTTCCAAATTGTCCAAGGCTTCTAGCCGGCTTTTTGCGATTTCAACGGCCAATCCTGTGGGTATTTTCGTGAAAAGGGAGACAACATCAAAAGACACCATTTGTTCATCATCGTTAATGGTAATAGATGTGATAAATTTTGCGAAGTCTTTCGAATTTCGGACATGGTGGTCGCTTTTTCCTGTCAACTCACTAAGAATTAGTGCCAGGTCTTTTGATAAATTGTAGGTCAGAGAGCCAGTAAAAGATACGATGGGTCGCAGCGGGGTATTTTCTTTGTGCAGTTTTGGGAGGCCGTATAACATGGGTGCTCGTCCGTTGGAGCTTTTAAGTCGATAGCTTTGAATTTTTGTGATTTTATTGTCGGCAACCAACTGGGAGACGAAATTGTTGACAGTTTTTTCAGTGTTGGGAGTGGGGTCTTTTTGTAGTTGTTGGTATGTGGTATTATCTTGTAACATAGTAAGCAGCCGCTTGTCATAGTCGATTTTGTCCATAACAACTGTTGTTTTGCCTTTATCGGCTTTTGAAATCACTAAATTTTGATCATTGCGTAGTTCTTTTAATGCTTTGGTTTCTTCTGAGCTTAAAGTGGATTTGGGGGGCCTGTGGTTTTTAATAACGCCAATTACCTTGCTTCTTACATGGTTGGCTTCTCCAACAGTGAATTTTGTAAGGCTCTTTTCTACGGCCGCTAGGATGCGGTGTGTAGGAATCTGAGTAGGGGCTGCGGCAAAGTTTAATCCAAGTTGAAGTACATGTGTTTGCGCTTCACTCAATTTTGTTCTGGATAAATTTACAACCCATTTCTTTTTAATTTCATTGCGGGGCAATCTTGTCTGCGGCGGAGCTGGTTCCATGGCACTGATCAGTGAATTTACATGAACATCATGCTTGCGTTTGTTTGCCTTCATTAGTTTGTTCTGAATTGCCGAAAGGTGCTCGATTAAATCGTCCAATAACTCGTGGGGTAGATTGGTGCTTAATTCAACTAAAAGTTCGCTACATTTGGCTTCGCAAAATCTGATACGTTGATGAGAATTTTGAATTCGCAATTTTAAGTATTGAAAACCAAACTTTCTGGCTAAGGCTTTGCCTTCTCTGCTGTTGATGGGAGACTTGATTTGTAAACTTGTAGGTAACACTTTCTGCCTTATACACTCATGGTTGAAGTACAAGTGGCTACGGTGTCTCGCTATGCATTTTCCTGACTTGATGTACTTTCTTGCTGTTCTGAGTTTTTCGCATCCAATTTGTTATAATTTTTGCGTTAACGTATGATTCACTTGTGACGTAATTTTTTGCATCTATCGTATGCTTGTTTTTCAACTTTGCATTCTAGCTCTGACGAAGATAGGTAGTACATGCCTTGAGCATAGCCTATCGAAATGTTGGCAAAAAAGTTTTCTGCCCCACCAGTTGAACTAATAAACTTCATTTAACTAAAGTAAACGTTTTAAACAGAATTGACGACACTAACATGCTCGTTGTTTATGGTATGCTTATGGATTAATTTTCATGTTATATCTTTGATAGTGGGAAAAAAAATTTTTTTTGGTAGGACACGCATAACTTAACACACATTATATAATACTTTTGACAGATGTAATAATTTTTCTGTGATATTGCATGTTGTAATAACTAATGTTGTATATTTTTTGGTTGTTATGTCATAACAGTGTTTTCCTGGTCACCTGTATTTTTTCTTACTAGTTTCATTTGTATTTTTGCAAACAAGAAATGAGTTACTGTCCTGAGGATGCTCCCCGGACTGGGGAGCGAAACGTCAACTTTAATAAAAATACATCGGAGAACGCTGCTTTGAATAAAACGTTTTAATGGATTTATTTTTTGGACGTCAGTTGGGACATCCTCAGTTAAAATCTGCTCCATTTTTAAGTTGCCTGCTTTTAATGTAGCACACCATACTTAAATACACTTCTTTTATTTACGGCTTGTGGTTGAGATCTTCTTTGGATCAGGTGGTTAGAAAATTGGAGTTAAGACCTGTTGGGCTCCCCCCGGGGTTACCGTTGTTACCTGCTTCAACTTGTTACGGTTTTGTAACAATATTATCGATCGCTAACTAACTATTCTTGCAGTCAACTAATGAGTCTTATCTGCTCGAACTTCGATTGGTTATGTGTCTTTGTTTAAATAAAAGCTACAAATTATTGTCCATTTACAATCGTGTTGACAACTAAGGGTATCAAAATGACGGTATAGAGAAAAAGCTTCCAGCATAAAACGATCGATTTCGTAAGCTCTCAGATCAGAATGACAATTGGGAAACCATAATGCTTACATAAGTTATACACTGAAAAATTGGAATGCGATTAGCTTACAGAGGCCATTTGGCATTGTCTCCTCAGTGTGGTCCACCAAATATGATTACCTTTAATCTTTTGATCCATATTAACCTATCCAATTGATTTAAATTGTTTCGCTTTTGTAGATAATGGGAGCAGGTGTCAACATAATTGGAGGATCCCTATAGTATGGCATTCCCCAAATTTTTCATGTTATCTTTTTACCTATGTTAAAAATTTATTTTTCTTAAAAGGGGAACTCCGGGCTAGAGAGGCTATATCATAAAATACACGACAAAGTTCTAAGAATTTTGCAAAAAAAAAAACGAACTCGCTACGTTTTATAGTTTTGACGAAATTCGCAAAAAACTGCGTGAACCGCAAGTCTGATGACGTAGGTCTGTACTTTACCTCTCGCTCATAGTCACTAATCTCAGGCCTGAAGATTGCAATTAGGTCGAATATTTTAGCAAAGAATGCAATACAAGCGCTTTTGCTTACGAATTTTCAGTCTTAACCAGCAATTTTATGTTCAAACAATACAATGTACAGATGCAATAAAGTACAGATCTACGGCATCAGACTTGCTGTTCACGCAGTTTTTTGCGGATTTCATCAAAACTACAAAACGTAGCGAGTTCGTTTTTCTTGCGAAAGTCTTGGAATTTTGTGGTGTATTTTATGATACATAGCCTCGCTAGGCCGGAGTTCCCCTTTAAGCTTGAATGGTTAAAAAGTTTGAAAGACAGATGAGGAGGGCTACCCAATTGTGGCAACTGAAATTAGTCATAACTTTATCTTTCCTTTTTATTCTGAATATTTCTTATGCCTAGCTTAAATGGTTGAAAAATTTAAATTTTTGAGGACCTAATTGAGGGACCCCCATTTGGTACCCCAAAATTTTGTCATATTATAACTTTCTATTTACCTATCCTGAAAATTACATGCGTATAGCTTAAGTGGATAAAAACTATTAATTTTGGTAGTGCCGTTTGAGGAGGATTTCTCCATTGTGGGACCTCAAAGTTTTGTCAAATTTTATCTTTTCTTTAAATTCGTCTATCTTGAAAATTTCACGTGTCTAGCTTAAACAATTAAAGATTTTAAATTTTGGCGTCCTTGCTTGAGGAGGACCCCCCATTATGGTACCTCCAAACTTTGGCATATGTTCTATTGTTTACATAAATTTACCTATTCTAAAAATTTTATCAGTCTGACATGAGAGGTTAAAAAGTTGGAATTTTGGTGGCCCGGTTTGAGGGGTACCCCCTCATTTTTTTATTCCCAAATTTTGCAAAATTTTATCTTTTGTTTAAGTTTGCCTACCCTAAAAATGTCATGGGTCTACCTTAAAAGGTTAAAAAGTTTAGATTTTGGAGACTTTGTTTAAGGAAAACCCCCTTATTTTGGTACCCCCAAATTTTGTCAAATTTTATCTTTTTCTTATATTTACTTACCTTAAAAATTTCATTGGTCTAGCTTTTAAGGTAAAAATGTTTAAACTTTGGAGAGCTCGTTTGGGGTAGACCCTCCATTGAGGCACCCCCGATTTCAGGCGGGCACCAGTACTTTTGGGTATCTAGAATAGCTCACAGTATGATTCATGTGCGTTTTGTGATTTAAAAGTAGATAGTAATAGAAGAAAATAAAATAAAATAAAGAAAAATTTTATCCAAGGCGGAATAAATGAATATAACCATGAAAAAGGTCGTAAGTAGTATGTTCAAAAAACACAAACTTTTTTTCATTAATATCCGTAGCTACTGAGATATACTGGCTTAAAATTGTCCACTTTTTGCCGATTTTTGGCCTCTGAAATCGCGATCACGTGACTGGGCGACCCCAAACTTGGTGCGCATACAGTCTCTATTTGCACCCTAGTTGTGTTCAAATTTCAGCGTTCCTCCACGTTCAGCAAATTTATAGTTATAAGCGAATTAATAAAATGTCGAGACAAAAATGGCAGTTTTTTCTCCTAAAAATCGGCATACATGACACTTTTGAATATTGTCATGTTGTAACCAAAATTTGACTTCCTATGTTTAACCGTTTTTCAGTTATTTTCGCTGCTATCCCATCATAATGGCGGAGTAAAAACAAAGGTTCTACACGCGCGCGAAGTCCCAATTAATGTGGATACTATTACACTTAATGTTAAAGTGACGTTAATAATTAAACTAGGTGGTAGCTTGCTGAGAAGCAAACCAAATGAACGATCGAAGCATGTTGAATAATGAGGAAAACTTTTTGGAATTTTAAACAGCGTCAAAATATATATTTTATTGACCACATAGTGATTGACAATAACAAAAAAACATCCTATACTAGCTTAAAGGGAGGGTGCAGCCTAGCCAAGTATGACATCAAAGAATCGCATTTAATGTTCTGATCACAAAGCAAAATAATTTTTTTCGAAGATTGCTTAGTTTCTGAAAAAATCAAAAAAATCCGTTTCAACTCTGCACATTTGAATTGGATTGGCTAACAATTTGATGACGTACTAGTTGGTTTGCGAAAAAACCGCGAAAGCTTGTTCACAATGGTAAACAATAAGGATAAGCGAGGTAGGAGTAAGAAATCACGCAAAATTACCAAAGAGAAATAGCTTTAAAAGCGGCCATTGTTTTAAAAGGATTGCTTAATACATTTTCTAGCTTATAGGTTTGTCCACTGTTTTTTCTATACGGTAGTTAGACGGCGGTTATACATTGGTATACCGACACCTGGTATGCCGGACACATATAAGCTAAAGATAGCTTTAAGAGATAGCTTTAAAAGCGGCCATTGTTTTAAAACGATTGCTTAATACATTCTTTAGCTTATATGCGTCCAGTATACCAATGTATAACCGCCGTCTAACTACCGTATAGAAAAAACAGTGGACAAACCTATAAGCTAGAAAATGTATTAAGCAATTCTTTCAAAACAATAGCCGCTTTTAAAGCTATTTCTCTTTGGTAATTTTGCGTGATTTCTTACTCCTACCTCGCTTATCCTTATTGTTTACCATTGTGAACAAGCTTTCGCGGTTTTTTCGCTAACCAACTAGTACGTCATCAAATTGTTAGCCAATCCAATTCAAATGTGCGGAGTTGAAACGGATTTTTTTGATTTTTTCAGAAACTAGGCAATCTTCGAAAAAAATTATTTTTGCTTTGTGATCAGAAAATTAAATGCGATTCTTTGATGTCATACTTGGCTAGGCTGCAGCCTCCCTTTAAGCTGTTTAATAATCAATTGTTGGGATGCACATTTGGGGAGTTCCAACATGTGACCGAATATTTATCTCTTTAAAATATTTATAACCATTAAAAACATTTTGCTCTCTAACTTAAGCCGTTTAAAGAGATACCTACTGCTCGAAATCGCTTTTATTGAAATGAAAAATACTTGATGTATTAAAGAGCTGCCTCAAACCTTTTTCCACCATTTCCTTGATTCGGGAAACTACGATCTAATCCGTTTGACTCCGTACCATAAGTTAACATCACAAAAGGTATAATTTTGCAAAAATTCTTGCAGACTAAGAAACGCGATTAGCAACTGGTAGCAGTGAGTCGGCTATAACCAAGTCTGAAAATTCGGCTACTGCTAACTGGAACCTGTAGACCTAGACTACCAATACTGACATACAGTTGGCCTTCTGTGATATCGCAAAATTTCGAAATGCAGTGTTAAGCGGCTTTTACCGAACGTCCGCATTTACGGACATGCGTAAAAAACACGGATATGCGTATAAAACATACGTAGATGCGTATAAAATCTTTACTCTTGCTGGTTTGTGCGATGCGTATTTTTCAGGCATTTATAAAGAATTTTTTTGCGGTAAGTGACACATGGTCGCTTGGTGTAGTGGTTAAGTTACTTGTCTTTGTAAAGTATAATGTGGGCTCGATTCTCACCAAAATCAAAACTTCTTCTTGTTACAAAAACGTAATAAACTTTTGTTGCAATTAATTTTGGGATCTTTTGTTTGGAAATTTTTACAAAGTTTCTAAAACTAGACCTAAAGTACTTGATTAATAGACGTTTTTCTTTAAATGTTTAGTTCCCCATTAAATAAAATTTTCTGTTCTCGCTGTAATACGTCGAAGTGTGTAACGAGTTTGCGGGGCCCATCTCAGCGTCATTGCGCCCGGGCAACACAGTCCTTTCGAAGAAATGTAGCAGCGGTGGCGGGCCTTTAGCAACACTGTGTCTGATTTCACCGGCCGGAAATTTGAACTTCAGACCAACCGATTAATAGGCGAACGCCTTACCGCTCGACAAACTGAACGGTCGCTCCCTCTCGTCGTGCTAAATATTGTTTCTCTTTAAACGTTTGCTGAATTTTTGATTTATTTATTTATGTTTGGCAATGAAAGGTTACTATAGTTGCCTACTACAACCGTATTTTTGCGAGCAAATCAAACTCAATTCTGGTTTCAGCATCACCAATTGCGAAACGTGCCGCTTTGCCGTTTCGCCTTATTTACATATTAGTTTTGCACTGTTTTGGTTTTAGTAATTGTTGCAAGTTATTTTGGCCAATCACCTTTTTTGTTAATTTTGCGCACTGCCTTTTCTAAATTGCGTCACACTCACGTGGCACTTTGGCCTGTCTCGCGAGTGTTGGTAGCTTTTAGTTTTTGGATTTCAGTGGTGAAGCAAACAGCTCACATTTTTATTTTTGAATTTTGGAATTTTAAGTTGAAAGATGTTTATTTACCGGCAAAAATCTAGATAATATCTGTTGCCTGTTTGACTCTGTTTTCAATAAAATCTGATTCAATACAGTTCGCCGTATATTAGAGTTACTGAGTGCAGCCACGTCTGAAAAGTCTACGCTGGGCCAGTAAGCCGGAGTCAAGCTGCGCAGCGAATACCCGTGTGGCTCCCCCGGGAAATGATCCAACTTCCGAGTTGGAACATAAGAAATATTATCTAGCCTTCTTTTGCCGTTTGGAGAAGATCGTGAGCTGGTTTCTCGACTTTTTGCTGGTTTCCTGGTCATCGGTTTCGAAGTTTATTTTTGGCGTCCTGCTCAAATCCACTGCGATTGGCAGCGATTCTCGGCAGACCTACTTGGTCTTCATCTTTATGGTCTTGGTCGTTTCCGGTGGCGAGTGAATCAGTGATCCTTGTTTTCGTCGATTGAAGAATTTCCGATCCCCAACCACATCTTCAATTTCAATTTCAGTTAAGAACGTTTATTACATATTACGTTGTTTATTTACTGTTATTTATTTCTTTTTTTTTGTGTGTGTTTGGCGTTAACTTAGTATTTTTATTTTTGCCACTGATTCTTTTAATGAGTTTTCGGAGTGGTAGTGACGGTTCTGCTAGTAGCAATAGCCATACTTTAGTTCAAGCGAACTTTGCTAATTTTGAAATGTTGGACTTGGCTAAAACCGAGTCGGGTCCTTTAACTAACGCCGATGCCAGTGACGCGGGGCGGCGACCCGGGAAACTCTCGGATTCTAAACCTGAAAAAGATTGTGTTGCTTCCATTGATTCCACAGGTGGGCCAAAGGGTGTTCCTGATGTCACTCGTAAGTTTTTGACCCGTCCCCGTAAGTTAATGGGAAAATTAACTAAAATGCAAAAAGATTTTAAATTGTGCTCGACGCCTGAGCAGTTTCACAGCTGCTCTACTAATTTTGATACGTTAAAATTCTCCTTCGCTTCATACTGTAGAGACCTAAAACTTCAGGTTACCGATCCCGATAAATTTGATGAATTAAGTGAACGTCTCAAGGATGCTTATGATAATTGTTACGATAATTATGACGAATGTAAACTGCGCGTCGTCGGCTGTCCTCACGATGATTCTGAGGATGAGAGCGTGGTGCAGTCGGCGGACAGCGCTTCTTAAGTGACCGGTTATACTGCTACGACTAACAAATCTTGTGAAATCAGACAAATTGAGCTAGCTAAAAGGCGCGCCGAATTAAAAGCATCTTATGAGTTGGCAGAAGCTCGAGAAGCTAAGGCACGTGCTAAAGCCGAAAAGGCTGAGATGCTGGCAAAGTTGCGTATAGAGGAAGCAAGAATCGAAGCTGAAGAGAAGCTTATTGCTTGTTCCGAACGTGGTTCTGTGGCTGCTTCTCGAAGGTCGCGGACGAAATCTCTGCACGCTTCGATGAGCAGTTCCACGACCACCGGAGCAGGCAAAGGTGAGTTCGGCAACGATGCTGGCTTTCGAAAAACCCCACGTTCTAAAACACTAAAAACTAAACAAGCTGAATCGAAATCTTCTTTAATTTCCCATCTGAGTAAACCGCCTGATGAGGCTTTCGTAAAAGAACAAATGAAGTCGTGGATTCAAGCGATGTTTTTTTATATTTTAATAGCGTTCCGATTTCAAAAGGTGCTGTGTGTGTGAGTAGCAAAGTTGCGCCGCCTGTCGACCCTACGTCTGTGGTGCATAACTACCTGGAGCGACTGGGCCGAAACGAATATATCAATTTAGCTTCCCAAATTAATTATAATAGAAGCAACATTGCTTTTGTGTTTTACGAGAATCAAATCTGGAAATTGATGGAAGAATCGCCTTTCGGGGAAAGACGCCTAGAGGTGCTTCGGGCATCTTGCGTAGGAGAGCCCCGGGAGATGGTTAACCTTTTCTTTGCCCCGTTAAAAAACATGACAACGCATCAACCGTGCTTTGGAACGTTTGAGACAGCGTTATAGGATACCGAGTGGGTTTGTTTCGGAACCTAAAGTTGCGGAGGTCCGAAATGGCTCTAAAGTGACCCATACTGTGTCGTCTTTAAAATCATTTAATGAAGACCTTATAACACTTGAGGTTTTTGCTTACGGACTTAACTAAGTTGAAAAACTTTCTGGTCAATTATTATTGGACACTGCAAATCGTTTACCTACTAATCTAAAACATCGTTATCTGGACGAGCTTGATAAGAGTTTATTGGATTTAAATCAACCCAGTTCTGAGGGCTTTGAGTTGTTGCGTAAATTTCTTGCGCACGAAATTAAGTTAATGACTTCAGATTACGCTCAAGCGCTGTTTAAAACTGAGGAAAAAGATAAATCACGCGAATATAAATCTACTGTACGTGTTCGACAAACTGCCGTTTCTACTGCACCCAAGACGAATAATGTATCTAATCGGCAAGGTTTAAAACAGTCTGATGCTGGGGTCCGAAGTCAGCGCTCACCTTTTAAGTCCGCTGTACTTCCCGAATATTTCGTCTGTTCGAATAAACATTATCTTGCAGACTGCGATAAATTCAAAGTTTTATCTACCAATCTTAAACGACAAACGGTTTTTGACGCAAAACGGTGCCTGAATTGTTTGTCTTTTGAATCACATGGTTCGCAATTGTGCGTACCCATCTAAATGTCGTAAATGCCGACCTGACTGTCGCACAAAACATGCTACAGCTCTACATGACTATTATGTAAAACCTGACGATGAAACCCTCGAGGCCGCGGAGGCTGCAAGTTCTGCACCTACTAGCGGTTCTGGATCGGCTAATGATTATGATGTTACTATTAATCGTAAAATCGACTCTGTTGACAAACGTGTGGTTAGGGTGTGACACTCCGACCAACTTACGTAGTGGCTTGTCATCATGGTTTGTGAAATGACCCAGCTTGATAAAAGAAAAAAAATTTTTTGAAAAAAAATTTGTTTAAGCGGCCCACACTCCCCTTTTTTGTTTTGGCCCCCCACGACCCCCCGATTTTTAATATCTCCTTTTCTAGTAATCATAGAGCTCTAATTTTGGTGTCAAAAGTTGCAGAACACCAAAGTTTATATCTAACTTCTTAACATACCATAGCCTTAAGACCTTTAGTTTTACTGTAAAACAAGAAAAAAGGTTTTTGAGGGCAAATTTTGCCATTTTGTGCCATTGTTTGTATAAGTTAGTGTTTTCAAATGGGTAACTTACAGTTGCTATAAGATCTCACATGCAAATAAATCTTGAGCAATTTGCATTCTTTGTTAGTTCAGCTTATTAATACCACTTATGAATAGTTTAAAAGTAGAATTACAACACCTACAGAAACATAATTAACTCTGTATGGAGATATATTGAAAAAATAAAAAAAACTGGCTGTTTTAACATGACCTTTCCTATGTGATCAAAAACAAACTAAAAACTACCAAAAAATCAACCCTGGAGAAGAGTTAGAGGTGGGACTATACAAGATTTTTACAAAGAAAAAAGGAGTAACTGATATGCATAAGTGTTTGATGAGCTGTTGTTGTTAGCCTATTAATAGAAAGTAATAGTAGCTCCAATTTTTATAGAGCGGTAATGGTCTACCAATACAGGTGTAAGGGAGCACTATTTTCAAAATAAAGTTGATTTACGCAAAAAAAAAAAAAGTTTAAACTTATGTGTTTTGCAGAGATTTTAGCAAGTTAGTTTTGAAAATTGTTAGCTAGAAATATCAAGATTGGATTGTCAACTGCGATGTCACTTCAGAATATTCTAAATAAAGTTAGCGTGATGGAAAAGCTGATCAAACTACGTTCCCTACCAACGCTGCAAAATGTTATGCAAGGATATTACCGGAGGCAGAATGAGCTTAAAGCTGGAAAGGGACCTGTAGCATCTTGCAAGATGCTACTTGTTGACCGTAAGCAAACAAATTTTTTATCTGTAAGTTTACAGACATCAGAGCTTACAAGGTGAGAGGGCCCAGCACATTCTTCCTCTGTTTCGCTTGATTGTTCAAATTCACTTGGTGATTGACTTGAAGATTCATTTTCAGATGAAGTAATCAGGTTGTCTATGTTTTCTATCGGAGCCACTTTTACGCCAGCTCGTTTTTGGCTACTGTTGCGGTGAAATCTTTTCATGTTGTCTTGACTTACAGCTACATCAACACCTCCAATTCTCATGCGACGTTCTGACCGCTGATCAAGTAAAAACTTTAATTCCCTTGGATGAATTCGGGCAGATATTGGGCAGGAGCAAATTACTTTAGTTCTCCAATGATCCGTGCAAGGAATGTTTTCCTCTTCCACAGTAGCATCAAATAAAAATTTACATTTGCATGCACAAATGTCAAAAAGCTGACGACATTGCTTTTCAAAATCAGCAAGTTTTTTCAAATTACTAGGGGATGACTTTCTTGTCTTGGGCTGTGCCTTTAAGTTGGAAAGAAGCTGTATACTGGTTTAAATTTTTTCACAAATTTTTCGTGATGACAGCAAAGTGTTTTTCGAATTAGCAAAAATCCAAGTGTGACGTATGTCATTTTCCAACAAGCTTGCTACTTCAGATATAGTTGGATTATAATTGGGTCCCTTTCCACCCTTAAGCTCATTCTGCCTCCAGTAATATCCTTGCGTAACATTTTGCAGCGTTGGTAGGAAACGTAGTTTGACAATCCCAATCTTGATATTTCTAGCTAACAATTTTCAAAACTAACTTGCTAAAATCTCTGCAAAACACATAAGTTTAAACTTTTTTTTTTTTTGCGTAAATCAACTTTATTTTGAAAATAGTGCTCCCTTACACCTGTATTGGTAGACCATTACCGCTCTATAAAAATTGGAGCTACTATTGCTTTCTATTAATAGGCTAACAACAACAGCTCATCAAACACTTATGCATATCAGTTACTCCTTTTTTCTTTGTAAAAATCTTGTATAGTCCCACCTCTAACTCTTCTCCAGGGTTGATTTTTTGGTAGTTTTTAGTTTGTTTTTGATCACATAGGAAAGGTCATGTTAAAACAGCCAGTTTTTTTTATTTTTTCAATATATCTCCATACAGAGTTAATTGGAACGACCAACGCTCGCGTCGCGTGTTCCTCTGTTTTTACTCGGCCATTTTTCAACTAACGAGTGCGAAATTTCAGACTTTTGCTTATAACTCGAGAACGGTTGGGTCTAGCTACATGAAATTTTGACAGCAGTTTGAGATTAATGAGTTGTATGTTTGTACCAAACTTCGAGGCAATAGATCACGTGACTTCGGTTTTAGAACCCGAAAACCGCCCCGCAAGTTTGGCATAAAAAGCGGTCTCAGTCAAAAACGGCTTAAGTACGGCAAAAATATTTCATGTGGTTGTATGTCTCAAGATACCCTTTCATCCCAACCAACCCACTTTTGGCCGCGATGAGGTTTATTTCTTTTTTTTTTTCCTTTTTTTTCTTCCTAATTTTTGTACGCTCTTCTTCTCCTAAACCACAAAACATCGAAATCTAATTTTTGTGTAAATTTGTTGAGCTGCAAACGCAATTTTTTCTCCCGAAATTTTTTGGGGCAACTCCACCGGGAACCCCCCCAAATTGGGGCCCCCCAAAAATCAATTTTTTGAACGGCTCAAGCTAGGGTGCTAGTTCTTCTTGATATCAGTAGATATTCAACAGACAAATATTTTGACATAGTTTGGGGGTGCCACCCCCGCGGGGACCCCCCAAAAATCAATTTTTTTAATGGCTCAAGGTAGAGTTCTACTTTTTTTGATATCAGTAGATATTTAACAGACAATTATTTTGACATAGTTTGGGGGTACCACCCCCCCGGGGACCTCCCCAAAAATCAATTTTTTGAACGGCTTAACTTAGAGTGCCAGTGTTTTATGATATCAGCAGATATTTAACACACAAATATTTTGACAAAGTTTGGGGGTGCCACCCCCCGGGGACCCCCCAAAAATCAATTTTTTGAATAGCTCAACTTGGGTGCCAGTCTGTTTTGATATCAGCAGATATTTAACAAACAAATATTTTGACATAGTTTGGGGGTGCCACCCCCCAGAGACCCCCCAAATAGACCCCCAAAAATCAATTTTTGAACGGCTCAAGCTAGGGTGCCAGTGTTTTATGATATCAGGAGATATTTAACTGACAAATATTTTGACTCTACTTTTCTGGAGGTTCCATAATCAGATATTTTTGAATAATTGCTGATTTTACGGTAAACAAAAAATACTTTTGAGCGTCACAGCATTAGCTATGCGTCAGTCGTTCAGTGGGTTTGCTGGCAAAATCCCATCTAGTTACGTTTCTGTAGGTGTTGTAATTCTACTTTTAAACTATTCATAAGTGGTATTAATAAGCTGAACTAACAAAGAATGCAAATTGCTCAAGATTCATTTGCATGTGAGATTTCATAGCAACTGTAAGTTACCCATTTGAAAACACTAACTTATACAAACAATGGCACAAAATGGCAAAATTTGCCCTCAAAAACCTTTTTTCTTGTTTTACAGTAAAACTAAAGGTCTTAAGGCTATGGTATGTTAAGAAGTTAGATATAAACTTTGGTGTTCTGCAACTTTTGACACCAAAATTAGAGCTCTATGATCACTAGAAAAGGAGATATTAAAAACTGGGGGGTCGTGGGGGGGCCAAAACAAAAAAGGGGAGTATAGGCCGCTTAAACAAATTTTTTTTCAAAAATTTTTTTTTCTTTTATCAAGCTGGGTCATTTCACAAACCACAATTGCTAACCAAAACCAATTTTAAAAAATGAGGTTCAAAATGTTACACCCTAACGTGTGGTCTTGCTACGTACTTGTGCTGTGCGGGTCATAAACCCAGACACTAAAAAATCCACGCTAGCTTATGCGCAGTTGGACACTGCTTCACAGGCCACTTTAATTAGCGAAAGGCTGTGTAAAGAATTGGGATTGAAACGCAACGTAAATGCCTCTACCGCGATTCGTACTCTGGATGATTTTACTACTAAATGTAACGGGCATTCTGATTTTGATTTGACATCGCTTGCCGATGGTAACACTTATGGCATTAAAGGGGAATTGATTGTGTCTAATTTTGAAGATGATGAAAACACGTTACCTCATTGCATCGACACGTCTAAACTTGGTCACTTTAGAGGGGTACAAATACCTGTTATTTCGTATCGTAAAAGTGTTGACCTGCTTATCGGGCAATCGGATAAGTTTCTTCTCATCGTTTTGGAGGAGCGTGAAGGTTTTAATTCTAATGAACCAAATTATGTTCTTACCCGCTTAGGACCTATGGCAAGCGGTGGCCGCATGGACATCTGTTCGAATCTGATTAAGAGCAGACGGGCAGTAGTCAATGTGTGCAAGTGCGATGCTCGGGAGTGTGAAAATCTAAGGCTAGAAAATGCCAGTTTAAAAGAGAATTTGCGGAAAATTGAACTTAAGGATGAAGAGTTGCTACCCTCCAGAGAGGATGATATGGTACGTTTTTAAGTTGAACCTAATATTAAAGTGGTAAATGGGAGGTTTGAAATGCCAGTTCCCTTAAAAGCAGAACTAATTAAAACACTGCCTGATAATTATGAACTTGCCCTAAAACGTACTTTATTTTTGCGTACGAGCGCCTTAAAAAACCCTGTTTTAAAACAAACGCTCATTGACACGTTTTCTGAACTTATCAAAGAAGGATGGATCGAGAGCGTTGATAATGAACACTCTGTCTCGCCGAAATGGTACTTATCTTATTTTGTGACCAAACAAAGAAAACCCCGTGTTGTGTACGATGGTGCAGCAACCTTCGGAGGCATCAGTTTGAATCAGGCCGTGCTTGCAGGAACAAATTTGTTGAATAATATAGTGGAGGTTTTGACGCGTTTTCGGTTGGGTAAGTTTGCGTGCATGGCTGATTTAAGCAAGTGCTTCTTCCAGGTCGCTGTGCCAGAAGCACAAAGAGACTTGTTTCGAATTATTTGGTTTAGCAATGGTGATTTGGAGGCTGGCACACCACAGGTGTTTTGTTTTTCGAGACACGTTTAGGAAATAAATTCGTCTCCTTACGCTGCGCTACTCGCCATTAAAACTTTGATTTCGGAAAATCCTACAAGTGCTAGTGATGTCATGCTAAGCGTTGTCGATAAAAATCGTTACACGGGTGATGTTTTATATTCTAATGATTCCTTGTCTGAACTTGAAAAGGTTGCTCGGGAATCTACTGCACTTTTTAATAGCCGGGGATTTAAACTGAGAAAGTGGATTTCTAATTCATGCGCTGAAGCTATACTCACTGAAATTCCACAATGTGATCTTGCTCCGAGTATTAGTGAAGTTACTATTGGGGCCAAACCCATGCCAGACTCAAAAGTTCCAGGAGTAATTTGGGACGTTGAAAATGACAAGCTTAAAGTTAGTTTTTATAAAAATTTTTCCCCTGTCACTACTAGGCGCCAGATGGCCAGTCAAATCGCTAGTAATTACGATCCCCTTGGAGTAGCTAGTCCTGGTCTTCTGGGAGGGAAATTGATTTTGCAGAGAGTGGCTATGGCTAAATTCGCCTGGGATGATGAATTACCTGCCGATATTATTGAAAATTGGAATTCTTGGATTTCTTTGTTAAAGGACTTGTCATGCGTTGAACTTGAGCACTATTGTTTTGCAAATAACGAAGCTCCTTGCGAAAACAAAGATTCTACAATTTATCAATCACATGGTTTTTGCAACGCATCTGATAATGCCTTTTCTTGCATAATTTATTTGCGTCGAATTGTTAACGGCTGTGCTACTTTGAGTTTTATCTCAGGTAGATCAAGTGTTGTTTTAAATCATCAATCAAACTGGGTAATTTCCCGTAAAGAATTGGAAGCTGCTAAAATCTGTAGCGATTTAATGTTGCAGGCTTTAAAAGCCCTCGAAGATCTTTCTTGTACTGTTAAATTTTGGAAGGACTCGCAAGTTGTCCATAAATGGATCACTAATCCAGAATTACATTTGTCGCGCTTTGTAAAACGGCGAATTGACAATATTATTCTTGTGTCCCCGCCAGATTCTTGGCATTACGTTGGCACTTCAATAAATCCTGCTGACGTTGGCACGAGAGAAAAAAGTTTTAAAACTCGGGACTTGCTCGGCCTTTGGCTGGATGGGCCAGAGTTTCTTCTCCAGGGCTCAGAGAACGCCAAACCTGTTTCCTCTCTGTCTACCGTGCGGGCGATCTCGGTGCCTGGTCAGCTGATGGGTGAGGATTGTTCGGACGATCCTCTCGAAAAACTGATCGAGACATCGCTAACTTATATGTGTTAAAAAAGCATTTCGCATACTTGCTTGCTTTCAAAGAGTTTATTGCTGCTAAGTCTAAAAAGATAAAGCTTGAAAAACCTAAACTTGATGCTGCTTACTTAAACTCTGCGTTGATAAATGCAGTCAGATTTGTTCAAAATCAAAGCTTCGGGGCCGCTATAAGTTTGTTGCAAAAAGGCACTCCTGATGATTACGATCAAATGTTTAAAAAAATTAAGCCGAGGTTGTGAACCCTAACCAAATGCGTAAACTCAATGAATTGAAATCCTAAAGAAATCTTCGTTCTTGTGTAGATTCCGACTTAATGTTGCGCGTTGAAGGACGTCTTGAAAACGCTGAACTCCCTGTGGATACAAGGCACCCGTTTATAATTCCTAGTCGGCATGCCTTGACTCGTCTTATTGTGCTAAATGAACATATTTTGGCCGGGCATGCGGGACCTTTGTATACGTTAATGCAGACTCACCAACAATTTTGGATTATTTTTGGAAATGGAAGCGTTAAACATTATATTGCTGATTGTGGTGAGTGTGCATTGCAAAAGGCAAAACCTGTGAGACAAATTTTAAATGACTTGCCTTTCTTTCGTGTCACTAGGGAAAATAAACCCTTCCAAATCTGTGGCACTGACTTTTTGGGACCTAAATGTATCGCCAGGGTCGGAGCGACTGCAAAGCATGGGGGTTGCTATTCACATGTCTTGGCACTCGCTGCCTTCATGTGGAAATCGTTACTGGACTTGACTTAAACAACTTATTGTTAGCCTTCTCGCGTTTCACAAAGCTTCGCGGAAGTGTTGAAACGATTTATTTAGATAATGGTAGCACCTTCTGTGCTGCGGCTGACACACTTCCAAACTTACTCGAATCGTGTGAATTTACTAATTCACTTCGTAAAAAAGGTACAAACTGGGTACGAATCGCTACTTACGCGCCAAGTCAAGGCGGAAGTTGGGAAATAATAGTGAAACTTTTCAAAACCGCGTTACGCCAAGTTGTGGGTCATGCTCGGCGCTTGCCCACTCTAATTGAATTGCAAACGTTCACCTTAGATGCGGTCCGCATCGTAAATGATTGTCCTCTCACTACGTTGAGTGATCAGCCTAATGATCTTTAGCCTATTACCCCTTCGTGTTTTTTGGGCCAGGGTCTCGCTCCATACACCCCGTTAGGTAAACTTAATGACAAAGGTGACCAAAGACGGGATTCTACTTACAATGCCACTTTGGCCCATAAATTTTGGCTAAGTTGGGCTATGGGGTACCTTACAAATCTACAGGGCCGTAAAAAATGGAGAACCTGCAAGGAGAACCTTTACCCAGGCCAGTTGGTACTTGTTGGGGACTCGGAAGACATCACTAAAAGAGGAGCTTATCGTCTGGGGCGCATTCATTTAGTGCACCCACAGATCGGTAATGGTAGGGAACTTGTTCGTCGCGCCACTGGCAAAGGGCACCGTTGGAGGACCCGATAAGATCGAGTATATTTTAGGAGATGTCTCCAAAATTGCTCCTGTGTAGTGCTTTATTCGCGAATTTTGAACTAAGATTAAGTGTGTTTTAATTGCAAACTGTTTGTGTCGTTAATTGCTGTTTTTATTTATGAAATATAAATGAACTCTTCGTGCAAATTGGGCAACTCTCCACCAACATTTGAAATATTATATGAAATTAAAGTCCTATTTATTATGACGTTTCGATCTTTATTGAAGTTGATGCTTTCGAGATGGCTAAGCACTTATTTATATTGAAATATTTTAAATCCCTAAGCACTAAAAATGCTATTAATCTTGTTAGGGTGTGATCACTGACCACTACGATGCTTTCACCTTCATTAGGTTATTTATTTTTTGAATTTCAACTTTGTGTTTCATTTCAAAGAGGCCATAATGTTTCAGCATTTCCTATTGCGAAACGTGCCGCTTTGCCGTTTTACCTTATTTACATATTAGTTTTGCACTGTTTTGGTTTTAGTAATTGTTGCAAGTTATTTTGGCCAATCACCTTTTTTGTTAATTTTGCTCACTGCCTTTTCTAAATTACGTCACACTCACGTGGCACTTTGGCCTGTCTCGCGAGTGTTGTTTGCTTTTAGTTTTTGGATTTCAGTGGTGAAGCAAACAGCTCACATTTTTATTTTTGAATTTTGGAATTTTAAGTTGAAAGATGTTTATTTACCGGCAAAAATCTAGATAATATCTGTTGCCTGTTTGACTCTGTTTTCAATAAAATCTGATTCAATACAGTTTGCTGTATATAGAGTTACTGAGTGCAGCCACGTCTGAAAAGTCCACACTGGGCCAGTAAGCCGGAGTCAAGCTGCGCAGCGAATACCCGTGTGGCTCCCCCGGGAAATGATCCAACTTCCGAGTTGGAACAATTCTAGGGAAGCAACTCAGTAGATGTTTTGATTTTTGAGATAAGTTAGTTGCTCTAACTATCGAAAAATTCAAACTAGGCATTGCTAAGTTTTAGTTGTTCAGCAAACCAAACAAATCAACCACAATATCCTTTGCTGTTGCAAACATTTAAAAACGCGATTGTGCCAATGTTGAATGTAGATCGAATGGACGAGAAGTCAAGTCACAGTACGCAAGGTTTGCTTTTGTTTTGGTTTGTGTGTGGGTTCGAATACCACCGAGGGCAACAGCTTTTTTACAGTTAGCTACAAAGTTTTTGAAAAAGGTTGTTGGTTAAAAAAAGTATGAAATTAGGATGAAGCAACTTTAGGTAGAATTAATCAAGAAAAGTACAAATAGATATCCTATTGTTCGTTTCAGGTTTTGCATTAATAAGTTTAATTCCAAGGCCAATTTTTGTCATTTTAATTTTTGTCATAGCAAGTTTAGTTCCATAGCAAGTTCATTCGAACTGTAGCATTCGAGCCGTTAGGACGTGTTTTTTTTTTCTCTCGCCAATCTCGGATTTCAAAGAACTAACCAAAGCAATACCATCATTATGACAAAGAAGTCTAAACAAAAAAGCGCTTCAGATGAAGAATTGATAGAACTTTGCGCCAATAAAGCTGCAGAAAAATAAAAACTAAAATAAAGTCAATGTTCGATCAGGCTCTTGAGGATATAAGAAAAAGCTACGAGAAAAAAATTGCGGCGCTTAGGGCCCAAATTGTTGAAATGAAACAAAATCAGGATTTTGTATGCGCCCAATATGATGATATTAAAAATGAAAATGAAAATTTAAAAAAGAAAAACCAGGACAGTCTTAAAACTTTAAAAGCGAATTCGGCGGATATGAAAGAAAAAGCAGATGAAGTGGCATCCAAGCTGGACGGTCTAGACCAATACGGCCAAAGACAGAATTTGGAATTTGAAGGTGTTCTGGTAACAGAAGGCGAAGACGTGGTAGACCTGGTGGTAAGAATTGGCAATCTCGTTGGTGCCAAGGTTAAAAGAAATGACATTTTAACCGCGCATCGTCTACCCCCAAACGCCATTCCAAGATAGGTGACCCTCCTGGGATCATTGCACGATTTATAAGTCGAAATGTACGAAACGAGATTTACAGTAAGCATGCTGTAGTAAAAAGTCTTGATGAAAAAGATTTTCCGTCACAAAACATGGAAAGAAACAAAATTTTTATTAACGAAAATCTGACCCAAGCCAGAAAACGACTTTTGTGGCTGACAAAACAAAAAGCTAAAGCAAAAAACTTTTTTCCTATACATGTTATTACATGGATCATGAATGGTAGAATATACGTGCGAAAAGATGATGCAGCATCTTCTATTATTATACAATCTGAAGAGGATTTGCATGCTCTGTAATCATGAAATTCAGTGTGTAATGTGACTACTTGTGTTTTAACTTTTTGTATATTTCGCTTCCCAATCTTATGGTAATTGCCCTTGGGGCAATCAAGACAAGACTTCATGCTTAAAGTTTGGGGTTGATGAATTGGTTGCCGATTCCATTGCACTTCCGGCTTCGAATGGAATAACTATTTGCCTATTCGAATAGGAATAGGAATAACTATTCGAATAGGAATAACTATTTCCAAATATTAGGAATTAACTATTAAATAACTATTTAATAACTATTTCCAAATAGGAATTAACTATTCGAATAGGAATAACTGTTTCCAAATATTCTTAAAATTGCTAAAGTAATTCCTATTTACAAGTCTGGAGACAAACAACTTATCAATAACTATCGCCCTATATCATTGTTATCCCCCTTTTCTAAAATATACGAAAAATTACTTTTTAATCGTTTTTACAAATTTCTAGATAAAAAATCGATTTTAATCCCAACACAATACGGATTTCGCCCTCACCACTCAACACAACATGCAATTTTAGACATTATCACAACTGCCTACCATAATATTAACATTAAAAATTTCACTGGGCTGGTAACACTTGATTTAACTAAAGCTTTCGATACGGTTTGTCACGAAAGACTGTTAATTAAACTCCATCACTATGGTTTTAGAGGAAAAGTTAATAAGCTGATTGGTTCCTATTTCTCGAATCGAAAACAATATGTTTGTCTAGGTGATATTAACTCCTCACAACAGCATATCGGGTTAGGAGTGCCTCAAGGTTCCACACTAGGACCACTTTTTTTTCTACTTTATATAAACGATCTTCCTAATGCCACTAATAGTCTCCCTAGATTATTTGCAGATGACACATGTTTAATTCTTAGTCACTCATCAGTAGCCAAGTTAGAAAAAAACATAAATCAAGACCTAGCCAATGTATCCAGATGGGCCATAACCAATCAATTAACAATAAATCCGACCAAATCCCACTTGCTTATTGTTTCGCCATACCTAAACAAATCATCACCGAATGCCTTCATCACACTTGACTCATCTATTCTAAAAGTAGAGAAAAGCATAAAATACTTGGGTATAAATGTCGATAATCAGCTCCTTTTTGGAGATCATATCAAACAACTACGAACAATTGTTTCTCGTGCCGTTGGCATTATGACGAAGATAAGGCACTTTATTCCTTTACGAATACTAAAACAAATTTACTTCGCCTTCATTCATTCACATCTTACTTATGGCATTATAGTGTGGGGAGCCACATTTCCTTCTTACCTAACTCCACTAAAATCTCTGCAAAATAGAGCAATTAAATTACTTTCTGGAGTATCATCTAGGTTACAGAGCGCGCAACCCCTATATAAAGAAAATAATATACTTAGTTTAAACAACTTATTAAGTCAAGAAACAGCTAAATTTATGTATAAATTCATTCACAAGCAACTTCCTGTACAATTCGATAACTATTTTGATTATGTCCATGCAATTCATAAAAGAAGTACGAGAACTTCACAAATGAAAAATCAACTCTACATTCCTAGATTCCGTACTAACAGATTACAAAGATCCATTAAGTATAGAGGAGTTAAAGTATGGAACGATATACCTAACGAAATTAAAGATAACAAATGTAATTTTTCAGCTTTCAAAAGAATCAACAAAAAATACCTAATCTCACAAGTGATTTGATTTCTGCAAATAAAAGTTTTGTTTTTTTTTTTGTTTTTTTTTCCAATTTTTCACTAGACAGCATGCAATCTGATAAGTAATTTTTGTAAAAAATCCATCCCGTTTATTTATACATAATTTTGAACTTAAAGCACAAGCTAATAGTTATTAAGCCATAATTATTGACCAACAAAAGTTAGGTGGCTGCTTGACTCGAAGACCGGCAGGTCACTTCGCAGCCCTCCTAGTCCACACGTATAAAAATAATAACCGATCCTCTCGTGAATTACTGTTTTAATTTTGTGACAAAATAAAATATGATTGATTGATTGATTGATTGCCATCTAAATATGGTTAGTTTAGTAAAAAATATTGAGAAGTTAGAAGAGTTTTTAAACAAATTTTCTCGAAAACCTGAAATTATATGCATTAGCGAAACTAGAACAAATGACAAAAATATATATTCGGTTTCTTTGCCAGGATATTCCTTTTATAGCAACAATTCTTCTACTAAAGCCGATGGAGTGGGCATCTACGTTGTTGACTCTTTCCATTGTCAAGAAATTACAAATCTGAATTTAAATCTATTAGGTTGTGAGGACGTATGGATTGAGGTCAATTTAAATGATAAAACAAATCTTGTTGTTGGTACAGTTTACAGACATCCGCAATCAAATTATTTAAAATTTTCTCAAGCCTTCTATAACAATCTTCTTAAATTAATAGGAAACAAAAAATTTATGGTCTTAGGGGATTTCAACGTTGACTATGGTCGTTATACCGCCAACTCGGCTGTTAAAATGCTTGCCGATACAATTAGTAGTCTGGGTTGCGAACAATTAATTTCCTGGCCAACTAGAATTAGTCCAAGTAAACAATCAATTTTAGATCACGTTTACATAAATAATTCAATGATCAATAGCGTTTTTTTACGCACACAAGAAATTACTTGTTATTTGTGTGTATATAGAAATGAATGCCTATATGTTTGTTTCTGTGTGTCTTATTCTTTTTTTTTTCCCCTTTTCTTTTTTTTTATCAATTTTTTTTTCTAAGAATCTAAATCAGAACAAAACCTTCCTTTCAGTGTCGAAATCCTACAGCCGAATTTTGTACTATTTCTAAGAGGAGGAGCAGACTCGGCGACTGTGTCGCTTGATTAAACGACGTTCTTATTTTGGTCTTTCGCTTCTTCTCGTCGTGCTAAATCGTGTCGTCTAATGTTTGCTGAATTAGCAATTTGTGTATTTGCTTTTGCTCGACAATAAAAGAATACTACTAACAAGTAAAGTTTGGCTCATGGCCTAATTTCGGGCCTAGCATAGCCCTTAAAAATCAGAAGCTTAAAACCAAAATAACAATGGATCTAGGCATTATTGTAGAGGGCTTCAGACTGTGAATTCAATTAAAAATTTAAGCTAGACTTTAACATGTAACATTTAACTACAGTTTTGAAGCTTCCGATAGGCTAGTGCTCAGGCTCGCAACCATGTTGCTAAGAGATGGGGGCTTGAATCTATGTGTGAATTTTAAGACTATGTGTTGCAAGCTTAACCTCTTCAATTAAAGGTTTGCATTATGTTGAATCACAACACCAGTGCAATTATGATCAAAAAGTATCTAATATATCTCAGGCAACATTTCAAACAACACATTTTACACAGCAAAAAATGCATCACAATAAAATTGCTGAACAAGCAGCACGACAAAGCTAATACAGCTGAGTGTAGCCATAAACTATCAACAACAGTTTAGTTTAACATTAAAAAAGTGAGCAAAACTACGTGTTTGTTGCATGAAAGCAGTGTTTTTTAACCAGGGTGCCATAAAATATTGTCAGGGGTGCCATGGGAAATTCTCCAATTTGTGTGCCTATGCGGTGTAGCGTCCGGCAGAGTAATCATGTAGTACTGTTCCATATCAGAAGGTGGCAGCAGCAGGTTGCGATTTGCCTTGTGTTGCAGACGAAAAAATTGGTCATGCTTGGATGCAGCGGCAGGTAGCATTGACGGCAATGTTGTCATTGTGGATAGCGAGATAATGAAAATGTTACATATTTTTGATAGCTTCTAAAAGCCAATTAAAGTAATCCCGCTGGGAGTACTAGTCGAAAACTTTCGCAAAAATTGATGGAGTTTATACAGTTTTTTTATGACCGCCTCTGGATAAGTGCTGATACCGCGTTTTAGTTTGTAACTGCAGTGCATACCAGAGAAGACTTTTAACAAGGCATGGAGCATTAGCATTTGATTTAGTAGTTTCAGCGTCTGTATTAATTCTTTGTTGTTTTATTTTTTGTGTTTAATTTCTACAGTATTTGAATACGATAATACAAATGATTGCATAATTGTTTGTTAATTATAACTGGTAAAAGAAGAGTTGTAAAAAAATGATGGAGAAGTTTTTGAAAAGAAAAATGCTGACACTGTACTGGACCCTGGACAAAATCCGGGCCCAAATGAGAGCCCTAGTATGAGTGGAGGTGAAAAGAAAGCAAAGAGAAGGCAAAACAACAAAAACTACCTTTTATTTAGCTTTACTTTTACCGGAGATGCCACGGCACCGACTCCATTGTGCTTGGTATGTAGTGAAAAGCTCTCCAACAGTGCTATGGTTCCAAGCAAGCTTAAACGACATCTCGAAACTAACCACTATTCACTTCACAACAAAATATGGAGCATTTTGTTCGCCTGCGTGATCAGACAGAGAAACAGGCCACTTTCATGAGAAAAACCGCAAAGGTAAACGTGAGAGCCCTTTAAGCTAGCTTCCACGTTGCTAAACCCTCTTTCAGATAACACAATTTCCAGACGAATCAATGAGATGTCAGCAGACATAGAAGGTGTTGTTTTGGACAAGATCCGTATCCGTAATAAATTTGCTTCGTAACTTGATGAGTCTACTAAATAAATTTGCTTTGTAACTTGATGATAATTAATTAGTGGACATGCTCAACTCTTGGCCAACGTGCACTTTGTGGATGGAGACACAATCACAGAAAACTTTCTGTTTTGCAAGGCTTTGCCTCAAAAAACAACCGGAAAGGAAATTTTTCGCATTACATCAGAGTATCTGGAAAAAAGGAGTACTTAAGTGGAAAAACTGCACGAGTTTCTGCACTGATGGAGTTGCAGCCATGGTTGGGCGCACCAAAGGTTTTGTAAGCAGTGAAGGAGAAAAACCCAGATGTGATTATTATGCACTGTTTTTTACATCGCGAAGCCCTCGTACCCAAGACATTACCGGCAGACCTCGTTCCTGTCTTGGATGGTGTTGTGCGCATGGTAAACTTTGTAAAGTCACGACCTGTGAAAACTCGCATATTTGCGGCTTTGTGTCAGGAAATGGGAGCGGAGCATAAAGCCTTGCTGTTTCATACGGGGGTCCGATGGTTCTCGTGTGACAAGTTGCTGGCCCTTGTGTATGAGCTGCGAGAAGAACTTAAACAGTTTCTGATGAACAAGGGGTCCGAGTACACAAAGCTGCTTGCAAGTGAAGAGTGTTGTGCAAGACTGGCATACCTGGCAGATATTCTTCATTATCGGAATGAACTGAACACACGAATGCAAGGCCAAAATGAAAACCTGCTTACAAGCACAGATAAAATAAATGGATTCCGTTCCAAGATGCAACTCTGGCAGCAACATGTGGAAAGTGGCAAACTTGAAATGTTCCCACTCACCAATAAATGGCAAGGTGTTAATACTGCTGCATTATGTGAAGAAATAGTTAAACATTTGAAAATTCTTGAGCAGAAGATGTCATTTTATTTCTTTTGAGCCACCACAGAGTACCTTGACTGGGTTAGGGACCCATTCAGCTCAGCATCAGCTGTTGGAAAGGACATGACTTTACAGGAGCAGGAGGAACTAACTGAACTGAAACAAGATCGTGGTCTTAAGCTAAGCTTTGCTGATCTACCTTTGGACAGTTTCTGGTTGGCAGCTGCCAAGGAGTTCCCCATGCTGGCCCACAAAGCTATTTTGACATTGCTCCCATTTTCCACAACATATCTGTGTGAGGTGAGCTTTTCAAGCCTGAAAGCCATAAAAACTAAAAACAGAGAAGACTGAGAGCTGTGGAGGAAGAGCTTCGAGTGTGTCTTTCATTGATTCCTGCCCGGATATCTGCTCTGTCTTCATCCAAACAGCCCCAGGTTTCACACTAAGTGAGAATAAATATAAACAATTCTGAAATACTTTTTGTCTTTGTTTTTATTTGATTGCTATTCAAAATGTCCAATTCATTTTTCTTCAACATTAAAAAAGCTTATATTAACAGTATAACACCTATGTTGTGAATATTAGATCGTTTTCCCACTTTTTCAGCAGGTGGTGCGCCGCGGGATTTTTTCAATAAAAAAAGTGTGCCTTGGCTCAAAAAAGGTTGAAAAACACTGCATTAAAGTACCATAGCATAGCTTTTACCCAGTTTTTAAGATCAGCATCAAACGATTTAACATGAATAAAACATTACAAAGACATGGTGGTGGTATGGATTGACGAATCAGATAGAGTGAAAAATCTGTCATTGTTTGATTTAGTGTATGTTTAATAAACCAAAACTACAATTGAATCGAAAACTTGACCTCTGTCTGCTAGTAAAACCACATTCAATTGGAGCAGGTAACACTGGTTTAATATCATCTTCATGAACAGATGCAATATCTGGAATTTCAGGAAAGAGAAACTCTGTGACATGATGCTTCTTCTGCAAATACACAAATTCAAAGTCTCCATCTTCATTTTCAGTTTGAGTGATTTGTCCCTCATAATATTTTACTGGTTGAGAAGCAAACTCTATCAGCACATACGGATAATTGTCAACATCTGGGCATTTGTTTGCATTTTCAGTGGAACTGAAAATTGACACATCATTGCCATCATTAGAACCGTTATATTGTTAATGTTTGTATTGCAGCTAATAATGTCACATGTTCAAGACTAAAGTTGAATCAATAATAATCACTAACAAAATAGCACTGTTAAAACATTTTAAAAGTTAAGGCAGCATTTAACATGATAGAATGGATAGTGTTTCATCACATTATTCATCACCCAGTACTCAAGTTCAATAACTGTAAGTAATTTCAGTTTAAAATCTAGTGTCAGCTGTTAAGCAACACATTGGCTTATTGGCCTACAGTACATGTGTTAAAATCATTAAAAAATAATCTGCCCCGCTTTCAACTAATGACTGAAGACCCAATTTTAGATCTTTGTTTGTGCATTTGTGTCTGATTAATTATTGGATTTTGCAATCTTGTGACTTAAATTGAAAAGATTATTTGTCATTGTCTAATCGGTGTTAAAGTTAAATTAATGATTAATTATTGTCCTTCAGTAAAAATAACTGCTAATTAGCTCATCTTCAAAGGAGCATCTTCGAAGACCTTTAAAGGCTAATTAGATCGTATTTAGAATCGTTGTTTTTGAATGCTCTTTTCGTGTATTATTTGTGTAGACCGGCAGCTGTAGACTAGCAGCTGACAGTCTTTGTTTGTTAATTTCTGGCCTTTGATACTAGACAATAGGTGATGCCACATGTTTTTTCCTACTTGGAACTATTTAAACCTGCTTGCAGCCTGAAAACTCAGCAGTGACAAAAATGAGTGAAGTGAACAGTATCAGTTTTTGGTGAGACGTGTTAAATGCTGCTTAACTTGGGTCAATTGCATTTTGCGACCCTTACCCTTACCCCTTCCGTTCCTCTCCATCCTTGTTTATGGAGTTGACTATTGACTGTGAGGGAACAGAGTTGTAGATTGGAAGAAAGGCCCTGAATTGGCCCTTACATCTTATTTTGAGACTACTTTGTTTTTTCTGTATTTTTCTTTAATTCAATATAATAATAAATTCCATTAAAAATCAAGAAAATCAAGTGCTCAGTTGTGAGAAAGAAAAAGGGATTTGGAGAGTTTGGCATAGCTCTCCTACACGTTATTGAAGTTGGCTATAATACTACGCATCGTTGCCCTGCAGAAAACACAATACGGTTCGGATTGGCAAGTCTTGGCAGATATTCAAATTTAAGAATTAAGCTTTAACGAGAAACGGTTTGACCAACTGACACATATCGCAAGACCGGGTTAGAAGACTTTATCGTTTGTAACAACATGCTATAGTAACCTCTTAAAGCTTTGTCATTATAGATTGTTCATGAATGTGGTGATTCCAGTACACATATTTGCCACATTACTAAAGTCTAATCTCAGCAGCTTTGATTCACAAACTCTGAACTTGTGAGACTTCTCTTTCTGCAAGGCTAAATTTTTAGTTTTTAACAGGTTACAGTCACTTACTGACAATAAATAAGCCAATAAATGATTCACTTGTCTTTTTCTTCAAACTACATATGCTTTCTGACATTGGTTTATGTCCAAGATTAGAAAACATTAAAATTTTGATTGTCCCATTGTGCCCCTAGAGCAAAACCTAATTAAAACTGTCTCCTATCCGTTTATTCCAAAAATTAAAAAGATGCAAGCAAAACGATAATTAATTGATGCCATTCCAACAGCATTTTCAAGAAAATCCTGATACTATAACCTACTAAACTTCGCTTGACTTTCACAACCAAAAACAAAACTTTTTGGTTCTAAACTTCACGAAGTTGTAATATCTCGGTACCAAGATTCTCATTGAACGATGTTTTTTTAGAAGAAGCAAGGATTTGGTAAAACAAAACAACTTCACAAATACAAAGTTGCAGAGTTGCCAAGTTTTTTTTTATAATTAGACTGTCCTCTTGATGGATTGCACATGACGTCATCACGCTGCTAGCCAAACTGCTGGACGTCAAAATCGCAGATCGGCGCTGTGTAAATGCAAGCAAAAACACTATTAACATAGATATAAAGCGCATTTTCAGGCTCCAAATCAGTTGATTCTTTGTAACATTAAAGTTAAATTCTAGACAAAAGTCTGTAAAAACTGAAAAAATTTTTAATAGAAAAAATTCGGTTTTTGTTTGCTTTTTTCAGTGATGTAAATCCGGCTTTCTGTCAAGTAACCCATCAGAATCATGTAATACAGATGGTAGTAGCTAGTTTTGGTTATCAAATTCGAGACTTACTGTTGGCGGCGCTGTAGGAGAACAGTTGCATCTTCTTTATTTGTCACAAAATTAGCGAATTTTAAACTTTTGTAATTTCGTAAATCTATTTTGCAGAATCTTGTGATTTTTTTGCATTACGTGTTGTCATTAGCGGCGTACCGCAATGCTTATTGGTTGCTAGGAGTTAAAACAAATAAGCAGTTGTTTTCATTGAATTATTTTGGAGAAATGTCAATAAAATTTTGAATTAATGATTTAACTGGCCTCAGCGTAACTTTGATCGAGCCTTAATTTGCATTTATTTTGACTTGAACTAGTGATATTAAATTTTATTCATAAATAGTGTTTAAATTAAACGTTAATCTGCCATGTGTTACTGCTGTAACAGAAGAATTTAAATGTTCTAGGATATGGCCAAATTTACAATGTGAACCAAAGCTAAAAACCGGGCAAAGTGGACAATAGCAGGCACAATGGACGATGAGAATTCACGAAAGGCGTAACTTTCTAGACCCGCTGAGCTATTTAAGCTGCTTAAATCGCTCCTAGTAACTTTCAACTACGGCCAGGCTATCTATAAAAGTATTACTTTACAATCAAATTCTTTAAATATGCCCACTTTAGGAATTATACATTGATTTACAGCAATGGCCAATGCTTTGTAATTGCGTTTTGTTGTCCAATCGTTTTGGCGGGAAAACGCTATGACGTAGCTGCAATCCATCAATTGTGCCCTGTGTCCCATTATACCCCATCTTCCTCGTGAACTACTACCAGTAAGATTTTTTGCAGCCCTCTAGACTCGGGTCGATGCACTTTCGTAGGCCTTGATTACAGTTGCACCGCTATGCTATGTCTACAACTGTATCAAAACTTGCTGTTTTGAAAATGCGATATGTTAATTTTCAAGTAGACCTACAGCGCTATTAATTAACAGCCCTACATTTTTTCCGAAGTCACCTAGCACCCTATTTTTTTTAATGCAGAATAAAGTATTGTCTAAGCTGATAATTATTTTTATTTTATTTACAGTAACTAAAAGATTGAGATGTTATCAGTGACATTTTAACAATCAAATAAAAGGTATTATCAAACTCACAAGCCATTTATTTCATGCTTTTGAGATACGCTAGCTGAAATACGGATGCATGCGCGTATTTTTGCATATCAATGAATTACCCTGCGTAAATACGTACATCCGTATTTACGGACACGCATTTTTTTATACGCATATCCATAAACTCGGACGTTCGATAAAAACTGCTTTACCAATAGCACAGAGTCAAGCGGATTAAAACGTTTTCTAACGAATAAGAGGAATTGTGGAAAAAGGTTTGGGACACCACTTTATTACCTCAAGTACTTCTTATATCTTCAATAAAACCAATTTCGAGCAGTATCCTTTAAAAAAACAGTATTTGAGGATCCGTTTGCTCCATGCCGAAAAAATTCAAGAAATTTTGGACATGGTGTCGAAAAAAATTAGCTAATCGCAAAAAGTTTTACTAATTTTGCATACCATTACATGATTCACCTAAATGAGCTATAACCTCTAACATGTTAACGTCAAAACCAATAAAACGGAAATTGCTTTCTATTTTGTCTAACAGTGAGAGTTCAAAATTGCTCAAGCACGATCAAAAAGAAAAAGCCATTGGAACGACCAACGTTCGCGTTGTGTATTCCTTTGTTTTTATTCGGCCATTTTCCAGCTAACGAGTGCGAAGTCATGTGTTAAGAAACCCTTTCATCCCTCCCAACCCACTTTTGGCTGGATGAGATTTTTCTTTTTTATCCTTTCTTTTCTTTTTTCTTCCAAAATCTTCTATGCTCTTCTCCTAAAGCACAAAACCCCGAAATCTAATTTTTGTGTAAAATTGTTGAGCTGCAAACGCAGTTTAGTCCCTAAAATTTTTTGGGGACCACGGCCCGGGAACCCCCTCAAAATGGGGTGCCAGCCAAACAATTTTTTGAATGGCTTAAGCTAGGACACTATGTTTCAGTAGATATTTAAGAGACAAATATTTTGACATGTTTTGGGGATATGACCACTGCAGAAACCACCCTATTAAATTTTTTAGCGGCTAAAGCTAGAACGGTAATTCTTTTTGCGGTCAGTTGATATTTAAAGACATACTTTGGCGTAGTTTGGGGTTAACACTTCCTCTCTGAATCCCTCCAAATGGACCGCCAATAGTCAATTTCTTGAACGGCTAAAGCTAGGAAGCTAATTTTTTGCTCTCAGTTAATGTTTAGGAGAAAAATACTTCGACATAACGTGGTGGTGCCACCCCCTGAGAACCCACCAAAAACTAACTTTTTGAATGTCTTGAGCTAGAGAGCTATTTGTTTTTGATATCATTAAATATTCAAAAGAAAAATATTTTGACATAGGTTAAGGGTGCCACTCTCTCGGGAACTCCGCCAAATCACTTTTTTAAACGACTTATTAGAGTTAATTGTCTTTGATATCAGCAGGTCAGTAAAACTTAAATATTTTGACATGGTTTAGAGGTGACACCTCCTTCCCGTAAACCCCTCAAATAGATCCCCAAATCTTCATTTTTAATTTGAGCTAAAACAGTATTTTTTTTTGATATCCATAGATATGTAAAAGACAAAGAATTAGAAATATAACTAGCTGTCTGTTTGAGATAAAAGTTTAGAATTGCTGTTAACCTAACAATAGATTTGGGACTAACCTACAGCAAATATACGCATTTACAGTACTGATTCTATTCTGATGAAATTCAACAACAAAGTGATTTTTTCTACTTGATTGCTCTTTGGCAATAAACTGTAGAACACCCGCTATGAAACAAAACAGTAAACAATTGACCAGAAGCACACAAACAAAATAAACACTAGAAAACTTTATTTACAATTTAAGTAAGCCAGATTCGAATGACATTGTAAACAAATAAAAAAAAACAAAACGGAATATTAAAGACAAGAAAAACTTTGACGCAATAATATAGTTCAACCATTTTCAACTGCAAACAAGTAGTCATTTCTAATTCGTGTGTCCAGCAACCGTATACTGTAGCACACATCTTCCTTATACTCGCCTTCGAATTGGATTAACCGTATACTCGCCCTCAAATTGGACTACCCCAAATTTTCAAGTCGTCAGCCGCTACTGCTGGCGAGCCCCACACGTAAACTGAGTTGAAACTGGATTTTAAATTTGTAAAAAAAGAGAAGCAACTTAAAAAAACTTACGCAATTTCGCCTTAATTACCTTGTTTTGGTTGAGGAATGTAGCTGTTTAACTCTTCTACGTTTTCAGGCTTGCGCACTGTTACTATTCCTCCTACAGCGTCCAGATTTGCACACAGCTGTAATATTTCCGAATAAGCCTCGCTTGATTTCTTACCAACCCCCATTGTCGCTGTTAGCCCTATGACCTGAAAAAATTGTTATGTTTTGACGTTTGCAGGCCAGAGTTTTAATATTTAATCTTTTTGCGTGCTTCTGGCCTAAAGGCTACCAGCACGGAAGTCTAGAGAAGAGCCACCAAGTAGTCGCCGTTCTGGTGGTTCTTTCCCAGACTTCCGTGCTGGTAGTTTTTTAGGCCAAAAGCACACAAAACGATTAAATATTAAAACTCTGGCCTGCAAACGTCAAAACATCACAATTAAATTATTACCAACATCATAGTACTGGGTTTAAATAGCCAAAATTAGGCATGCAAAGAGACATCCTCTGTAGCTCAAGTGGTAGAGGAATTCAAACGCTGCAAGTTCGAATCCTGTGGGAGGATAACTTTTTCGCATCGCTTGTTTTTAAGTAGTCGTCGTTCTGGCAGCTCTACACTAGGCTTCCGCACTGGTAGCCTTTTGGCCAGAAGCACGCAAAACGATTAAAAATTACTAGATTGTCCTAAGTTTTTGAGGTATTACCTTATATAACCATAATAATTTAATTATATTTTTGACGTTTGATTGTTAACGTGCTTTTCGGCCTATAAGGTACCTGCATGGAAGCCTACAGAAGAGCAACCAGAAAGGCGACTGGTTAAAACAAGCAATATGAAAAGTTGTCCTTCCATGGAATACGAACCCGCAGCCTACATATTACCTGCCCAATTTTCTAACTCTATCACTGTTATTTTCGCATTGCTCGTTTTAAGTAGTCGCCGTTCTGGTGGCACTTTCCTAGGCTCCCACGCTGATAGTCTTATAGGCAAAAAATTACGAAATAGACTATTATATTAATATTTCTTTGTGAAAACATGATAAAATAATCTTCAACTTTTTTGCAGCCAGAGACAAGTATTTCAATTACGAAAAAAAAGTTGAAGTATAAATTGCCATTTTCTGTTAGCTAGAATTTGAATTAGCTAAAAGATGTTAGTGCTGCTTTCAAAAGCATGCTGCAAATAAAATGGTAACATTTATTTTTCATTGTTCACGACCAAATTGGTCGCAACACCCAAAACGGATGCGAAGCTCTTTGTCTTCCATCTTTTTTGTTTGCTTAGCTTCTTTACGAAGTTTAAATAAACTGTCGCGATTGTTGATACTTGGCTAGAGTACAACCTTTAATCTCTAGAATTGTCCACGTCGACTAAAACCAGAGAACAACTAAGATGTTAATTGATAAATCGAAAATGGCAGTAGATAGTTCCTTTAGTTTTTTGAATCGCAGAAACCAGCACACCAATCTTAAATTACGAACTTATATTTGAGATTAAACATAAACCAACTCTCAGTGAGAAATCGCTCCACTAACACTTCTCACCAAACGGCTATACGAGCCAACCACAGATACACAAACTCCGCTTAACTGCTTACGAAACTAATAACTAAAGTTACCCCACTCTTAGAATATTAGAATGTGAAACGACCCACCTATTTATACTATGGCAAAAACTATCGAATATCCCAGAAAAATTCTTGATACATCACAATAGAAAAGTATACGAGCTTACAATAGCAGATTGCAACATGATTATGATGTCACAAACTTCAAATCTAAATATAGCAATTAAGAATGGCAAACAACAAATAATTCGATAACTGCAGAAGATTGCCGAGTATACCAGAGAGGAATTATCTTGAACATTCCAAATCAAAAAGGAGGCAAAAATAGTAAAGCAGTCACGTATACATTACGGCACCACAGATAATACTCATAACTCAGGCACTCAAAACTATCATACGTGACATAAACTATCATGTTCTAGCTGGTGTCTATTCAGTATTGTGTAGTCACTCTGCCTATTGTTTAGTCAAAAATTAGAAGAAAATTATCTCTCTCTCTCTCATTCGTTCTGTTCATTCTCCGCTTTTCCGTGAGCGTTGCTGGGCAACAGCTTGAGATTAAGCCGCCACACTTCACGGTCTTCCATTACCTCCAACATTTCGCTTGGATGTAGTCCCAAGCGATTCCATCCAAGATCCTAAAATGTAATTGGTCTATCTAGTTTTAGGTCGTCCAACTGGTCTTTTCCCATTTGTATTGACAAGTAAAGCTTGTTTGGGAAGTCTTTCCCGAGGCATTCTGCTTACATGGCCAAACCATTTAAGCTGAGATCTTTCTATTCGGAGAAATAGCGGCTTGATGTTTAGAGATTTTTGAATCTCAGAGCTACGCACCTTGTTTAATAGTGTAACTCCTTCGATTCTTTGTAAAAACATCATTTCAGACGCCTGCACTTGAGATCACACTCTTTCGGTCATTACCCAAGATTTATGACCTTAAGTGAGACTGGGGACAAAAAATGTTTCGAAAATTAAGTGTTTAGCCTGTTTTCACAATTCTCGTTTTATGACAACCAAATAGTGCAAAGCTTGCATTACTGCATTGTCTTGACAACTCAGGTATCCAGTTTTTCGTTTTGCCTTTCGTCACTCGTAAATGCAACCCAGTGGCGTAGTGTGACATTTCAGATAAGACATGCAATTATGATGACGTCATTGGTTATCAGGCAGTAAAGTAAAAAAGCAGCTTGCACAGATAAATATCTAGTATTGCAACTAGGCCTCCTCTTTCCAGTACTCATCAGTAAGTACATTTACTGTCCAAGTACAAGTCTTTCTTGTGTTAAGCATACTACAAACAGTGACAGGTCTACCAGTTTTACATGTAACACTAACCAGTACCATACTAGGCTAATACTAACAGTAGACTTAATAACATTGAGATAATAACATTAATTGTAGAACTAAGCTGAGCCAACTTGCTGAGTAGCAAATACATACCTACGTTTATAGTGTATTTTTCTCATGTCATTTTGATATATCGTAGCCTGGTAACAGGCAGCGATGCTATAGAACATTAAGCATGCTGGTGGGCTCAAGGCTAGTACAATGCATGTATGGTTAGGCCTGGCCTTGCTTAGTTTATTTAACAACCAGTACAGCACAAACAAAGCAGCTAAACAACCTACCGGTAATTTATTGATAGTCTTAAAAACTTTTTTGCAAACCTACTTCAAACTCTAACTAGCCTAGGTCTACTAAGTACTAACTGAACCAACTACCTTTAACTCCCTGATTAAATAGATTTCAAATCTTGCTTTCACTCTTACAGCTCGACATTTAGCCTAAATAGTGCGAACAGTACCATATAAAAAACTCACTCTGACTTACATTACCTACAAGGTGTGTTTGAAAAGCAACGGGACTGGGTCTATATATGTTTTGTGTTATTTGACAAGTAACTTTTACAACATGTCGCCTTCAAAGTGATCTCTTTGGGCTCAAATGCACTTTTTCAATCTCCTCTGCCACGCTTCCACGCACTCCTGGAAGAATTCCTCCAGGATCGCTCGGAGCTCTCTCATCACGGCTGTTTTAATGGCTTCTGAACCTTGAAAACGAGTTCCTTTGATGACTTCCTTGAGTTTGGAAAACAAAAAAAAGTCACAAGGGGCCAGATCTGGAGAGTAGGGTGGTTGCTCCAGTACAGCAATGTTATTTTTGGCAAGAAACTCCCCAATTCCCAAGGCATTATGAGCCGGAGCATTGTCATGATGAAGCAGCCATGACCTTGTTTCCCACAGTTCTCTTCTTTTCTCCCTCACTGAGCGCATCAGACGTCGCAAGATATTTTTGTAGACGTGCTGATTAATAGCTTGGCCTTGTGGCAAGAATTCTGCAAGGACAATTCTATGGACATCAAAAAAAGTGATCAGCATCACCTTGGTTTTGGACTTGAACAACCTCGCCTTTTTGGGTCTTGGTGACAATGCACTCTTCCATTCATGGCTCTGCCGTTTCGTGAGTGGATCGTACTCGAAGATCCATGACTCATCGCCAGTAACAACTCTTTTCAGCAAGTTGGGTTCAGTTTCGAGTTGCTCCAATATGTCTTGACACACTTGCACATGCCACTCCTTTTGTCCTTCATGCAGCAACCTTCGTACCATTTTTGCACAGATCTTCCTCATCCCCAGATCCTCCATACCCTCTCAATACTCATATCCAGCTCATCTGCTATCATTCTAACAGTAAGACGGCGATCGCTCCGCACCTTTTGTCTCACACGCTCAACACCTTCATCTGTTCTGTTTGTGGATGGCCTTCCATTCCTGTGATCATCATCCACCTCCTATCTTCCCTCTTTGAACCTCCTGTGCCACTCAAAAAGACGAGTTCTTGACATCGTGCAATCACCATAGACTTCTTGAAGCAACTTTAGTGCTTCAGTTGGAGTTTTTTCAAGAAGGACAAGAAATTTCAGGAAAATTTGTTCAAGAAAATTTGTTCGACGCTCATCCTTCGCACCAAAGAAGAAAAAAAAAGCCAAAAATTTTTATCAAATTTTCACAAAACGGTCACAAAGAAAATGCCTTGACAGAAAATCGTGCAAAAAAGAATGTAGTTGTCACAGAATGCTGAAATTTGGTTTCGAAAGCATAAGACATTGTGACATTATAGAAAGCAATGCTTTTTTCTTACATACATTCTGTGCTTTTAGAATTACTAGGCTGTATTGAAGCTGCTATTTCCTTTCCGGGGTTAACAAAAAAGCTATTAAATTCTTCAGCTATAATTTGTGGTTCAGTGATAGCATCATCGTTATTCAATGTTAGTGTAGATGGTTGTACGCTACTGAGACGTTTAATATTGGTCGATTCATCAACCACATCCCAAATCTTTTTAGCGTTGCCTTTGTTTTCATTTAACAAATAAAAATAGTAATCAAGCTTTGCTAGCTTTGATTGTTAGCGTAATGCGTTGCGAAATGTTTTGCATTGTTCAGTTAACACGAGGTCGCCTTTGTTTGTATGAATTCGATTTAACATTTTGTTTTTGATTTTAGTAAATCGCTTGTAATCCAGGATTTTAAGACCAAGCTTCTACTCCTTTCTTGTTGTTTTTCTCAGAGGTGCAAGTTGGTTTACCATATTTGTAAAGGCTTTCGCAAAGCCTTCATGGAGTTCATTTACGTTTTTGATTTGTCTTCAAACAAACAATAAAGCTCAGTGTTTAAGGCAAATAAAAAATTAGGTAGATTAACAAGTTAAATTATTCCTGAAGTGAAATAGGCAGAACTAATTTAATAGTTCACAGAGACATCACGTCTTACAATCCTACTTCATTTGACAACACCTTAATGCTGTCTCCGTGTCGAAAGTAAATTAAACTAGGTAGATTAAATTTGGTCATATCCCTATAAATATTTCATTATTATTTTCATTTTGCTTATTATTGTAAGAAATTATCGCAAATACTCCATAATGATTGCTAAGATCTGATATTAACACTCCTGCGGCCACTGTCCTTTGCTTATCATTTGTAATTAGATGGTCATTTAAGGCTTTTGATGTTTCTGTTACTCTAGTTGGCACATCAATCAAACACCAACAGTTGCAGCTTAAAAGCATATTTGTATAACTTCGAATTTCATCTGGAGAATAAATTTTGATAAATTAATGTTAAAATCTCCGAGACAATAAAACAGTTTTTCTAGAGAGAGAACCAGCACATTTAAATTTGCATTGAAGTCATCAATGGCATGTATTGAGTTTTCCGGGGGCCGGTAAACAACTCCTACTACTACAATACCTTGACTTATTTGCAAACCAATCCACAAGTACTCAACGATAGGAAATTTGAGATTTGAGCATGGGTTAACGCTATAAGCAAGAGAATCGCTTAGATATAGTCCCACTCCACTCGCACTGGGGGTACTATCACTGTGAATAAATTGATAGCTATGTAGTTTCGTATTTCGGTAAATTTTCCCTTCCTGTTGTTTAGTTTCTATATATAGTTGTAATTTTTTTTTAAATCAAAACCAACTAAAATATTGTTATTTTTTTGAAAGCTTCGAATATTATAGTGCACCAGAAATAAATCATCCTGGACTTTTGTGTTAATAAAAGTTTGATTGTCCGTCGTCACGTAACCGCAATTGTCAAGAAATTCGCATTTTCCAAATCGGAATTTGCTTGAATGTCGTTTCAATGCGATTGTCAATTAGAGTCAGCCATTTATTTATACTAAAAAACTAATCATAATACAGCAGAAAAAATAGCACCACCCAATCACTCCTCATCGCTATCGTTTTCGACGTTAAAAAACAATGGATATCAATTTAATTTACCAAAGTCAACATCATCTATTCCATGTTCGAAAACATCATCTGGTAATGATATGCCAACATAAAAAAAACATTGCAAAAAACTCTATTGCCATCAAAAACTTGGCGAATATCATAATAATCTTGAAAAACCATGGGATATTGTTACATCATAGCATGAAATCCTGATTTGCTGTTTAGCATTTTTCAATTTTTGATTTGTTAGTCTTCACGCGAAGAGCGCAGTCTAGTAGGCATTCTTGAAGCTGTTGTAATTTAACTCAAAACTTGTTACAAATCGTTAAAATTTGTGCGTGTTTGAATCGGCATATGATCAAGCTTGTTTCTTCATCATGCATAACGCATGAAGAAGGCAAGCTTTGTGATTCTTGTCTGTGATGGCAAGCGCTCTTCAAATCATTCTTCTTTTTCATGACCTGATGGCCAGACGTTTTAAAATGACGTTACTTGTGTTGCGTACATGTTGTAAACATTCATTTTTTGGTTCAGCCAACTGGGCTTTAGTTATTTTTTGATTCAGCTTGCCGGTTTTCAAATTTATTTGAAATCGTGCTGTGCATGGAAAAAGTTATTCATTCGTTTCATCTTTTGTTTCTGAATAAAGAAGAGCCCGATCCACAGCAGCTTGCGTCCTGTAAGAACCCCAGGCGAGCTTACCTTTTTTTTTGAGTTTGCTACCGATATTTTGCGCACTCTGGCCTTGACTCTACTGTCTTCAAAATCAGCTTCCAAGGTGCCTAACTGCGTCTCTATTAACAATGCTTCAATAAGTGATCCCACAAAAATAACTGAAGAATTAAACAACCACTTTGTAAGAGTTGGAAAATCGTTAGCAGAAAGCATCAAAGACCATAACTCTAATAATTTTCTAGCTTACTTAGAAACTCGTTGTGTTTCTTCCGTTTATATGTTACCTTCTACACAGCAAAAAGTCTTTACCGCTCTTAATTCTCCTAAGCTAAATCCATTGGTAACGAAGATATTCTTCCCTTTTTCTTAAAAATGGCCGCTAAAATAACTGCTTCACCCTTATCAATGTAGATAAACTCTTATATTACTTTCGGCATATTCACAAACACACTAAAAGCGAAAGTATTACCTGTTTTCGAAAACAGACCCTCTAATATGTTGACTAACTATCGTCCGATTCGCTCCTACCATCTTTTCTAAGCCATTTGAACGACTGATTTGTAATAGACTCGGACATTTTTTACTCGCAATAACACTATTGTTCCAACTCAATATGGTTTCAGACATAATCGTTCCACTATTCATGCTATCTCGGATCTTATTGTTAACATCAACAACAAACAGTTTCAACTATGATATTTTTGGATATTAAAAAACATTTGATTCCGTGTTGCATAACAAATTGTTGAAAAAACTTGATTATTATGGTATTCGTGGTGTTGCTAATTTGTTGTTAAAATCTTGCTTGAATGACCGAAAACAGTATGTGTTGATTGATGACCTTAAGTCTTCCGAAAAACTTATTGAGTATGGAATTCTGAAAGGATCTGTACTTGGCCCTTACTCTTTCTGATTTAGGTTAATGACTTACCTTCTTGTGTGTAAACAGTACCTCAATTTTTCGCTAATGATACTGGCCTTTTAATTGATAGCAACAATACGACTGAATTACAAACCTTAACAAATACAGAGCAAGGCAATATTAACCAGTGGATGACACCTCACAATTTGGTAGTTACTGCTCATAAAACTGATGCTTTAAACACATTTCCAACATGCGTAACAATAATGATACCCTATCTTATGTCTTGAATGGCGAAACTGTATGCTTTTCAAATTCCGCAAAATACTTGAGAATAACCATTGACAATCAACTATCATTTAAAACTCGTATTTAAAATCTTGAAAGTGAAGTTGCTCGGTCTGTTGGTGGTATTGCAAAACTAAGCTATTGTCTTTCACGCAATACTTTACTATTATTCTCCAACTTTATAATCATTCTCTTGTTCATTCCCATTTCCTTTACGTCTTGCCTGTCAGGGCTTCCACACAAAACGTATTTAACAAAATTACAAAGGCTACAAAAGAAAGCATTGCGTATAATTTCTAAAACACGTATGAGAGATGATAGCATATCATCACAATACTACAAATTTAAAGTCCTAAAGATTGATGGTCTGTTTAAGTTTGAAATTGCTAAGATTATGCAGCAATTTACACATTTAAAAAGGGAATATTGTCGATACATATATTTCTTATACAACAAATGTTTCATCTCGTCTTACTCGCCAAACTTCCAACAATAACATTTTTTTACTCCACTTTACAAATTTGCGATGTCAACGCTCAATTAAAATACAGTAGACCTAAAAGATGGGATGATATTGCATTGAAAATTAGAAATGCTCATTTTCTGAAATTTAACGAGCTATTTAAAAAGTATCTAATAGAGAAATATAAACGCGATTAAACTTCAGTTAATACAGTTTGTTGGTCATTTGTTTATTACACAATTTATTCTTGAACTACGTATTAATGATTTACTTCATATTTTCTAACTAATAGTGGTTCTAAGTGGTTTTATTATGTTATTAAGCCTATTATTATTCAAATTGTTTATTGCTATATGTTTACAAGTATTTAAAATGCTGAATTTAGTCTGTCTATACTTTTGTTTCTGTGCATTATACCTTGTTTTCATCCTAAATTAATTTTTAGCTTTTCATTGTATACAGATATTAATTGAATTGCGCTTCAACAAAAATGGTTAATACATTTTGTTAGAAATAATATCGACTTAGCTACAGCTTGCCTTGAAGACTACAGTCGCTTCGCAGTTGCCAAATTATAGTATTTGCTGTTATACTGCCATTATGCATTGCATTTTTTGTTTGTTGGTTGATGTTTGTTGTTTTAAACAGCAAAAATAAATTTCTGTTCTATTCTATGCTTACCATGCCATACTATGCTGACAACGATGCTACGATACCATACTATGCCTACTGCGCCATACTACGCTTACTAAGTACCGTGCCAACTATGCCATACTGTGCCTACAATGTAATAATATGCCTACTATGCCATTGTTTGCCTACTATGCCGTATTATGCCTACTATGATGCCGTACTATGCCTACCATGATGTCATACATGCCTACTGTGCCATACCACGCCAACAATGCCTATTAATACCATGTCACAATATGCCTACTATGGCATAGTATGCCTACTATGATGCTATACTTACTATGCCTACAATGCCATTACTATTTAACTCCTAAGCGGGTGAGGATTCTTCCAAAATAAAAACGCCACCGTCGCTTAATCGTGAGTGGAGGATAAATATGGATCAATCAATCAATGCATACAGTACCATACTATGTCTACTGTAGGATACTATGCTTACTATGCCATACTAAGATTACAATGCCTACTATGCCGTACTATGCCTACTATCATGCCATACTATGCCATATCATGCCTGCTACAAAATACTAAGCCTACAATGCCTACTATACCATATTATGCCTACTTTGACTCCAATGCCATACAACGCCTGTTACGCCTACAATGCTATATTGTGCATACTCTGCCATACTTTACCTACTATGCCTACGATGTCATACTATGCCTTGGTATGCCCACTTTACCGACTATGCCATGCTAGGTCTACTATATGCATGCAATGCCATACACACCTACTATGTTGACTATGCCATTCTATTGAAGAGTCCAAATTGAATGAGTTAAAAAAAATTTAAAGATTAAAAAAATTATTGGAAAGAAATATGTTTGTTCATCAAGTCGAGTAAACGATAAATTAAGATAGAATTCATTTGTTTACTTTAGTTCACGCCATGACGATTTCGAAAAACAGTAGGTATTCAAAGAGAGCAGCTAAATTAAACAAGGACTAGGAAAAATCAATGGAGGTATTCAAAGTTAGGCCAATCGTAGTAGACTAGATAGCATTCCAGAGATGCTATTCTACTTCAAACACGACGTTGTGGTCCTTATTGTTATAAATTTTAATAGTTTTTATTGGCAACCATGACATTGATAGCCTTAGCGACGTTAGTGACGCCTTGCCAGCTCTAACCTAAAGCAACACCACTATTAGGCTCTTGCATTAAGTCGTTTCACTGCGCACTAATCAGGTTGATCTTGTCAGCACAACAAATCCGCACAACAACAACAAACAACAAAAAAAGATTAGTAGCCTAGCGATCTCAGTAAAAATCAAGCTGTCAGATACACTTCAGTCTAAATCGTAGCCAAGCCAAGCAATAAGGTTATTATTACTAGGCTACAAAATACAAACTCATACCTGATAATAAGACTGCTAGAACTTGAGTAGACCTATTGTATTTGCCTACAGTATTTTTCGACCTTAGAATAAACTTTTCCATCTAAGTTGCAAACAATGGCCTACTACTCACTACCCTTTCTTTCGCTTGTTCTTAGACGTTTGTTACCTAGGCTACACTACTGTTTTTTCTGGCTCGGATCTATTCTGCTGACATTAAACTGATTAGTGCACAGCAAAACGACTCAATGTAGTGGCCTAATAGTGGTGTTGCTTTAGGTTAGAATTGGGATGGCGTCGCTAACGGTGCTTAGGCTATTAACATCAGGGTTGCCAATAAAAATTATTAAATTTATAACACATTAGAGGCCCTAAGGTCATGTTTGAAGTAGAATACCTCTGAAACGGCTGGGTCAAGATGGATGGAATTAACGCCAATCTAGTCTTATGCGATTGGCCTAACTTTAGATACCCTGATTGCTTTCGTCTTAAGTCCTTGTTTAACTAACTCATTTACTGTTTGTCAAGCAAAATTTCCTATTTCTTTGAAATTTTTTGCAACAAATTTCGGAATTTTATTACTTCTACATCAAAAGAAATTTGCATTTCTTTTTCTCGTATCTGTTGCATTCCTTTTATTTTCAAAATAATTTTTGAAGCAGGAACGGTATCTGAGCAAAAACTTATGAATTAAAAATCCACACAAATTGTATCCATCTCCACTTTTCCTAGATTATGCCTAAGCTTTTGAGCGTTAGCAATAATTTAAAATGCATTTGCTACTATTTTGTTTGGTGTGTTTACTTGCAAAGCAAGTGGAATAGACCAGTTGGACGACCTCAAACCAGGTGGACCAATTACATTGAGTATCATGGATGAATGATGGAGGTGATGGAAGATAGCAAAGTGTGGCGGCTTAATCTCGAGTTGCTGCCCCCGCAACCCCCACGGAAAAGCGGGCAATGAAGAAAGAAAAAGAAGTGTTTATTGTTTATATGCTGATGGTCTTAGCTACTTATCCACAACGTGTTTCACATTTTTTAATTGGAAAGTATTTTTTCAGGTGTCAATGCTTTATTCCAAATTTCCAAAATGCCTAAACTGGGGTCACATATTATGGTCTTCGGAAAAACACAAATATTCGTGTTTCGGAAGTCATTCGGGTTTCAAATTTTATTCGGGATACATTTTAACGAACATTTTTAAAAAAGTTTGAAATAATTTTTCTTCGAAAAATTACATCTTAGTTTTATACAAATTTTATTCGAAAAATTACATCTTTCTTCGAAAAATTACATTTTGTGGAAAAAAATGTAACAATCATAAAATCTAATCGTGATGTTTTGACGTTCGCAGGCCAGAGTTTTCATATTTATTCATTTTGCGTGCTTCTGGCCTAAAGGCTACCAGTGCAGAAGCATAGGGAAGAGCCACCGGAGCCGTGACAACTTAAAAACAAGCAATGCGAAAAAGTTATTCTCCCACAGGATTCGAACCTGCAGCCTTTGGATTACAGTCCACTGCTCTACCACTTGAGCTAGAGAGGATGCCCCTACACATGCTTAGTTTTGGTTTCGGAAAACTTTTGTCCATTATGTGATGGTCTGGTTAGTGCGAATATGAACATATAAAAATGTGTATGGAAAAGAACATACTTTTCATGGAGAAATAGCGTACAAAACCGAGCAAAAAATGGATCTTGTGTAAATCCAAAAAATCCAAGACCGGCACAAAAAATCATATGGATGTACATCAATAAAATGTCGAGTTATGTACCAAGCGTGCAACCGGGATTTTGTTAAAGAGGGGAGGTTGAACCCAAAGGTAAAATTTTTTGCCTGAAAAATGCATCAATTTGATGGCGTGCTGAGCAGACTGGTGCAAATCGCGTGTATCAAAGACGGGGGTATGAGGGAACTAAATTGTGAGAAAGAACTAAATTGCTAAGATTAGAAAGCTAGTTGAAGAAATAAATTGTCCAGCCCTTTCAAGCCCCTCCCTCTTACCCACAGGTCAAATCCAAAGCATGTATAAACACTAGCAATTTTGGGTCAAACTTTTTGAGTGACTTTGTGAAGGGAGGGGGGCTGAATCCCCATTAGCCCCCCTGGTTGCGCCACTGTTGTGGACACATAGTATAAAATCAAAGCTATTGAGAAATTTGTTGCTGCTTCGATGCAATTATGAGAGACAAGCGAGGCAGCAAAAAAGTTCCTGAAATATGAAGATTCTGAAACATGTAACTCGGCCTCAGCATCAAATCGATCCTTTTGCTTTGTTTGATTTAACTTAAGTCAGAGCTGAAAAAATCTTCTCGCAAACTAGCTGGTTGAAAATACCATCAACAACTTGATTGTTTTGAGACTTAAGAGGATATGCGTTTTCAAGAGGTCTCCAGAATTCTATTTCTATCTTTTTTCTCTTTGCCCACTTTTCCGTGAGGGTTACGGGGGCAGCAGCTCGAAATTAAGCCATCAAAACATCGTGGTTTTCCATCACCTCCATCGTTTCACTTGGGTGAAAGGCAAGCGATTCCATTCTAGATCCTCAATGTAATTGATCCATCTAGTTCTAAGAACAAAAACGATTGCCAGAAAAGAAGCAAGCATAACAATTCACTAGACACGTTTCACTTTAACTTAAAGCATCATCAGTAGAATGAATTTACTAAGTAAGAAGCACGAATTATATACAATCGTCACCCATTGATCCAAGTGGCCACGGCACGGCTAAAAATTTGTCATATTATCAAATAAAAGAGAAACAGATCAAAGATTTAAACACAAAAAAAACACAGCCGAATAGCGACGTCAGTTTTAAACAACAATTAAAATAAAATAAGCATCGAAAAGATACAGAGGCAAGAATTGATTGCCGACATTAAGTTGTGATTCTGTTTTGGAAATACGTAAAGTTTCTTTGATGCGTAATTTGGTCTCGTGATTACTTCTGTCCAAAATTTTGGATGAGTCAAAACTAATTTCGTGGTTGGGATTATTGAGCAAATGTTTGCAAACTTCAGAGTCTTCACTTGTTCGATGTTCATTGAGGCAAGTAATTAGGTTCAGTTTGGTTTGGCCAACATAATTTTGGCCACAACTACACGTTAATTGATACTCAACACCTGACAAATGTAATAAGGATTGGCGATCTCCATACGAAAATAGTTTGCCAATGGTAATGTTACGATGAGACATTATCAATTTGATATCATACACACATAAAAATTCATGAATCTCTTTTTCGATTTGTATAGAAATACGGTCAATGAACTACAATTTAAAAAATACACAATGCTTCATAGACTGTAGTTGGTTAGGGCGGAGTTTAGAACCGGGATTTTGATTTCTGTTTATGGCTTTGCGAAAAAACATTCCGAATAATTTTGATAGAATACCCATTTTGTTGCAACATTTTGGTAATTTTCTCACCCTCAAGGAACAACAATTGTCGGTTATTGCAAATTTTAATAGCTCTATTGACTAAGGATCCAATCAGATTTATTTTGTATATAGTGGGAGCCCAACTGCTCCAATGGGTGGCTATTGTATATAAATTCCTGCTTCTTACTTTGTAAATTCATTCTACTGATAATGCTTTAAGTTAAAGCGAAACGCGTCTAAAAAATTGCTATGTTTAGTTCTATTCTGGCAATCGTTTTTGTTCTTAGATTCAGCAGAAACTCCGACTGTTATGCGCCATCTAGTTCTAGTTTGTCCAACTTATTTTTTCGCATTTGCTTTAACAATATGTAGTCGTTTCTGTGCTATAGTCGCGTATCTCCAATTTTACTGTTTTGCGATACGGACGTTTTTATGTTTTGGCGATTTTTAAAAATTTATCTAAAATTTGTTTGTTACATGTTACATTTGTTTTTTCAACTGTAATGAAGTTGTTTGGCATTGTGTTCGTCGCATTCTGAAGGAGTTGTGTTTTGATTGACAATAAGGGAATTTTTCGTGGAGATACGTGACAATAGCACAGGAAAAATTTCAAAAAATGAAAAATATCCTCTGAGATTGAGGTACGCGAAAACAGCACAGATATATTTTTGTGCATTTTCTGCTGTATTACTATAGATTGAAAGTAATTTAGTGATTTTTCGATTCGACAACTCAAAATATTTGTAATAAATAGTCAGGTGCGTATATTTTTAGGGTCAAGCTGTTCCTAAAATTCATAATGCGTAAAAATGAATATTTTCACAAAAATTCTCGTAAAAAATGCTTTAACTTTGAACGCGGGAAGTAGGAAGAGGAAAGAGAGCAGCTAGGCCAATACCCGCGGTGCATTTTCAGTCCTTATTGGCTTTTGATGCCTTGACGAACATCCCTAGCCGGTAGACTTTGAGGTTCATTATAAAACATATTTACATCAAAAATATTGGTGAAAATATTCGTTTTTCAAGATTATTAATGAAGATTTTAAATACAATATATCATTCGACTTAAAACAACCTAACGACCATCTTGTAGTTTGTGAGGGTGCACTACAAGATGGTTGTTAGGTTGCTTTAATTCGAATAATATGCTGTATTTGAAATCTTTATTAATTATTTTAACGAAAATTTTTACCAAAATTTTTGACATAAATATGGCTTGTATATTATATTGAACTTCAAAGTCTAACGGTCAGGGGGTTCGTGAGGGCATCAAAATTTAATGATCAACACTAGTATTGAGATTTTACACTTAACGGTCAAAACGTCAGACTCCTGCATGAGATCTGAAATAAAATTTTTTCTAACTAGATATGTGAAATAGCAAAACTATATTTCGAAGTGATAATACATGAAAATTGCTAAGTACAGTAGCCACTGTATTTGGCTTCGTTTTTATATGTTCTACAGTTGGTTGTCCATTCACTATTAAGGCCCCACCCACATAGAGCTTCTCAACTTTCCAGTCACCCCAGATGATCACTAAGAGACTTAGTAAAACTTTGTAACGTAGCCAAAAGTAAATTATGCCGCGCCATTGGACGACAAATCAAGTGATAAACAAACAATTCACCGGATTACATACCGGACTAAAAAATGTTCCCCACTTCACGGGTATTTGCCTCTCAACTCTTTGCCTTTGGCGACTGAAGCCCAAATTACCCAACACTTTTTAAATTTCTTTGTGCCTGCTTGGAACTATATAGCCACTGTTCTGCTTGGAACTATACTGCTTGGAACTATAATCGTCCAGACGCTTACTCTTAATGGAGAGCGCTGAAATCTCGTCAGGGGGGACGCTGAAATTTCCATGGGGGGACGCTAAACCTCGATGGGGAGACACTAACTCTCGATGGGGGGACGCGTCCCCTCTACAATTTAAGTACGTATTATCTTGACTGCAAAGCAGAATCATAACGTAATTCAATCAGTTTTTCCTTTGGCTTAGGGTTACATGTGCTAATATTTTCAATGAATCGTGACAAGGAAGCGGAGATCAACGCCAGTTTTATTGACTAAAACAAGTTTTATAATTAACAAAACCATTGCAATGATGTGTGGAAAAGAGATATTCTGCGGAGCAGCGAAAAAACACGCGGACCGGCGGTTGGGAACCACTGGTCTAGAGCATTCGTGAATTTATCCAAAGATTCGTGCTAATTCACGAACATTCTGAGCCATTTTTAGTTTTGTGTTTTTTTTCGAAGAAAAAAATGTTAGTACGAACAAACAAGTTTTCGAAAAAAATTCAAATACTTCGTAAAAATTTCCGAATAAAAAATCTTCAGCCGAAGATTTTTTTGTTCGTGAAATATTTACGAATACTCGGAAAAAATGAAAATCTTCGAAACGAAGATTTTGAAATTTTATTCGTAACGAAGACCATAGTGTGCCAATTTTATGAAACACGAACGTTCGTGTTTTTCCGAAGACCATAGTTAGCCTGTTTACATGTTCACTTTTAGGAACTGGTTCTTGTGCCTGGCCTTTGCTGAGTCACACACAAAAAAGGTACCAAATTACGTCACAACAGTTCCCATTTTGGAACTGCTACCAGAGCTAGGCCGGTTGCAGTTCCAAAAATTCTGACCGTTTTAGATTTAGTAGGTCGGCTGCATTCGCAGGCTAGTCGGACATAGGTTGGTAATAAATTAAGCTACCGTAAATAGGCCTATGCTGGTAATGGTAGTGTATACTAGGCTACTTTGGTCTAGAATGGAGCTGGGAACAGGAAGCCATGAGCATAGGCCTACCTCAGCTAATTTGCAAAGGTTATCCTACAAGGCTAATCTTATTAATGTAAATACGGTAGTGAATCTAAATCTTAAATACAGTTGGTTCTTAGTTGAAAACATCAATTAGGCATAATGCGTGACAGAGTTCTTGAAATGTGCAAGAAAACTCGAGCGAAAAAGTGCCAACAAAAAAAGTACTTTTTGGAACCAAAAACCACTTTGGAAAAGTGGACATATAAACAGGCTAAGTATGTGGCCCCTGGTCAAGTTAAATCATTAAAACAAAACTAAGCTTCAAATTAATGGTCTTTCGCACCGCTCAGGGGGCTGCTTTTTGTGGATGCTGGTGCCGAATTTGTGTTTGTACTTTCTTGTACTACTTTCTTGTGTGCTAACCACTACAAATCGCATGCCCTACAACAAATAAACAGTGAATGAACAAGCAATAATTTCAATAGGCAAGTTTTGTCTCAAAAACCCTGAAAAGCAATAGCGAGGACGCAAAAACGGGGTAAGAGGCATTTCAGTAATATCATAGTTCTCTCTATGATCGGATTTCATCTGCTCAACAATCACTTCAAAATTGTCAATCGTAAAAAAATCAAAAATTTAAACATGAAAAAAACCTGAGGCAAACTCTGTTTCGACGACATGTGCCTTTTCAAGTTGAAATACTCTCGCATTACTCGGTTGTAAGCGTGATTCTTCATGCAGTGGTGGCATTCATCAAATATCAATAATCCAAATTGATCAATACTTTTAACTGGATTCTCCTCGCTTTTGTTCTGTTAAAAGAACTATGATTTAAACCAGTAAACAACTGATATATGCCGGTGTTAACGTGTTTTTCTCGTCTTAATATTCTATTCATGTAAGACGATTGACGTGCTTCATAAAATACACCAAAACGATCTTCAAAAGAAGAGATAATCTTTGAATTAAATCTGAGTTTCTTTTTCGGTTTAAAAAGGACGACCCAATTATCAAACAACAGAGGCCGGAACATTGAAACATATGTGCAACACTTCGCTCATGACTTTAGCCCGCTTTCGAGTTACAATAGAACGCCCATTATCCGAACTGACTGGGACCAGGGGTGATTTGAAAAGTTATTTGTTCGGATAATTGAACAAAATGTGATCTTTCAAAAAGCATCATTATACAGCACACATAAGTACATTGTGGTATATTGTACATTGTTAGCGGTAATAGTAATCACTCATTTTTATATTAAGTTTTTACGTCTCTTACAGCCATCGTCATTATCAAAGCTTAGTTGCGTGTTGAAGAATTGCCTCATGCTTCTCGCTCATAGATATAGGCTCTAATTAACGTATTTTTAGTAGTGTTCCGATATCTAATTGGCGTCCTCCTGTATTGACGTGTTTTGAGATCGCTTATCACTCCTATTGTGACGTCAGCACTTTTGTTTCATTGTCTACATCTCTTAGGGCTCGTGAGTTGAAGAGCGCTTCGCAGCTACAAAGCCTTGAGATTTGCAGAGATTGTACAATACGTTGCGGTTTGCAGATATATGCATATCACAGCGCAATAACTTGGCGGGCGTGCCGTGACGTGAAAACTAAAGAAACAAAAAGTCAGCAACATTTTTATGGAACTAGATGTGAGCTTGCTGAGGAGCAGCCCCTTTGAACGACCGATGCAAATATATAAAGATTTCTACAAAAAAAAGTGCCCTAGCTTAAGGTGTTCAAAAAATTGACTTCGGAGGGTCCATTTAGAAGGTTTCCGGCGAGATGGTACTCCCAAACTATGTCAAAATATTTGTTTCCTAAACATCTAAAGATATCAAAAAACACTGGCCATTCAAAAAAATTGACTTTTGGGGGGTTCCCTGGGGGATGTGGTACCCCAAACTACGTCAAAATATTTGTTTCTTAAATATCTAATGATATATAAAGAAAAAACTGGCACCCTAGGTTGAACCGTTAAAAAAATTCATTTTGGGGGGTTTCCGGGGAGGTGGTGTCCTCAAAACTATGTCAAAATATTTGTCTGTTAAATATCTACTGATATAAAAAAAACTGGCACCCTAGGTTGAGCCATTCAAAAAATTGATTTTTTGGGGGTCCATTCGAAGGTACCTGAAAGGGTGGTACCCCAAAACTATGTCAAATATTTGTCTCTTAAATATCTGCTGATTTCATATAAAAACTGGCACTCTAGCTTAAAAATTTATTTTTCGGGGGGTTCATTTGGGGGGTTTCCGGGGGTTGTGGTGCCCCCAAACTATGTCAAAATATTTTTCTGCTAAAACATCTACTGATAGCAAACAAAAAAATGGCGCCCTTACTTGAGCCATTCAAAAACTTGATTTTTTGGGGCCCCATTTTAGGGGGTTCCCGGGGAAGTGAACCCAAAAAACTTTGGGAGACAAAATTGCGTTCGCAGCTCAACAACTTTACACAAAAATTGGTTTAGGAGAAGAGCACACAAGATTTAGAAAACGCAAAAAAAGGAACAAAAACGAAAAAAAACTCATCGCGGCCAAAACTGGGTTGGTAGGGATGAAACGGTATTTTAAGACATGTAACTGTGTGAAATATTTTTTTGCCGTACGACGTTTCTGACTGAGACCGCTTTTTACTCCAAACTTGCAGGGCAGTTTTCGGCTTCTAAAACCAAAGTCACGAGACTAATTGCCACGAAATTTGGTACAAACATACAACTTACAAATCTCAAACTGCTGTCAAAATTTCATGTTGCTAGACCGAAACCGTTCTCGAGTTATAAGCAAAAGTCTGAAACTTCGCATTTATTTGTTTGAAAATGGCCGAGTAAAAACAAAGGAACACGCGACGCGAGCCTCGGTCGTTCCTATTCTTACAAAACAACCAGACACTCTCACGTAGAAACCGGTGATTGTTTTGAAGACGATTTAGGTTCGTAATAGACCATTTCATAATCACTTTGAAAAGGTAATCTCTTAATCTTATTGCATAAAACTATTTTAAAATTTTCTTCCTTAAAAAAATTCCTTGATTAGATGGTAGCTCTTTTAAATGCCTGACTTATAACTATTTATTTATTTCATTCCACTCACCAAAAAAGTGTTCAGTAAAATTTGAGGCGTCAATACGACCACTTCTGTGTTCTCATAATGTAACTCCAAATTCGAATTCTCAGTATTACCGTGGCATAAGTCAACACTGCACACAAAAATCATGACTTAAATAAAACAAAGAATTTTACAAGGTGATTTTCGGTAACGACGCAATATTTTACTATTTTGTCGTGTGTTTACTGCCGAAAAATTTGCATAAAACAGTTTATGTTTATGCAGATATAATTACGTTCTTTTATGTCGTTATTTCACCGAGATGTTGCAAAAACGAATGATTTTGCTCTTAAACCTAAAACTTCAACACATTCAGATTAACATTTTCTGGCTGGTTGTAATTGCATATTACATTTTATTCAAAAAGTTGTCTTGGCTAGGAAACAGCGAAAGTACCTTGCGACCTTCGAGTCAAGCTGCCACCTGCCCATCTGTCTACCACACACGGTGGAGGCTTCACACTGTCCCTTTTACTGCTGAACGTCAAACAGGAAAGCTGTGGATGCCAATTTTTAATAGTCTTTGGTTTGACCCGACCGAAAATTGAACCAAAGTCTAGCGATTCAATAGCAGACGCTCTATTCACTCGACCACTTATCGGTTGGAGCAACGGTAGCCAACTGAGAGAAAAAACAAAACCCCGGGGATCATCTACCTATTTAGCCTAATGCGACATTACGCAGACGCGCAACGAGGATTTTGCGAAGGGCTTGAACCAAAAGTCAATCTTTTTTGTTCAAAAAATGTCTCGATTGGACGACGTGCAGTCGTGCATGCTGCGTAGGATGTCCGATTCAGGTATGTTTTTCTAAACCGGAGTTTGGGGTTTTGCATTCTAAAAATCCAGGTTTTATCTGCTTCTAAAATTGATGCTTTTAGTGACTTAAATGTACTTCTTAGCATTCGATTACTGCCCGCATTTTGATAGGCACGTCACTAATTATGACATGCATCAGTTTTTAGGGTATTCTTGTGCCAGTGTTTAAATCAAATCTTTTTTTAAACTTTTCATCTTTTTTCTCCAAAATATTTTTCATCTGAATTCTTCAGCATCGTAAGCATTTTCATACAGCTACGCTGAATTCGAACAATAATACAACGTAATGAAACCCAGGACGTTTTTGTGTAAAAAAACAAAAACACTGTCCATAAAATGCTATAAACCGCAATGAAGTGTTTGGGAAAGAGCCAAAAAATCCTGCTGCAACAGCAGCTAGCGCGTAGTATCGCAGCTAAAACGCTCTAAGAAAAAAAAGCGCTTGTGCTTTGCGCGATTGCTATTGCGCAATTCACCAACGTTCAAAGCGGTTGTTTTTTTATTCTCTCACTTGCGAGCACACAAGCACTCTAGGAGCAACCTAGATCAGGGGTTCTAATACTTTTGGTGTTATTGCGCCCTTGAAGAGGTTGACCATTATTGACGGGGCCCCACAATAAATATCTAAAATAAAAACAAAATCGTAAAGAATTGCTTGCGGAGTCCCTAGGTTTCTCTAGCGTAGCACTTAAGCTCCGTACGGAGCACTTTGAGAATCTTTGACCTAGACAATACCCATTTTAGTCGTCACAATTGGAGTAGGATTGTGGCTCAAAATAACATTAATCAATAACTTTGAAGCAGTCTAAAATTATGAGCAAGGTACTGAATAGTATATGTAAATGTGCAAACTTGATTTGTTTTATTAATACGTTCTATTAAACCAAAAAAAGCTTGCCACAATCCCTTTGACGAAAAGATGAATTTTTGTAAATTTCTGCGCTCTTTACTCGTCGTAGATTAAACCAGGACCTAAAAAAAATCAAGTTCGCCATGTTTATACACACTGCACTGCAAACAGTAAAATTAGGGTTTTGTTGTTGTATCACTTACTTAAAATTGTTCGGTAGAATATCATTCAATCTCTGATGCTGCTGTTGCGCTAACGCAGAACCAGGGGTGAAAAATAGAACCGACTTTTGAAAATTTTCTCGAGTTTCAAGATAATTCTTGATGACGTAGGCAGCAACAATAGTCTTTCCAGCCCCTAACAAAAAAAACACTCAAAATCGCCACATTGTCATAAAAAAGGTTCGTTTCAAGTCATATTCATAAAAAACAAAGTAAATTTTTGCCAATAACGTTCTTCGCATGCTGCGCGGGAACAATATTCTATAAATTCAATTACCCCAACTATAGAATAAAATGCTAAAATCTCCAATTTAGTCTAGAGGGCAGAGACCGAAATAATTCTGGAGATCGGAGAATTAGGCCAGCCCTGAGCTGTCCCTAAAAAAGGTCACAAAAAATACATTAATTACTTACACTCCAAGATAGAACCGATAAAAACAGAACCTCATAAACATACTGATCTATTTCAAGTATGTAGTAGAAATATACCGTTCAGGCAAAGTTAATGTGTTCGCCTCTGGAACGGGAGGTCAGGGGCTAAATTCTCGGACTGATCAAATTAAACACATGTATCGTATACTATTGTTGCGACATTTCTTTGAGAGCTATCTGTGTATACTAGCACAAAGGCAATGATGCGAAAATGGAGAACGCGTTCCACGCTTTGTCGTAAAATAATCATATTACAGCAAGCATAATAAAGATTTAATTTTAGAGCTGAAAGGTTCAAACCTGGTGGCGAACAAATTATCACGTTTTTTCCACTGACAGCCAATTCCACAAGTTCCTTCTGATAATTTCGCAGAGTTGGAAAGCGTACCAAATCGCCACTTGGTCTTTTTTCTTCAATGTGGCTGACATTAGCTGAAAATATTTAAAAGCAATCCATTTCAATTCGGACACGACATCATCACACAAGACTGGAGTATTTTGATTGCTGCTTTGCCAATGATACCAAAAAAGTGCAAATAATAATAATTAGCCCAATAAAACTAGCAAATTATTTGAAAAATCAATCGGTTGGAATCCTTGACGTCAAAAAACACACAAGTTTAATTTTGATTCAAAATTCGCTTACATGTTATTTGACTGGCGTCATTGGAACAAATCGTCCAGTTGTTCATCATTGTTTCCAGATTTTTTTGAGAAGTGCTCGAATCATTGGCAACCTACACGACGAAAAGCTGGTTAATCTGTTGAAAGCTTAAAAAAACTATTTACAGCAAAAAAAAAAGGAAAAAAAGTTTAAGCAACAAAAAAAATTATTTCGTACTTTATTCAAATAATGATCCTACCAAACTTTAGTAACAGAAGAAATGATGTATCATCTTAAGACCTTAGTTCATTTTTGTTATTAGTAACTTGCATTGCTTTTTTGAACCGGGACATCCCTGTTCAACCCTTTCAAAGCAATAGCATTGTTAGCTCCATTGCTTTCTTCTTGTCCATCTAACTGCAAAAGAGAATGACAAGAACAAAACAAAAAATTTATAAATGTTTCAATAATTTTTGTTGTGCAGGTACAGAAATTCTTTACACCACAACTAGAAATTCATTTTTAGATTAATTGTCGCAAATTAAAGAAAGCTTTTGAGCTTAATCAATACGGTCGTTTCAGAGAAAACATTTCAAAACTGTGCGGTACTTGAGGTGATTGACCAATAAAGATTTTGATGGGGTATCAAGCCATCAAAGTGGAATTAAACTTTCGCCCACGATTATTGTAACTTACAGGCACTGCGGTTGTACCAGTGGGAAATTAGCTAAGGTTGCTGATAGGTTAAGATAAGGGAAATAGGCAAGGCTCGACTCAAACTGACCCTAACTAAAACAGCAAGCACAGCACCACATAGAGAAATACAGCAATATTTTTATACTTGTAGCACTGGCCGAATCAAAAGCACAACAGGTCATTTACAACAATGGAGTCTCTACCTCAATTCGGTAACTAGAATACCCAAATAACCTAACCCAAACCAAATCTGACCTAACCCAAACTAACCTATTTACAAAAAACGATAGCTCGTCCCACGGCTAACAACAAGCTTTTACTACTGCCAAGAAATTTTGCTACACTTGTAAAAACTCCCACGCTATGCGGAAGTAAATATAAATCCCTAAACGGAGTCAAACTAGATTGTTGTTCCCAAGAATTATATTCCACCTACATAGTCCCCCACCGTTGAAGAGGAACAAATCGCGAAAATTTACTTCATGACCGTAAATATTTACAGTCAATATTTAGGGTTTCTACACGTCCACTTTTCAGGCCAATTCTTGGTTTCGGTTGACTCATACCAAAACGTGCCATATTACAAAAGAACAACGCCAAACTAAAAATAGTACGTGGTAGTAATGTTTTTGGTGACATGTGAACTGTTTGACTGGCTTTTTTTGTAATGGGACGACTTCCTTGGAATGGCTCAGCAATATACAAATACATGTACCCATAGGTGGGCACAAGTCCGTTAATCGCTAATCCGTTAATAACGAAGCTAACTTTTTCATTAACTCGTTAATCCGTTAAAAAGTTGTTTCATGTTAACGGACTAAATTAGCTTCCGTTAAGTGCTGTTAATGGACTAAAGTAACTTCCGTTAAGTTCTGTTAACTTCCGTTAAGGTTTTTATCGTAAATATCTTGCAGCTTCATTGTGCATTTGAACTTGTGTTTATCTTGAAATTAGATTAGACTGTAAAATGTAACTTTCAAAACACAAAAAGACCACCATAGCTATAAATATTTCCTTACAATCAGCTCAACTGTGTCAATACGTGTTCTAGAAGTGAGTGAATAAAACGAAATGTAAATTACATGCAAAATGTTAACGGATTAACGGACTTTATTAAATTCCGTTAATTAAAGCTGAAAATAACGGATTAACGTTAACGGAGGTGTGAAGTTTGGTAACGGACTAGTGGTTAACGAAGCTAACGTTTTGCATTAACTTGCCCACTTATGCATGTACCAAGATCCGGCCAAAAAGTGACGTGTAAAAACGCTAAAGATGCTAAATAAAAGAACGATTAACAGCATTAGCGTTTAGTACCGCAACCACAAATACAATCACTTACCAAGGAGTCACTTGAAGGAGACTCAAAATACTTTTCGTCCTGCCCATCGTCTTTTTCAGCAAACCCAGCACCTAACAATAAACTTTGTACAATTGCAAAAAACTTCAAGTATATTTACTATCCAATGATATAATTATAATCAAAAAACATGACCATAACCAAAAAATACACAAAAAAACTTGTATTCTCTTAATCATAAGCAGGACCAAAGCGTTTGTCGTTTCCTCTATGAAAACGGTTTTTTACAGCCATCTCAACGAAACATGGGGCTGTGAAAGCCGGTTGCTGAATTTCGAAATACTTTAATTGCATGAAGAGTGCAAACTGAATTTTATTCATTCCAACCTATTATAAACATCGATGTCGAGTAAAATAAGGTTTTGACTCTAAATTTGAAGACGCCTCAACACTGTGCAAATCTTTAATGCAGTGGTTCCTAACCTTTATTATGTTGTTATCCCTAAAATATTCTGATGTACAGGGTGTCCCATAATTTGTGGGACCCACATATTGGTCAATAACTCGGAAAATTTAACACTAATTGCTTTAATTTTTTAGACATAAGCTGTTGAATTAATAGCAATTAAAACTAAGTTAAAACCGAAACCAAAATAGCTTGGACAACCAAACAAAAAACTTTTTGCGTGAGCACATATTTCGAGACAAAATCTTTCAAATCTGTTCAAGCCAAATATCGGCGTAAGTTTGATTTCAACAAAATTCCTCAAAAAAAGTCAAACTTATCAATGGGTTACAAAATTTGAAGCAAAAGGAACAGTAAATAAACTCAGTAAGAAGATAACCACTAGAAGTGGCCCAAAGATCAAGGTTAGAACAGAACAGAATTTGAACACTGTTAAAGAATTGGTTGAAAGAAGCCAAAAAAAAAATCCATACGCCGACGATGAAGTTGAGCTCCACACTCACCGGATATGAACCCACCCAATTTCTATTTATGGGAATTTTCTAAAGGATACCGTTTATGAAAACCACTCTACATCAATAGCTGAATTAAAGCAAGCCATCACTTCCAAGATTCGAAAAATCAAAAAAAACAGAATGTGTGAAAGTGATAAACAATATTGCCCGAAGAATCAAGGAGTGTTTGAAGCAAAATGGCGGCCATTTGAAACATATGCTTAAATAAACTAACAAACTAAGCTGTTGATATTAATCACAGAGCTGGACAGCGCTGTTTTTGGAAGTTGACATGGCTTCCCAGGAGTCGACCATGAAGGACATCAAGATATTGCAGTGTTGATATTAATTACAAATGTTTTTAATTGTTATTTCTCAACCTTTCAGAAAATACGTTCGTTTTTTAAATATAATGTGAATTTTAAAAGTTATTACAGTTTTCATGGATCCCACATATTACGGGACACCCTGTATATCAATTACCCATTTTTCGGAAAAAAAGCCACTGTAATAGCTCGCAACCCAAAATAAATACACAGAAAAATAAGGTAATTGGAACGTCGCGTGAGCGTGTAGTACCTTTGTTTTTCTTCGCGAGTTTCGGCAGATAAGGATTGATTCGCTCATAAGTAGCAAACGATAAAACCTAGAAAGTTGGAAATTTGGACTCAAGGTGGAAATTAACGAAGGTGGAAATTAACGAATGCATCAAGTGTGCCAATTTTGAGGATCCTAGGTCACGTGATCGTGAATTGAGACACAAAAAAACATAGAAAAATGCGATTTTTGGCTTGAAAATTTATTAATTCGTCTATAACTCAAAAACCACTAGGAGTGCACAGCTGAAATTTGTACACAATGTGGGTAATTAAAAATAGTTCATGCAAACCGAGTTCGGGGGAACCAGGTCACGTAACCAAAATGTTACAGGCCGAAAATGGACGAATTTAAACGATTATTTCTTGGTAAATACCGATTTTGATGAGAAAATAATTTGTGCTTCTTGAGCACACTATCAACCTCCTTTCTTTTGGTTATGTTCGTTTACTCAACCTGAATACTACTTTTCTTCTTTTCTTTTTTTTTCTTATTTTAGGTAGAACTTAAAATTAAACTAAACCTAACAAAACTGGGGGGGCCAAGATGGGGGTTTCCCCACAAATAGGCCCTCCAAAGTTCAAAATTTTTAACCTTTTGAGCTAGGACACGAAATTTTTAAGGTAAGTAAACATGAACGAAAGATAAAATTTGACAAAACTTGGGGGTACAAAAATTGGGGGTCCCCAAAACGGAGCCGCCGAAATTGTAACTTTTTAACCACTTATGTTAGACACACGAAATTTTCAGAAAAGGCAAATATGAAAAAAAGATAAAATCCGACAAAATTTGCGGGTATCAAAATTGGGGATCCCTCTAAAACGTGGCTGCTAAAATTTTGAACCTTTAAACAGTTAGAGCTAGATGATCAATTTTTGGAATGGGTAGATATTAAAAATAAACTACACGTAACAAAAATTGGGGGTTCAAAAATTGGGGGTTCTTCCCAAAAAAAGCACTCTAAATTTCGAACTTTCTAACCTTTTAAGCTGGACACAAGAAAGTTTTAAGGAAACTAAACATAAAGAAACGATAAAAATTTGACAAAATTTGGGTGTGCCAAAATGGGGGATACCCCTCAAACGAATCCAAGAAATTTTAAACTTTTAAATTGTTGGAGCTAGATGGATCAAAAGTTTGGAATAAGTAGATATGAAAAATAAACTAAACCTAACAAAAACTGGGGGTTCCAAAGTGGAGGTTCTCCCCAAATGAGGCCCTCCAAAATTCAAACTTTTAACCTTTTAAGCTGGACATATGAAATTTTTAAGGTAACTAAATATAAAAGAAAGATAAAATTTGACCAAATTTTGGGGTACCAAAATCGGAGGCCCCCGAAACGAAGCCACCAAAATTCAAAACTTTTTACCCATACACGTTAAACACATGAAATTTTCAGGGTTGACAATTTTGGAGACAAGATAATATTTGAAAAAGTCTAGGGGTACCAAAACAAGGGAATCTCCCTAAAATGAGGCTACCAAAATTTAAACTTCTTGACAACTCACGCTAGACAGATGTTTTCAGAATAGATAAATATAAGTTAAAGATAAAACATGGGAAAATTTGGGGTTACCACAATAAGGACGTCCCTCTCAAACGGGGCCACCAAAATTCAAAGTTCCTAACCACTCACGCTAGATGCATGAAATTTTCAGGATAGGCAAGTACGAAGAAAAGATAAAATTTAACAAAATTCGGGGGTACAATACCAATACGAAGAGATCCTTCTCCAACAAGAACGCTAAAATTTAACTTTAACCACTTGCACTAAATTGATGAAATTTTCAGAATCGCTAAATATGAAAAAAAGATAAAATTTGACAAAATTTGGGGGTACCACAATGGGGGTACCCCTCAAACCAGGATGCCAAAATTTAAACTTTATAATTGTTTAAGCTATACACATCAAAAGAAAAAATTTGAGGCACCAAAATTGGGGGTCCATATATTGGGTCCTTCAAAAATCAAACTTTTCAACCATGCAAGCTAGACACATGAAACTTTCAGAATAAGTAAATATAAAAGAAAAATCAAATCAGAATAGGTACATAAAATTTGACTAGATGCCACAATTCGAAAGTCCTTTTCCAACGGGTCCTTCAAAATTTTTTACCCCTCAAGCTGGACGGATCCTGTCCTGAATTGAACAAAATCCCGAACGGACAAAATCCTGAATGGACAAAAAATCCCGAATGGACAAAATCCCGAATTGAACAAAGTCCAGAATCGAGCCAACTTCAATGATAAAGTCAAGATTAATAGTGTACTCACTGCTGGCTTATAAGCACTAATAAATATAAATAATTAATTTGTCGACAAAACTGCATGCCTTTCATTCGCTCGTGTCGTGGCTACCTAGAAAAACAGCGCATGTACAAAAATAGAATGATCAAGTCAAAAAACTTTGCAGTTTTGTCGAGTTAATTCGGTGCGAAGCAGTTTGTCCTGTAGCGAAAGCCTCGCACTTTTCACGTTTGACATCAACTCCTTCAATTTTCAATTTGCAGGAAAAGAAACTCGCCAGTATTTAAAATACATTAGCGAGTTTTGTTCTTGACAAAAATATAAGCAATTAAGAGGTGAAGAGGAAGTTCGCTCACGAGCAAACTTCCTGAAAATTGTTTCCAATATTGCTTTCCTTTTTTGTCAAGAACAAAATTTGGTATGAATGTTTTCAAAATCAAATAATAAATGTTTTTTGCCGTGACTAAAAGGATTTCCTTTAAACTAAACCAAAACCGGCAAAAGAGCAATAAGTTTAGAAAATTATACTTCAGTTCAATGATTATGCGTTATGAACAATTTTGAGGTGGTGCAGAATTTGAAAATGACTTTCAATAAAGTCGATTTTATTTTGCTTTCGCAATAAACTTTTCGGACAGAACTCTTCAAATGCGATCTCTGTCTGGTATGGTATGTGGTGAGCAGGATCTTTTAGCAGGATTAAAGACCAAATGCAGTAAGGAGAAATGCACTCTGCAATATGGAGAAATGGATTTTAAGGAGATTGCTCAAGAGTAAGGAGAAACGCAATCTATCCAATGACAGCAGACTTTGATCTTACCGAAACAGTTGTAGAGTGAATACGAACTGCTTTTGCCTGCACAAATCTGTTTTTTTTCGTGAAATATAAACCGCTTGCAACAGGCTCAAGTGAAACTGAGAGCGAGCTGTGGTTAGGATTTTTAAACTGCGAATCAGAATAGTTGCGTGCGCACTGATTGGATTCCAACAAATGCTGGCCAATGGCTGAATCGCTTTCTGGTTCGAATTGAGTCTTACTTTTTGCTTTGCATTTTCTATTTGACTGGGTTCTGGTTGATCGAGATCGGTGGGTTCCCTGTTCCTGAGTAAAAGTGGTTTTTTGCCTTATTGCTTTTGGAACATGTTGCTTGATGCGTTCCTGAAGCCTTTGAGTAGTATCGACCTACGTACCGACTTTACCCCGTGCTTCACCGGGGCAGAATAATGAAGCCGCCCACCCAGCAAACCGTAAGAGGCGGTTATTGGATACTCGGCATGGTCAACTATCGATGCTGAGCTGCTTGACTTTTGGGTCTTGCAGAATTGGCCTCCCGCTAGCGGCGCCTTCTGGGAACCATGCCTGTTGGGATTTTTTCTTCTTGAGCCAGAAGACTTTCTCAATTGGCTAGAGTAACTTGATGCGAGTCGACTCTTACTATTGCTATTAGTAGTAATGAGAAGCTTTTTTTTTCGATGTTGTTTCAACCCCTTTTGTGCATCTGGCTGCACTCTTTAAGACCCACCAACGGTGGTCGCTGTCGAGTGGTGGGAGTGCCCTGCTTTGTGCAGGGATCGAAATGGCCACCAACCTCCGGGATTATCCTATGCCAGTAGCACTTCTGTGCTAAGGGTGATTCTCTTGTGTCCACTATGGACATAGGAGGCTGCCATCCCTTGGAAGCAGCCGGGTGAAACAACAACAACAACTATCACAGTGGCACACGTATTCATAAATAACCATACTTCTTTGATTGGCAGGTAGCACATTCTTTTTGGCAGCAGGTAGCACGCATTGGCTTGAGAAAATCAAGCGTGGTGACACTGCTAAGTAGCAATTTTGTACAGCACTTTTAACTTGATGTTCTAATTGCTGAAAAGCTGAGACAAAAATGCTACGGAGCAGTGTCACCACGCTTGATTTTCTCAGCCAATGCGTGCTACCTGCTGCCAAAAAGGATGTGCTACCTGCCAATCAAAGAAGTATGGTTATTTATGAATACGTGTGCCACTGTGATAGTCGGTACGTAGGTCGATACTACTCAAAGGCTTCAGGAACGCATCAAGCAACATGTTCCAAAAGCAATAAGGCAAAAAACCACTTTTACTCAGGAACAGGGAACCCACCGATCTCGATCAACCAGAACCCAGTCAAATAGAAAATGCAAAGCAAAAAGTAAGACTCAATTCGAACCAGAAAGCGATTCAGCCATTGGCCAGCATTTGTTGGAATCCAATCAGTGCGCACGCAACTATTCTGATTCGCAGTTTAAAAATCCTAACCACAGCTCGCTCTCAGTTTCACTTGAGCCTGTTGGAAGCGGTTTATATTTCACGAAAAAAAACAGATTTGTGCAGGCAAAAGCAGTTCGTATTCACTCTACAACTGTTTCGGTAAGATCAAAGTCTGCTGTCATTGAATAGATTGCGTTTCTCCTTACTCTTGTGCAATCTCCTTAAAATCCATTTCTCCATATTACAGAGTGCATTTCTCCTTACTGCATTTGGTCTTTAAAAGATCCTGCTCCCACATACCAAACCAGACAGAGATCGCAACTGAAGAGTTCTGTCCGAAAAGTTTATTGCGAAAGCAAAATGAAATCGACTTTATTGAAAGTCATTTTCAAATTATGTGTTATGGTCATTATATGTTTTAATGTCGCTTTTTGTTTCTAAAACGTAAGCAAAAACACCTGACAAACATGAATTTAAGAGGAGTGCAGAACAGTTTGATCAAGAAACTTCAATTTTAATTTTTTGTAATTTTTTTAAAATTACATTATTTACAAAAATTACACTGAAGGTTTTCGGCAAAACATAATATCCTTGTCAAAGTATCTAAATAATAAAACAAATCACTAGTTTCCACACAGAATAAAATTAATTTACACTAATTTTTGCTTACTTTCGCTGTCGTTCGAATTACAGCCAACCAATTACGTCAACATATGCAATTAAACGAATTAAATAATGCAGTTAAATGTTGAATAAGCGGGCGAAAAAGTTTACTGAAGTTGTCACTATAAATATTTTTGAAATTTAAAGAGAAGCAGTAGCAGTAGTCATTGATTTTCGAATTACTGTCAACCCAAAATGGTGAGTTAACAATCAATCACTATCGAAACAATCAAAAATCAAAAACTTTGTTCCGGTAAGCAATATTTTGATCGCTTAGGCAGTGTTTGGACATTCGATCACTTAATGTTTTATCTTGGCAGTAATTTGAAAATCCCCCATAACTTATTCTCTTTAAACTTAAAATATTTTTGGTGACAACTTCAAGAAACTGTTTCGCCCACTTATCCAACATTTTACTGCACTGATAATTAGTTTGATCGCATGTGTTGACGTAATTTCTTTAAACATACGGTATACTGTAATCAAATCAAATCTTTCATTATACTCGCTGCATTACGCCGAAGCGTGTAATCAGTTGGCGTGGCGCATCTTTGCGTCATTGAGCCCGGGCAACACAACTTCTTTTGACGAAATGCCGCAGCAGTAGCGAGCCGATGATAACACTGTGTTCGATATGACCAGAGGTGAAGTCGAGGACACAACGTTTGAGGCCAAGGACTCAAAAAAAATCCGAGGCCAAGACCAAGGACCAACTTTTCGAGGACAGAACCTCTCGAGGTAAAGGACTGAGGACACAATTTTCCTAAATTATGGTCGGTAAATTTTACATAATTTTTGAGCGCGAAAGTGCTTAAGATATTGCATTTCGTTAAGTTTTTGATGATAATTCGGAAATAATAGTGCTTTAAAACAATAGCGACTGCCATTTTTAAGTTTTACACGTTAGCAGCTGATGTTGATTTCACACCGTAGTGATATCGTAGTAATGAAACAAGGCCATTTCCTGTGCATGGAAATATAGCCAGCACTTAAATTGTAGTAGGGAAGCGTCCCCCCAACGGTAGTTAGCGTCCTCCCATAGAGATTTGGCTTCCCTAATGAAAAATTCAGCGGCCCCCCAATATAGGGTAAGCGGGAAATACTTTTTTTTCTAATTTGTTTGGTCTTCATTTGAATATGGCGGTCAAACATCGCGCAAAAAAAACATATATCGTACAAAAAAACCACAAACCAAAAAATCGTCAATAAAAACCTTTTTGCTTTGGTCTTCATTTCAGTTAAGCGGATAAAAATCGCACAAATTTGGGTTAAGGCATTTTTTTGGTTTTTTTTGGTTTTCATTCGAATTTGGCTGCGAAAAAATCGCAACAGAAAGCGATTGTTTTTTGTTTTTTTTTCGGGGCTAAATTCACACCAAGTTGCTATGGCATTGCGAATGTATCTGGTCAGGCTGCTTAAAGGCGGTGAATCATCCAGCCAATTACGGTAGTTTACAATAGCTAAAATTGAGCTACAATTTTTGATATTTTTTGTTTTGATTTTGGGGCTGCGTTTGCAAAGATATTCAACAAATACAAAAAGATATACCCCGAAAAAAAGTTTTTGGAAACTCTAGGGTTTTTTCTTCCCGCCAAAACCACAGTTCTCCAAACTATTAGGCCTACTGTAATCTTATTAAACTATTAGGCCTAACTATCTCTAAAACTATTAGGCCTAATAGTTTATAGATAGCTAGGCCTAAACTATTTAGAAATAAACTATCTCTAAACTATTAGGCCTACCACAGTTCTCTAAGCTATTAGGCCTACCACAGTTCTCTAAGCTATTAGGCCTACTGTGGTTTAGCCGGGAAGAACAAAACTCAGAGTTTCCAAAAAATTTTTTCGGGGGATATCTTTTTGTATTTGTTGAATATCTTTGCAACCGCAGTTCCAAAATTAAAACAAAAAATATCAAAAATTATAGTTCAATTTTAGCTATTGTAAACCAACGAAATTGGCTGGATGATTCATCGCCTTTAAGCGTCCCACCATTCAACATTTTACAGTTTAAATGCTGAATATAGTTAAATTATAAACGTAGAAATGGTCAATTTTTAGGCCATAATTTCATCAGTTATGGCCTCGATGCGAACGTCCGCTAATTATAGACCCCCACGTTTTAAGTAATTTCCTCAACGCAAACCATATTGCTTGGTTAAACCATTTCTTTTCACGGAATTTTTCAAACATTATTTTTTTTAAATATTGCAAAGTACTGTGAATTTATGTTTTTAAAATGAATTGAGATACCATAAAGGGTGTATTTGTAAGCTCAATAGTTTTTGGCATTGAAAAAAGGGGTTTGGGGCGAGGGCAATATCCCCGTGCCCTCGTTAAATAATTTTAAAGATGTTTTTGAAAAAGAAATAGCAATTTTTGTGACTTTAAAGAAGATTACACATCTAACTTTTCAAAGCAATTTGAAAAGAAAAATACCGTAAATGCTAAGTCAGAAAGTTTAGTTTTCTCACAATTTTTTGTTTTTAAGCTATATTTTCTTTACATTTCAGTGCACTTTTTCTTTGTCACGTATATAATGCCTGATAATGAATGAGCGCGAACGTTTCGACCGCTAAAAGACACTTAGTTTAATTTACATAAGGTATTTAATTACAAAAACCTGAGGATTCCAGCAAATTCGTATAAAGAAGGAAGACATTGGAGACATTTGTCCCTTGCCCGCTTCAAGAGGTCCACATTTGTCGAAACAGAAAAATAATAAACCATTAATTTTTTCTGAAAACGCCCAATTTTTTGCGGAAGCTTGTAAAAAATTTATTAAGTACTCCAGGCCTTCGAACAATTCTAGTTACATTTTATGTCACACATACTGTAATTTAATAATCCTTCATGCAGCGTTTTTTTCTGATCCAATAGTTTGTTATTTGGGGTTCTTAGCGGCGATTTCCAACACACAAATTGTTCAGTGGACGTGGCTTTGCACCCCAGACCGCTTGCCAGGCATTAGAGTTATTCTTCCTCATCTCAAACTTGCGTATTTTCGGAACAAGTTGGCGTTCTCAACGAGATATACTAACCAAATTACGCCAATACATCAATATGCCTTTCCTGGTGATACTGCATTACATTTCATCATCACACACATACTTTCTTCTAAATTCATGCACAGAATAGGCTCGGTCATGTTTTAGCATTACCAACTCAAAATGGTTTGTCCAGACCCCCGGATTCCTTATTATGGCTCGGGATAGCTTTACGGTAGTGCTATGCAATGCAGTTTTACCGCCTGCACCGGAAGTATTTGCAGAAATAAAAACAAGAATTTCCGACAATGCGTTAATCTTCGATTAGAGCTTTCACACAATGCCATTTAAAATAAGTTGTAGTACGACTTGGCTTAGTTGGCTATCTCATTGTATTATTTTTCAAATAAGGAAAAAAAAACAACGAATTGACAGACGATCAGATATGTTGTCTTTTGTTTGGTTTTTTCTTTTTAACCAATCAAAAAATAATGCTGTCCCCAAGCCGAGGACAGGACATTTTTGAGGACTTGTAGCCTTCGAAACCAACGCCAAGGACTTGAGCTTCGAGGCCAAGGCAAACGACTTTAAAATGTGTCCTCGAGACCAAGGACGTCCTCGAGGACTGCACCTCTAAATTTAACCCTCACGAGACTTGAACTTCAAACCTCCCACTCTAGAGACGAACACGTTACCGCTCAACCAACCTGCCGGTCCAGAAAAAAAAAATTAAAACAGATAATAACCATAACACATAATCATTGAACTGAAGTATAATTTTCTAAACTTTATTGCTCTTTTGCCGGTTTTGGTTTAGTTTAAAGGAAATCCTTTTAGTCACGGCAAAAAACATTTATTATTTGATTTTGAAAACATTCATACCAAATTTTGTTCTTGACAAAAAAGGAAAGCAATATTGGAAACAATTTTCAGGAAGTTTGCTCGTGAGCGAACTTCCTCTTCACCTCTTAATTGCTTATATTTTTGTCAAGAACAAAACTCGCTAATGTATTTTAAATACTGGCGAGTTTCTTTTCCTGCAAATTGAAAATTGAAGGAGTTGATGTCAAACGTGAAAAGTACGAGGCTTTCGCTACAGGACAAACTGCTTCGCACCGAATTAACTCGACAAAACTGCAAAGTTTTTTGACTTGATCATTCTATTTTTGTATATGCGCTGTTTTTCTAGGTAGCCACGACACGAGCAAATGAAAGACATGCAGTTTTGTCGGCAAATTAATTATTTATATTTATTAGTGCTTATAAGCCAGCAGTGAGTACACTATTAATCCTGACTTTATCTTTGAAGTTGGCTCGATTCTGGACTTTGTTCAATTCGGGATTTTGTCCATTCGGGATTTTGTCCAATGCGGGATTTTTTCCATTCGTGATTTCGTGCATTCGCGATTTCGTCCAATTCGGGATTTCGTCCATTCAGGATTTTGTTCAATTCGGGATTTTGTCCAATTCGGGATTTTGCACTTTGGGATTTTGTACTTCGGGATTTTGTCCAATTCGGAATTTTGTTCATTCGGGATTTCGTCCGTAAGCGCAAGCCAGACAAATAAACTTTTCAAGATAGGTAGAAATATTGAGGATCTCGTACTATAGGGGTCCTCCAATTATGTTGACATCTCCCCATCAACCACAAAATATAAACGAATTAAATCCATTGGATATGTTAATATAAATCAGAGATAGATAACAAAATTTTGTGGGCCACATTCAAGAGACCATGCCAAATGGGCCCTGTAACATTTAAAAATCTTAAATACGAAGTACTCCAGCTAGACATATCAAATTTTAAGAGAACCGATAGACTAATATTTGAATTAGATAATACATGCCAAACTTCGTATTGCCATGTTGGACAATAATTAGCCCGAAAGATCGTGTTGATTAAAGGGCGTATAAAAAAGTAGAATAGTTTATCAAGTTATTTTCATCGACCTGTGACTACTTGTGAGTGAAGCATTAACTAGGGAAAATAAATTTTCCTTTTCTTTTTTTTTGCAATTTGTCAAATTACACCATTGGAGAATGAAGTCTACGTGGCAAAAACATAAACGATTTAGTAAAAAACTAAAATAAATACCTGTCGTAAATTTGCATAATTTTAGCTCTTTTTTATTTAATTTATGCTGTTGAGGAGTGGGGCTTTAATTTCGAAACAACCGGAATACCAATACTATAACATGCTGAATTGCGATGTGAAAGAGCATTTTTAGAATCATACATGGCTGTAAGTTTGGTTGATGTAACGAAATTTGCTTGTGAGACGCTGGAATTTTAAAGGTCGCTTTATGTTATTCCAAATGGAGGGGAAAACTGTCAAGAACTTGTAAAAAATGCTGAGATTTAACATTGTATTGTGAACTGTTATGCGAGCTTTTTGAATGACGCCACTCGAAATTTTTGATAACTTCGAGAGATTTAAATTTTGAACTCGAACAACCACAAAGCGATTTAAGTTAATGAGACAAAATTTTAAAGGGGCGCATTTATATTATTGATCTGATTATAAACGACTACATTTTTGACAAATTCATTCCAAGCAATCAGATCACTATTTTAAAGCTTAATTAAGTTTAGTATAAGTTGGATAATGCCGCGAAGTCCCTAGATATTTGAAGAGTTGGTTGGTGGTACAAAACGAGAATTGCCTTGATTAAAATGTTTATATCTTCGAAGCTTTCCGTCTGACACTTGTCAAGAAGGATCGTCAGAATGGAGAGCGCAGGAAAATGAGCGACTATTTTTAGGAAAAAAGCCGAGCCGTGATTGGCTGGAAAAGGACCAATGAGAAAGCGTCATTAACGTACAATCTTTAAGCTGTATACGAATTCTTTTTGTCGGCAGAGGGCGGGGTTAGAAGTTTTGATGAAAGTGGCTTCAAGAGCAGATAGATGAAAAGGTAAGCGGTCTTGGGCAAGAATAGAAAATCTGCTGTCATCATAATGTTGAGCACACATAGCATTTTGTAAAAGATGAAATCCAATGGCTGAATCAGAAGCAAGAGACTGGTTATTAGTCTGGGTGGAAGATTTGCACCGACGAGCAGGAAGTAAGCGTCTTTGGGAAGAAGAGCAAGAATGGATAGATTTGGGGACATGTTGTTTGATTCTCTCCTGCAGCTGTTGGAAGTACGGCCTACATACTGACTGTCACAGTGGCATGAGAATTGATAAATTACGTTGCTTTTCTGTAAAGAAGGCAGTGCATTCTTGTTGGTAGCGGAGAGAAGCTCGCTGGTAGAGTAAACAACACGTGGTTCCACAGAGGAAAAGCACTGTTTGACAGCAGATTTAACTTGTTTTTCAAACCGGGTAGAAACAGAACAGAGCCATGGGAGACGTAAATAGACGGGGCATTTTTCGGGTCCAACTTTGGGCAGAGCATGAAATTGCTTCATCTTCATAGCCATAAACGACTTGATAACGTGCTCAGGGTATCCATTAGCCAGTAGAATGAACTTGTTTTTATCTAGTTCCGATGGCAATCTTTCAGGAGAACAGATGGCAAGAGCGCGGTGAGTTAATGTCAGGATTAGGTTGGTTTTGCGTTTCCGAGGACTGAAGGAATTCCAGCATAGATATTGACCGGTGAATGTGGGTTTCCAATAGATGGAAGTAATGAACTTGGAAAGGGTTTTTTCAACAAGAACATCCAGAAATGGGAGAGCCAGGTTAGATTCTTTTTCGAAAGTAAAGCGGAGAGAAGGGTGCTGGGCCAGAAAAGAGAGGCGAGGGCACAAAAAAGTTTTTTTGGGGGGATGTGGTTTGAAAATAACGAAACGTATGAACTTTTTTTTGTTAATTTTAGTTAAGACCAAAAAAAGGTCTTCATCGAAATGCGCTTGCTTTTCCGTCAATTTTAGCTGAATACCAAAAAAATAAACAAGGTTTAGCTACAGCTATCGGTACTGAATATGTAATGCTCCAGCTTTGCAATGTGACATAATTGAAGCATAATTATTAGAGCGGCCAATTTTTATATGGAAAAAAAATTTTTTTGGAATTCTGTATCGCACACCCCCTTATTTTAGGACAATTCCTAAAAAAATAACCCAGTGAAAATTTCAGGTCAATTGAACAAGTTTAAGTGGTCTCCCAAAGCATCTATATTCTACAAAAATGCGGATGCTATTACAATCTTTACCAGTATTAGAGAAATACTAGTAACGTTAATCAAAAAGTTACTGTTTAATGGTTCAATAGGATGCCTTGTACTGCTTTTAATGAAATTTTTTGTTATCATAGCCAGCAATGATCATATTGTTTTGGTCTTGATCATAAGCATAAACTCCCAGCATGGGACAACTTAAAGCTCTTCAATAGATAACCTGCGAAATAAAGCCTGGTAGTAATTATGCGTGCAGCATTGTTTGCATCACAAAAATGATTTGGATACACACAATTGTAACATTTTGATGTATTAGAGCTTATACATGCAATGCTCACAATTTGGCAGGAACCAACCATGAATATTTAGCAATTGTAGTTTCTGGCTTACATGTTGAAAAGCTGTTGGGAATCCTGATGCTGTCAGTCGGAAGTGGAGCGATGATTGGTTAAAAAGTAGGAGAGTTGTTCACAAGTGGACAGGAATTGAGAATTGTTTGGCGCTCTTTGTTTTGATGCAACAGCAAGCAACACAGGAATTCATACAGTAGCCATCACTGTTGTGCAGAATTCATATAGCTGACTGCTGCTGCTTCTAGCTTGTTGGCATTATATGTTTGAAATTTATTCCTCAGCTGCCTTCGATTCTTTTTTTGTCTCAAAACGCCAAAGACAGATCTTTTTCATAGGCCTAAATTGCAATGGGATACCATCAACAGGTTAGAATTTTGCCCTTTCGATTGTAGTGAAATCAGGGTTGGTTGCCTAGGTCAAGCCGAGAGAGTATGGCTCAAACCATAGGTTCTCAATGTGCTTCCTAGGGAGCCCCAGGGCTCTATTAGAGAAACCTAGGGGCACCGCAAGCTATTGTCTTTTTGTTTTTGGAAAATTCTTGTGGGGCTCCGTAAATAACGGTTAACCTCTTCACAGGCTCCATAACACCAAAAGTTTGAGAACCCCTGGCTTAAACAATGTTGCCATGTTGCTGGGGTCCACGACAACTGACCGCGAACCAAATGACGCCGATTAGCTGAGAAGAGCGATCATCAGCATATTTTACTATCCCCAGAGCCATCTTGTGCAAACCCTCACTTAGTGACAAAATCACTGCTGATGAAATCAGTGACCAAATCACTGTGACAAAACCGTTGGTTCACGGTCAGTTGACCTGGCTCATGTTGCTGTGTCAAATATTTTAAAAAATTTGTGAAATATTCAGCCATGTGGTGACTGCAAGAAATTTCCTAGTCTAGTTCTTCAACTTTTGGGAGAGAATATGGACAATGCTACAGCTGTTTGTGCTCCTGGCGTCTATTATCGGGCAAGATGGATGGCAAAAGACATTTGTAGTCTTAAAATATTTGGATTTAAAGATCAGTTTCAAATAAGCCAACATGAGATGGATTCATTGCGACGAATTTGTGTATTCGTCTGCACCATTTATGCTGACTTCTGATTCGCAATTTCTCTGGCATAAGCTGCTCCTGCGAATGATCTGCAGATGCTGCAATTGATTGAACTGTATGCACATGTTAATAACAAAATTGCTAAGATTGCAAAAAGCAAAATAAGTCTACTCTTATGGTTCCTCAGTGAAGACCTTGCAGCTCTCCCACTGTTTAGTAGCGGCATCACCATTGTAGTCAAAAAGGCTCTTGTCAACACACTGTAGAGAAAATGATTTTCAGAAGATGTTCGTTATGTTGTTCCAACCAAGTGCTCAAAGTTCAGTGATCTTTCTCTAGCTCAGTTTGTGACACAAAGATTCCTGAATTTATTTAAATCCCGTCAGCTATCACAGGATTTTCTCTCTGTTGCAGTGGACACACGGGATAAGTATGATGACTACAGTGCGTCATGCAAAATTATCCATGCCATACAGTTTGTAAACGGTTGTGCAGAATGAGCAGTCAAGTTGGCAACCGACTTCAATGAAGTCCTCACTAAAGATGAAAAACAGCGGCAGCTTTTACATCAAATCATTGAGCACCATCGCAAACTTCTCCCATCAAGTGGAACAAAAGCTCAACTAACCAAAAGTAGCTATAATTCACCAAAAGTGTTATCTTACCAAACGTTGGATGAACGATTGAACATGTAATTGCAAACAGTGCATTTATGAAAACTATATTAAAGCAATAAGCAGCAACTTTGCTGGATTCAACATTTTTATTAAAAACAAACCATATCGAACGTTTTCAGCTTAAAACAATTAAGCCCTCATCAGGATATTATAAACAATCCCAATAATAGTTGTACCTGAATTGGTTTATTTTACGCTAAAAACTTTATGCTGTTGCTTGTTTGACAGGATTGCTTTGCTCCAAAACTGGAAAGGCATTTTTATTTTGTTAGATAATAATTTTAAGTATTTTCTCATATACAGGGAGTCCTCGACTTACGACGTTGATCTGTTCTTGAGACGCGGTGTAACCCGAATTTCAGTGTAAATCGGAATATTATACATAAATTACTCTATACACATCATATACATACTGAAGCTTAATGATTATTCATTCATAATCATAATAGTTCGCAATTGTTCACGTCATTAACGATGCAAATGACGAAAACCAATGAGCCCAACGCTCTGTATTTCTTGATCACAATGATCCAGTTTAAGACTTCGATATTACTGTACTGTATTATCATTTATATTTTTATGCAGTGCGTTCGTAACCTCGATACAGCGTAAGTCGGGACCGTCGTAACCCGAGGACTTACTGTAATGTACGTTATTAGTCTGCTACACGTAATTTATTTTGCCGTAATGCTTCTATTTTCCTTTTCAGATGTTAATGCATTATTGTTTATAATATCCTGATGAGGGGGCTTAATTGTTTTAAGCCGAAAACGTTCGATATGTTTTGTTTGTAATAAAAATGTTGAATCCAGCAAAGTTGCTGCTTATTGCTTTAATATAGTATTGCAAATCCACCTCTTTGCCTAAATTATAAAAAATATTTCTGATTTCTTGAACTTTTTAGAACATTTGTAGTTGAAATACAGTATTTGTAATTCAATAATGCAGATGTTGTTATTAGTTGACTTTTCTCTGCCTTTTACGACACCTGTACCCCTTCAGAAAACATCTCTTATCATCAAATTTTAATTGCACTGTCTAAATGATTCATAAAAAAAAACTGGAATGGGTTCGAACGAAATTAACTGAAAGAAATTAAACACAAAATATAATATAGTAAAATTTGGCAATTTTTGAAGGATTTTGAGGAGCTTTGGGAGACCACTTACTCTTGCTCAATCAGTTTAATTTTTTCTCTGGGTTAGTTTTTCATCAAACCTCCACAAATGAGAAGGTGTGCAATTTAAAATTCCAACAAAAATTTTTTGAGGCCACTCTAATAATTATGCATTACTTACTTTGCGACACCACTGCCATTTTGGAGGGACACAATACTTGATTGGGGAGTACAAGCAGTGACTTTGAGGGGTACGGACCCGATATGCCCCTCTGTGGCGCCGGCCTGATAAAAGGCTTGTGCCTACAATTTACTCAAGTGCAGCAGAACTAGACGTTCTTAACTCGGCATCGATATTTTGCTTCAAATTTAGGACCAGATTCTGAAATGTCTGTGAATATCCTCAAAAAGCAGGACCCATCTTTTCGACTAGGCAGTACGTTTTACACTAAAATGATTTTTTTTGAGCAGTTTACACCAGTTATTCCATATGTAGGCCATTAGACAGACTGCTAGTGCTAGTGATTGTTTTGAGGCGGTCGCCATAGACGACTAAGACGAGAATGAGTCCAATCAAAGCGATTACATTGTTGACAGTAGGCCAATGCTTATTGTGGAAAAAAGCAATGACACCGATTTGAGTCCAGCCGGGTCCAACCCCTGGCCTTACATTAACGAGTATTTTAAATTTCTTGGATGCAGGGTAGAAGCCAGTTTGGAATTTCAGTGTTTAATTTTGCAAGCCAGTTATTAAAAAGCTCTCGGTAAATCGCCGTTCTTATTTTAATTTAAAAAAACATGTGCAAAGTGTGCGTCCACAATCAAAAGAAGCCGTCTTGAAGTGTTTTTCTGAGGGGCCGAAGGTAGCTAAAAACGAAAGCGAACAGACGGCGATAATGGCAAAGCATCAAATGCTACACAACCTTCTTTGAAAGAATCATTTGCAGCTGCAAGACCAAAATTTACTCAAGCTATTTATGAAAGCAAAGTACGTAACAAAAAAAATAGCGACTTTCTGCAAACAAATTAAATAACATTTTTATACCAGAACTAAAGTAGGTATACAATACAACAACAATTATAATCATCAATCCTGTTAATGAATTAAACTACTGCAATAGATTTATCTATTTCATGCGAAATGCAGTATTATTAGCCTTGCTACATTTAGGTTAATGGGCAACTAACAACGTATCGTAATGTATAGTATTACCAATTTATTGAGCATTACGCTGTTCAGTTCAGTTCAGTTTATTCAATACTGGTTAACCAACAGACGAACGATCATACAACGACAATATTAGGAAATATTAGTCAATCAGTAAGGGAGACTGCGAACAAACCTTTCGGTTTTCAAGTCAAGCAGCCACCCATAGTCAGAATAAGATTGTAATCAACTAGTGTTGGAGTTCTCGAGACCGGTCTCGGTTCTCGAGACTGTCTCCAGACACATTTTTGAAAGTCTCGTCTCGGTCTCGCCTCGGACTTGAACTTCAAGTCTCGATCTCCAGTCTTGGTCTCGAAAAGTCATGGTCTCGAAATATGAGAAGTCTCGAGACTCAAAATCTTGGTTAGGCATAGGAGTAAAATTTTGAATTTAATTACTTAATGCAAGCAACGCAAACAAAGATTCGATTGACTTTCTAGGTCTTAACACCTTTTTAATTGCTTTCCAACAATCTCCTTTATTTATTCATTTCGGTCAATTTTCATTTATTCCGTCAACGTTTTTAAAGTGAGATCGTGAGAAACAAAGTTTTGCAATAAAACCTCAATTTTTGATAATTGGCTACTCAGTGGGAGATACTTGAGGTTCGAAAAAACTCAGGTGGAGCCGTGGGAGAAAACTGCTCGACCTGTTATTCATTATTATATCTTTGTTATTTACTTATGAAAGGTGTGATGTAAAACAGTCTGGAGGGGAAGAAGCCGCTTAAGCGGTATTATTTGATGTTGATCTTTGTTGAAGGTGCTAATTGCCTCTGTATACATTTTTGCTTTCTGGTAGTAAATGCTCTAAACCTTTTTCTCGTTCAGGTTGCTTGCACGTGGACCGAGTTTGAGGTGGTAGCATGGCAGTGAGATGAGGTTTGGTCAAGGAAGGTTAATCAGGACAGCTCAGACCTCAAAGTGATTGTTTTCAGTCTCATTCTGTCGAACAGATCTTTCGTAGTATGATACAGTTAAGATTACAGACTCAGAATGATGAACTTAGGTCTACTTTATCACTGCTTTTTTGTAAATATCAAACATTAGGAGTAACAATTAGGTCCAATGAAGATTAAAATAGCTTGAGGTATAAACCTGAGGTATAAACATGGGCCACCGAATGGGGAAGACGCGTAACCCCAAAAGATTTTCAGGGCGGTATCGGAGAAGTAAAGTCTTGATAAAAAATAATACCGTAACTCAGGTATTTGTTATACATTAAGGTGTTTGCCGTGTTCTAGGACCAGTAGGTTACTGAATCATTCATCTTGATGTCTTGTTTATGAAAACACAATTGCACATTCCACCACAGCCTTCTTGTCATTAAAATTAACTATCTGAATGCAACTGCTTTAGCAAGCCCGCTTTATTTTAGATTTAAACGACCGTTCAACGTTAGTAGTTAAAGACACTGCCATCGGAGCGTGAGGTCTGCATTTCGATTCTTGGTCCGGTCAAAATCGGACGCAGTGTCTTTAACGTCTCGCCCCGCTGCAATGTTTCTTTGGTGCAGTGTTGCTCAATGCCCATGCACTAAGCTGAGAGTTTATGAAAGCTTTTATTTTAATTTGATTTAGCAACTCGCTTCGAAATCGAAATTCGTTATAAAGTATTATTTCATTATTTACGTTGAAACAATTTGCATGTCTCGTAATTCGGCCATAATAAAATTTGGGTATAGTCATTATAAAGAGTACGACGATGAAAAAGCAGGAAATAAAAAACATTCTGCGAAATGCAAGTTTTGCCCAACACCGACAACAATCTCTGATCGTTCAGGCACAACCTCTTCGTTTGTTCGGCACATGAAGAAATGCCACAAGTCACGGTAAGCTATTGCATTATTTTTGAAAGAATGATTTAATACACTAACTTTGTTAGGTTGTAATAGTGGATAACAATTGTGTGCTTTTGTATGTTATTTATTAATATTTTTAACGGTTGTGTGCCGAAGTGAACAAGTTTAATCATGAAACGCTCTCCAAATCGAAGCTAAATTAATGTACTGCACGTCTCAACCTGATGGCATTTTGCATTCCAAGTTCTTGAATTATTAACCTGGCACTGGAGGGTGCTAGTATGGTGGTCGTTATTGTAAACCCAGCTTAAATTCAATGGTTTAAAATTAAAGCAATGTAAAAAAAAAAACTAACAGTCATATTTGACGAACCTCCAGGTCATACAACGAGATGTTGGCTTTTGGCTTAGTGATATCTGTAACAATACTGTAGTTTTGATCTTTTTTTGCATTAAACACTGCTTGTTTAATTATTTTCGTCTTATTATGCACATTATTTTCTGCACTTAATTTGTGTGACATGTTTTCACCAGGCGATGCTGAACACGGCTTAATTCAGCAGAGAGTCAATATCGTTGTCCATTTATTTTTTGATTATGGATCCGCTCTAAGCTTCAACTGTGGCAACACATATGCCGTATCGTTATTTAATTTTTGTCAAAATGATTCTAACATTTTCTGTTAGTAATTTTATTGAATCTGTAGTAGTGTAGTGTAAATTTAGCTTTATTGTTTTATAGTTACTACGAATATCAGCAAGCAAGTATTGGGAAGGGATCAGACAATAGAACCGGAACATCCGATCAGCCCGGTATCGAGAACTTTCTTTCGCCACAGCTGAATTTTACCCAGCAACATCTGCGACAAAAATCTATTTCCCACTCGATTGTCAAGAATTTGGTAGTTGGATGCTCCTTACCGCTGTCAATTGTAGAAAATGATCACTTTTGCCGTTTCATGGCTGATCTTGAACCAAGGTAATTGTCAATGCAAAAAGCTTAAGTTAATTTTTTATTATCAGTACCAGGATTAATCAAATGTAGTGCAAGGCTGATACTAAATATTAAAAAAAAAACCTTTCAACTGCTTTTAAAAAGAATTGTTTTAAAGAATATAGCGAATTATATTTTTTGTTCACTAGATACAATCCAATCGCAAGGTCGACAATAACAAAAAAAACTTTACCAGATATGCACGAAACAATGAAAAAGAAGAGTTTACACATGCTGTCACAGCAAAAATCAGTTTCCTTGACAGTAGATATATGGAGCGACCGAGCAATGCGCAGCTACCTAGGGATTACAGCACATTTTGCTGGAAAAGAAGTTGCTCATCCAGCAGGGAAGAAGAAACTCTCGTCGTTGCTGCTAAAATTTCGGCATTTCCTTGGTTCCCACACTGGTGAAAGCATAGGGTTGGCTTTCGAACAAGCGTTGGAGGAATATGAAATAAAGGACAAAGTGACCTATGTGGTAACGGACAATGCTGCCAACATGAGAGCAGCATTCAAAACTCGATTTCCCTGTGTGAAAACTGAGGCGGACGATGACGAGTTGGGAGAAGTGGACGATGATATCTTTCAAGGATTATCTGAAGCGATGAACTAGATATACAAGCAGCAGTTGAGAATACTACAAGGCGAAGAATTTCCTGCTTTGCTCACTCATTGCAGCTAGTCGTCGCTGATGGCTTGAAAGAAGCTAGAAATTTGTCCGCTCCCTTATCGAAAGCAAGCAGTCTTTCAACTCTGCTGCATCGCAGCACAATTTTCAAAGAAAGGTAAATATATACCTTACAGCATTTTGCCAATTATGTGCATTATTGTAATTTTTTTTAGTTTTGTTTTAGAGCAAAAAAGCATTATTGCAACATGAATTTGCTTGCCAAACTTCTTATAACATGTTTACGGTATTTGCAGATTTGAGAAAGCTTTTGGAACAAATAGATCAATTCCAGCAACCAATAATACTCAATGGAATTCCACTCTTCACCAAATGAAATCTATTTTAAAATTGCGGTTAAGCACTCTTTCTGAAGTATGTGGGACGGAATTTAAGGAAGCAGTGTTTACTTTACGAGAATGGAACTTTTACAAAAAATGAAAGATATTCTTGCTCCTTTCGCTGAAGCAACAGAAATGACCAAAGGTATGCGCATTGATTAGTCACAAAATTACTTGTACCGGAAAATGCCTTTTAATAGTTGAACATGGTACCAATAAGACGAGGCGGTAAATAATTAGCTAATCTTTGTTGTTGGTCTAGTGGCACTTCAATAAGCTCCGCCTACATGCCTTTAATTATTTCGATTCTAAATAAAATATTTTCTAACGCTACGCTACGTTTTGCAGGGCAGGAGGCAGTGACCATCAGTCTAGTTGTACCAACAGTTTTGGACATCAATTCTTGCTTAAGAAAACATTCAGATCTCACCAGCCCCGCTGCTTCAGTCGCTTGCAAAAATATGGTTCGTGCTTAAAGAAATTCTCTTCAAAAAAGATTTGCGGGAATATTCAGAAACTGTGCAATGGGTAGCGTTCCCAATGAAGCTATGCACTTGGAGCAGCCATTTGAAGATGATGTGTACTTAATCTCAACAACATTGGATCCAAAGTTCTCACTTCGATGGCTGGATCTCGATGTGCAATTGAATGGAGAAGACGAGACTGCCAACCGTATACGCAACAGAATAGAATACAAAGTTCAAGGTAAAGTGTAGGTGAATTGGGAGTTTAAAATCAATGTGCAGTTTAAAGTATCACCACTTCAGTTTCTTTTGCTGTTGTAAAAAAATTCTAGAAGATAACAAATACCCGTAACCCCATCAGCGACGTGTAACTCAACAACAACTTTACAACGTACAGCTATATATATTGCATTGACCCAGGTTGTAAGGTTTTTTATTTGCGAGTAAACTTTTATATCAATTTTTACAACTTTGCTCTCGTTCAGGAGCTGCAAACGGGTCAACAACTGTAGTTCAGGCCCAAACACAAAAATAAAAAGCCGGAAACTAATGTGATTCGAAGCCCAATGAATAAGAAATCGCAAGTGAAATTTGATATAGATCGACAGCACTAAGTAGCGGCTTCTAGCTGTGGGCTTGTGCATGCTAAGCAACTCGAAATCCATGACGGCTGCAAGTGGTCTTCCTCAGCTTACGTCCGTCTGTGTATAGAATGCAACAAGATAACAGATAAATCGACGCATTTTATGTCATTATTGAAATTGAATTGTAAAAAGGCTATATATTTTTTGCAGAAAAGATTATCCGAGCGGCCGAAAATTTAATAGATGATATGGACGTGGAGGGAAGCACATCTGAGTTGGCGAATCGTGGACGCTCGGAGGAAGAAACCGCACAGCTAAGAAACATTCCACGTCTTTTCAGCAAATATTTGAAAATTCCAAATACAGCAACTTCCAAAAGATCAACAAGCGTTCGGTCGCAGTTGCTAAAGTATCTCGAAATCACCAACAATGGTGAACATTTTAACGAAAATATTTTCGAATTTTGGGAAACCATGAAAAACCAACTACCTGCCTTATACAAACTCGCGATGCAAGTTCTTTTTGTGCCAGCGTCATCGGCTCCTGTGGAGCGTATTTTTAGTACCAGAGGTTTGATCATGAGACCTCATCGATCTCGGCTTTCTTCAGTTAATCTAGAAATGCTGGTTGCATTAAAATGCAATCACAATCTTATTGTTTGATTTTGGTATAGGCTTACTTTTTACGGTTGCATTAATTTTTTCCGTTGTGTTTCGTGATTACTTTTGCTTGCAATAATATGCCATTCAAGATTTTTTGGCTCTGCTACTAATCTGTAGTTGCTGCAAGCTGGACCACTGCAATAGTTTGAACACAGGAACGCATTGCCCAGTTTCAGTTGGCATCAAACTGCAATTTCTCTTCTTTAAAGTCGGGCGCTTGACAGTAGTAGAAGTACGCCGTCACCTCCTTATGTGCTTGTGAATAGCACGTGGCCCAAGTTCGTTTTTTGGTTTATGGTCGTTCTACTGTATTGCGATTGGCCGTTTGTTTAAGGAAAAACCATGAAAAGGGTTGTCAATAGTCAATACGAATAACTTTTGCTTCTAAAATCTCGGGTCTCGAAGTCTCGTCTCGGTCTCGAAAAACTCATCGAGTCTCGATCTCGAAAATTTTTTCAAGTCGTGGTCTCGGGTCTTGGACTCGAATTTTTTCCAAGTCTTGGTCTTGGTCTCGACTACATCACTATAATCAACCATGAGAAAATGAGCATTTATGCGCTACTACAGGCAAATTCAAGTCATCCTAATTAAATCTAATTGAAGAAGAAGATGAGAGTCTTAGTATTGGTTTAAAAAGTATTTTTTATAGTTGCATTTGAGAAAATTATAGGTTTTGTTTTTAATATCTGCAGTAGGCTACACGAGTATTAACTTGGTTAATCACTAAATCCAATAATTATTACACTTCATATTAAATAATTATATATCTTCTTCATAGTGATCTAATCAGTAATCAGGGATGTCTAGATATCCCTGGATCTAATTTAAAACAAAAGTTAACTTTTAGCTAAGCAAAAATAGATATGCCACTTCGTACTTAATGAAATTTATGTTACTGAATACTCCAACCATGGTAAAGAACAAATAAGGTTAAAAATACTGTACGTGAAAATTTAAAAACAGTCAGCCCCAGCCCAAAATGTACTGGTTTCAGAAAACGTATAGTTTTTTAGCTACGCTATTCACAAGGCAGTCGATGACAATCTAATCTATCTTCTTAATTATCCCAGCACATACTCAATCACTTATAAGTCACGGCAAAAAAAATTTAAACGTTGTTCAAAGTAACGGGTAGCACCGCTACTTTCGTTGTAAAGTAGCGGTAGCGCACAACTTTTTAAGACGAGTAGCGGGTAGCGGTAGCGACGCTACTTTTTAGGGCATGTAGTGGGAGCGGCGCTACTTTTGAAGTAGCACGTGCCCATCTCTGCTTCTAACCCGCCCTCTGCCAACAAAAAGAATTCGTGTACAGCTTAAAGATTGTACGCAAATGACGCTTTCTCATTGGTCCTTTTCCAGCCAATCACGGCTCGGCTTTTTTCCTATAAATAGCCACTCATTTTCCTGCGCTCTCCATTCTGACAATCCTTCTCGACAAGTGTCAGATGAAAAGCTTCGAAGATATGAGCATTTCCCCAGATATTGCTTGCGATGTCACTCACGTTCTAGTTTTTTATTACAAATGCGAATTGTGTGAGGCTTTTTTTTTGCATTAAGCAATGCGAAAAGCAATGTGATATGATGCCTCTAATAATGCTTTGTTTCACCCTCATTTCCCAAAATTCAATAAGCCGTTTAATCAAACCCTCAGATTTTTGCCAAGAGTAGTCTATTTTTCCTACTAATCCGCCACGGCCAGACTCGAAACGCTGCTTCAATTTTTTGGTTTCATACTTTCGTACTTTAAACAAATCACTGTAGCTTTTCAACAGAACTTTCATTAAGACTGGTGAAACTTAAGTTCAGAAACGTTTCTAGGTAACTTCAATTCTTCAGAAGCATCTTAGTAATTTTTTGGCGCTAAATTAGCCTTACTACTGCAGCCAAGAAACAAAATGCTCAGCTCACACGTATTACTAACTGGACTACACTATCAATTGTTTACGAAACAAAAGAATTTATGAGAGACCCTAGTCGCCCTAGATCAATGGTTCCCAACCTTTTCATAACCGTGGCCCATTTTGATTCTGAAAATTTTCCAAGGCCCACTCTCAAAGTATCGCTTAAGAACTTGACCCAAATTTTCCGGCCAAATCAGGTTTGAAGTAAATTGAAAACGATGTTTCCGGCCGAAAACAGGTGATCTCAAAAGAAAAAGGTCTTCACCAAAATTCAAGTAGTTTTTCCAGCCGAAAACAAGTGATCTCCAAAAAAATCAGAATACAACTTTAACCAAAATGCTCTGTGGCCCTCTGCAAAATGGCCCTGTGGCCCACAGGTTGAAAAGCAATACCCTAGATACTGATTTAGTATTAACTATGACATCACAGAAAGTGGAGATGTACGATGAAACTTTTGGAGTTAGTAGTCCAACATGATAATGCTTATTAATCGTTTGCGTGCTATCTGGCCTAAAGGCTACCTGCGCGGAAACCTAAGAAAGAGTCATCAGAACGGCAACTACTTAAAAGCAAACAATGCGAAAAAGTTGTCTTCCCGCAGGAATCGAACCTGCAGCTTTAGCTGGAACCGACTAGGGTCTCTGCAGTTTCGATTCCTGCAGGAAGACAACTTTTTCGCATTGTTTGCTTTTAAGTAGTCGCCGTTCTGGTGACTCTTCCTTAGGCTTCCGCGCTGGTAGCCTTTAGGCCAGATAGCACGCAAACGATTAATAATAAAAGCTCTGGCCAGCAAACGTCAAAACATCACAACTAAATTATTATTAACATGATAATGCTTGCCATAAATTTTTTTTAATATTCATTACCCCTTTTACATCGCCAAATTACCCCTTTGGGGGTAATTACCCACAGGTTAAGAACTACTGCTTTTTGGGCTAAATATTTAAGTATATTAAACTAACTACACAAAAACGATTTTTACCTGATTCAAAATCAAAGAAATCCAATATAACTTTAGCTAATAATCCACATGTAGTAGAACAATTATATCGTTGAACCTCAATAAATTCGTAAAACTCTTCTATCCAGCCTTTTTCTTTTCTTATCAACGTACGAAAAAGCCACCACAATGTGTATCTGCTTCCATAGTTCTGATATTTTTGTTTTAGATTTTCCCTGCAATGAAGTATGGCAGTGATACACCGGTACGCAACTGACCGCAACCGCTATTGAACAATGGGCGCCAACATACTGGAGCAGAAATTCACTAATTACAGAAGGGTCTAAGTTTTTTCCACAAGTGCCAATTAGTTTACGCGATAATGCCTACGGCCAACAGTTTTCGATGACACCACTTTTCAAGTCCGAATATTAGGAAAAAACTAGTGCAAATTAGGCTGGAAAAAAAACAAAAAAGGTTTGAGGGAATTTTTCCAGATAAATTAGGTCCGAAATTACGTGAAAACCCTGAAAAATAACTGCTCGACATATTTGTTAGATAAATTCAGTCAGAAAAGGTGAAGATCAAGCGTGAGCAGTTGAAAACTTGATCGCGTGCCGAACTTTCGACAGTAAACACCCCATACCAATCATTTCCCAGTTTGAAATAAGCTTGAAGTACCGCAAGTGCAATTTTGTGGTACCACAGTTAATTTGATCGTGGCATAGTTTGTGTGACAGCCAGTGGGGGCAACAAGTTTAAGAACAGTTTGTTACAGAGGTGATTTGTTTGACTCTTCAGTGATATTTTCAAGTTTTCGTTTGATTCGCGAAAACACATTTTTATACTATAACTGTTGGAGCGCTTGGTGGTACAGCAGCAAACTTTTGATGGTATGACAAATTTTCAAGCGGGAGTTGGAAACGCGACTTACAAATGTGTCTGCTGATCTCCAAGACAATCAGTTACGTTACAGTATCACATTAAGTGGTAAGTTTCAAAATCATTTTTAGCGAACACATGCTCAAGATTGAACAAACAGTTTTGGTCATTTGCAATTACCTCTTTTTAGACTTGAACTAACTTTGGACTCGATGCTTTTGGTTGGTGGAAACAATGAAACTAACAAAACAAAAAACAGGCGCATTTACAAAAAAAATTCAACATCATACTTCTCTTCCTCGGCAAGATACGGAGACAGAACATCAATGCAATGATTGGCGTTGATATCTTGAAGCTGAGGCCGTAGAAGATCAAAAAGTTTTTGTATCTGATCAACTCTTTCAGAGTATTCAAAAATTCCTTCAACGGTTACTTCGGAAGCGTTTTCATTAAAAAGTGGATACAACCACTGATTTTCTAAAATAGGCCGTTTGCTGTAAATTCTAGCGTTCACCTTGTAAAAAAATTTGAGTGGCAACTTATTTTTTGCTTAAATACATTGATTTTCATCTCACAAACTCACATGCAAAAGTTCTCCACTTATTTTCCTGCAGTATTTTTTTTAATTTGACCTGAAAGTTGGCTTCTAAAATGCGGATAAATACAATCAGATAACCGGAATCGACCAATCATAAAATAGAATAACTTGGGGACTTTCCCTTCAACGAATTTTTAAAAACTGTTGTGGATCAGGTCCTGAGGTAGGCTACACTGATTTAACGGTTAGTTTTCTTACTATGTTAGCTTAAATTGGGTTAAGTGGGTGCAATAGTTAGATTTTGTTCTTAAATTTGTTTTAAAAAGAAATTTTTGGCAAATTACTAGCAATAAATACTAGTATCCATGATGAAACATCGCTTTAAAGTAGACCTAGGTATACACAGTATAGATAGCCAGGCTTGAAAACCAAAAGTGATTTGACCTGCCAGGCAGAAATTATGAAGCATTGTTTCAAAACAGTACTTTAAAATAGCCTATAGTTACTGGTACAGAAATAATAAAGTTATATGACCTGCCAAGCAGAACATCGTCACAAACTGCTGTGTTCAGGTATCAGTGGTAATTTTATGACAGTGCTGCGAAAATGGTCGAGACTTTTAGATTTGAAAATGCACAAAACATGTAGACCTAGCATTGTTTCTCAAACAACTAGGCCTAATGTAGATTTGTATTTGTAGACCTAGCATTGTTGTGCAGGTTCCTAGATAAAATAAAATAGATTTGTACTTCTAGACCCAACTCCCATGAAGACACTGCGACTTGTCATTTGTGATTTTGTTCAACGCTCCCTCAATTTTAGCCAAGTAGCACTCTGTTTAACAAAGTTCAAATCAGAGGCGAAGTCCTCGAGGACACATTTTGAAGTCCTTGGCCTCGAAGCTCAAGTCCTTGGCTTTGAAGCCTACAAGCATGGGCGTATTAGCTCAAAAGGCTTTGGGGGAGCACCAAACTTTTGCCCGAAAAATGACATTGAATTTTGCCCAGAAAGTGATCGGTTTTTCTGTCCAAATTAAGGTGACCTCCAAAAAAAAAAAGGTCTTCATTGAAATTGAGACGGTTTGATGAATACTAAATTGCCCGAAATTTTGACGCAAACTTGCCCGAAAAATATGAAATTTCCCAAAATTTTAATGCAATATTGCCCAAATAATATAGAATTGCCCGAAATTTCGACACTTTAAAACCAAGCGGGGGGTCCAGTGTCCCCCGAACCCCCCGCCTCCTACACCACTGCCTACAAGTCCTCGAAAATGTCCTGTTCTCGGCTCGAGGACAGCATTATTTTTTGATTGGTTGAAAAAGAAAATAACCAAACAAAAAATAATCAAAGATTCTAGCTTTTCAATTCATTTTTTTTCCTTATTTGAAAAAATCATATATTGTGATTGCCAAGTCATAGTAAACCTTATTTTAAATGGCATTGTGTGAAAGTTTTAATCAGAAAATGAGGGGCAAAAGGCAGTGTATAATTGTTATTCTTATTTCTGCTAATATTTCCGGTGGGGTGGTACAAACTGCAAAGCCCTAAAACCATCAAGAGCCATAACAAGGGATCCGGGGTCCTGACGCAAACATTTTTGAGTTGCTAATGCTAACTCATGACCGTGCTTATCTGAGTATGGACTCGGAAAAAAATATATGTGCGTGATAATGAAATGTAATACAGTTACCACGGCAGTAGCAGAGCCAGGGGGGGAGCGGGGGGTGGGGGGCCTATAGCCTCCCCCATTGGCCTGTCAACCAAAACGCAGAATAAGTAAAATATCACGTTTTTAGGTCTTTTGAGGCTGTTTTTTGTGCTGGAATGGACTAAAAAGTGATTTAGAGCATCTTTTGCAACATATCTTCAGGAGAGGCTAATTTGTCAAAAATTAAAGTCACAAATCAATAAAAACTTTGAAAAATGCCCAAAAATAAAAAATCAATAAATTTTGATCGCTGGTGCAAAAACGCCAAACTAATTAATTTTATTAACAAATATGTTACAAACTCAGAAATAAAGGAGAGGGGGCTATTCAGTGTTGATTAATTAGCAATCATTTCTCTAAGATCTCTTTTCATTAGCCTCCCCCCGATTATTTTCCATTATAAAATTTAGACGAAATAGATTACTCCGTTTGAGTTTTATTGAATAATAGGATTTTATGATTTACCAGCATGTAAACAAGAGAACTGCAATGTTATCATTAGCCGCCTCCCACATAGCCCGTTAATGCAACCGGTTGAATCATGTTGCACTGCCAACTTCTATACCACTTTTTAAAAGCATTATTTTTATTAAAATAGCCCTAAAATTAAGTTATTTTTGCAAAAAAATCCAAAATTTTCGAGCGCTAGGGGCTCTGCCCCAAGACCTCCGTGCTTCCGGCGGCTGGGGGTTTCTCCCCCAGACCCCATTTGACCTCCAGCGGCTGGGGGCTCCACCCCCAGACCCCCAAAACAGCCCCCCCATTGTGAATTTCTGGCTACGCGCCTGTACCAGGGATAGCATAGTAAACAGAGTATGTTAGTGTATCCGTGATATAACTAACAAAACTTATGTTGAGAAAGCCGCCTTGTTCTGAATGTATGCGAGCAAAAATTGCGAAGATTTTTTTTTGAAATAAGAAAGAGCAGCACTCTAATCACTGTTATGTGATCTGGGAAAAAGCCACATTTGCTGAGCAATTTTTGCGTTAAAAATCGCCGCTAAGAATCCCAAATAACAGAGGCAGAGTCCTCGATGACACATTTTGAAGTCCTTGGCTTTGGCCTCGAAGGTTAAATCCTTGGCCTTGAAGCCTGCAAGTCCTCAAAAATGCCCTGCTCTCGGCCGAGGACATTAAATTGTTGAAAATGATCCATGGTCTTGAGCTTTTTTCACTTTACCTTGGAAATTGGCATTTCCTCGCGTGAAGACCTTTTTTTCGTTTTGGAGAACACCTGCACCTTGTGTCCTTGGCCTTGAGCATTCCAGTCCTAGGCCTCGAGAAGTCAGCCCTTGGCCTTGATCTCGAATTTTTTTGTATCATTGGCCTAGGCTTCGAACGTTGTGTCCTCGACTCCACCTCTGTCCTCGACAAATAATAAACTATACTGTATCAGAAAAAAGCGCTACATGTGGAGTTAAAAATGAGAGCGTGCAATTAAATATAACTATAATTGTTTGAATGGCTGGAAACAGTCACGTAGCCAGGATTTCGCAAAGGGGGGAGGGGGTTTTTTTGAAGTTTGATTCAACCGTAAACAAACTTGACCCGAATTTTCATTTAGTTTCAATTGGATTGAGGCAAATTCAGAGCGTTTTTCTGCCAAAATCGAGTGATCTCCAAAAAAAGAGTCTTCACCGAAATTCAGAGCGTTTTTCTGTCAACTGACACCCACTTCTACTTTTCATTTCACGATCTTTGGGGGGCTATTTCCCGTTTTAGGGCAAAAACCAACCTCAAAACAGCTAAAAGCATGCTATTTTGCATACTGTTCAGGCCAGTGGGGGGGTTATAGCACCATTTTCCCCCCCTAGATACGCTACTGGCTGGAAAGATGCGCGCTGCAGTCAATCAATTTTTCACACGACGTCATTAAGATGAAGAGAAGCTCCCATGAAAAATTTGGGCCTTTTTCGAAAAAAATAATGATTTATTATTTTTACGTTTCTATAATTGTGAGCTCTTCAGAGGGGGAGGATGACCCCGGACAAATTGCAAATCTCTTCAAGGCCTTCCTCCTTGATACAGTCCTGCTAAGATTCTCAAGTTATTTTTGCCATTAAATAATTTATGTTAAATTTTGCAAAGTGACGTTTGGCGGCAGAAACGCATGCCCTCATTCATCGATAGGCAATTAATGAGCTAAAGAAAGATATCATGTGTAATAAAACGTAAAAAAAGATTAATTAAATTAGGAATGGGGAAAATGTGATAAAACTAAAGTTTTTCAACTTAACTTTTACGTTACCGGTATTTTCTTTTTTAAAATTGCTTTGAAAATTTAATTGTTTCACCTCTTTCAAAATCACAAAAATTGTTTTTTTATTAAAAAAAGTCACTAAAATTGTTCAACAGAGGCATGTGAACTTTGCCCTAGCCCCCAGACCCCGTTTTTTCCAAGGACGTGAGCTTGCAAATACTGGATACGGTACCTTAATTCATTTTAAAAACATAAATTATTTTACTCTATTGTGCAATACTTTTAGATAATAATATCGTAGTCGCTATACAATGTTTGAAAACTATAACGTTTTTAAAAATTTACAAAAAGAAGTCGTTCAAACAATAAAGGTTGTTTTGGAAAAAGTACTAAAACGGTGAGGATGAGAGATCCATAATCACTCAGAGGACGTTTACACTGGGATTTTAACTGATGAAGTTAAGGTTATAAAATTGACTGTTTCCATGTTCAGAAGTTAGTTACTCTCATTTCACATAACGGTCTTAATTGTTTTATTACCTCGATACCGCTATGGAACGTAATCAAAATTGCTGCTAACGCGTAAAACTTCAAAATAATATTCGTTATTTTTAGAAACTACCATTTTCAAATTATCATGAAAAACTTAACGAAATGCAATGTCTTACACTTTCGCGCTTAAAACAGTCAAAGTTTGCCGACCATAGCTTTTTTTAAAATTTTGTCCTTGGTCCTTGGCTTTGGCCTCGACCGATTCTGCCCTTGGCCTCGAGAGGGTCTGTACTTGAAAAGCCGATCCTTGGTTTTGGCCTCGGATTTTTTTTCAGTCCTTGGCCTCGAACATTGTGTCTTCGACTCCAGATCTGCTTCAAATATCGAACACGTAACGTGCAACTTGAATGTGATGATTGATGACCACGACAATGAAAATAATTTGTATTAATGTGGTCGGTGATATTATAAAAAAAGTTTTGATTTTTCCAAACATTGTTGAAGCTTAAGACATCACCGGCAACCAGCATATTTTGCTTTATTTTTTGCACTTTCCTAAGTAATCAAAAGTGTTCTAATTTATTCTTCAATTGTTACTTGCTTGGGATGCATCCTAGGATTAGAATTCACCTAGCACACCAACCAAATATTGATTTTTACCAAAAAATGCGATTTTGCTTTTCATCAACTCAAAAAGTATTGTGGTTTTACAAAATTTTGACAAAAACTTCATATTGCAATTTATATTGTGACGTTTCATTCATTTGTTACGTTATTTTGTGACATCATCATTGACCGGTTACGTCATTTCAAAAGTACCCTCATCAAAAATCCTGTTTATAATTGTGCAGTTATAAGTTGATATACTTATTCTAAATATTTAACAAGCATTTGAAACATGTTTGCTTTTGTAGTTAATTTTATTGACTTATGTAGTTAATATTGTTAACTGTTTTCTAGTCAAACAAGGCCCCAAAATAAATAAATTTTTAATTTCATCTGTAGCCCAATGCTTTCGGAAAAGTTTATGTCATTTTTGTACGTTCAAACAAACGAAGTAAACTCCTATCGATGGTTAATCACTGAAAAATTAAGGGGAAAATTATGAAAAGCTTAAATAAATACAAAGAAATATTTCGCCGCTAGTAGTGCTAGATAGCGCTAGGGAGGATTGCTTAATTTAACTTTAAAACCAAACTAGAAATTTGCGCATCTGAAAAATTGTCAAAATAAGCAAATAGAAATGATAAAAGGATTTAAATTTGCGCATTATGCGGAAAATATATAATTTTTAGTTTTGAAAACCCCCTTGTTTACCCCCCATTTGCTCGAAAACTGCAGGATAATTTTTGGAGAACTTTTTATATAAACCTCCTAGGATGAAATACAGTCTATCTGCAACAAAATTTTTTTGCCACTCAAACTTTTTTACAAACTCGATTTTTAAGCGTCCTAGAATTTACAGCAAACGGCCTAAAATACATTAATGCAGTCAAAACTTGCTTAGTTACGAATATCATAATAAATTCGAAAAAAATCCACTACTCAATGCAAACAAGCTGCAAGATGATGTTAACACTACATTCTTCCAATGAACAAATCGGTAAAAAGTTTATAAGAATTTCAGATTCTAAGAACAACTAGGACTTTTAACGTATGATGAAATAATAGAGCTAAACCAACATTCAAGGAAAATGAGAAGGGATAAAAAGTCATCGAATCGAGGCGCCACCTAGTCATGCTCGTGCTTAAGACCGATTTACAAACTTAAAGTTAACCGGCCAGTTGGTCGAGCGGTAGCGCATTTTGGTCGACAGACCAATGGAGGGGGGCTATAGCTTAATAGTACTCTTGAAACTAGCAGAAATTCTAGCTATTGATTACTGTCAGATGGTGCAAAATATTTGGTGGCTGAAGGTGTAACACTGAAATCTCTGTATCCGAGCGGTTTCATGTGACATGCCATGTATATATTGCGCAATTGTGCTGTGACAGTCAAATGTCATTTTGAAGAACAGCTAATTTTCAGAGGTCAAATTAGTAAAAATAAAAAACCAGTAAAGCGAAATTCGCTACTATAAGTTACCTTCCAAAATCTGTTTTTACAAGATGGGGATCATGGAAGCTGGTTAAATGCTACTTTATATGCAAAAAAAAAATTAACCTAAAGTGAAAGCGATTGTGAAACGTTTTGAAGGAGCTGGTGTTTAGGTAATTCAAGCAAAAAAGTTCGCAATACTTAAAAGACTTATTTTCGTAATAGAACATAGACCTGTTTTACAAATTTTGTTGAGAATTTGTGTTTTCGTTTATAAAATGTTTGTTTGGTTTTAGTATAAAACCTTGAAAAAGTCTCAAGAAATAGTTTTTATTCCGTCCAAATTTTGGTAGACCAATAAAATCAACTTTTTTGAATTTTTAGGCCAATAAAAACTTGCCCTTGTGATGACGATTCTGGTACAGCCTTCTGAAGAGGTTGCTCTAGCTTTGCTTCGGCCAGAAAGCACGCACCATAATGATTATTAAAGTAAACATATTTCTAGTAAGTAAAAAAAAGGTAATGTTAAACTTAAAGTAATAGAAACTGCATTTAATGTAATCATCCACATTAAATCACCTGAGGAAGTATTTATCGCATCTAAGAAAGAACGATAAGTCCCTTTATCACTACTGTTTTCAAGTTCTACTAGCAATATTTCCACTTGGTGGCAAGGGCGATCTGGAGCTTCATAAATTCTTCTTCTAGCTGCAAAGAGAATAGCATGTTAGAAAGCAAAAAAGAAAATATTCGTTTTTTTCTTTCACTGCCATAAGTATTTATTTTCTACGCTACACATGTACTAATTGATCACTTCTACTGCTACTGAAAGCACTGATATTGATTAGGGAATACAGTCTCTGAAAGACTAAGGTGCCAACAAAACCTCAAAAAATATTTTTGTGAAGTTAACACTTCAAGCGCACTCACAAAATAATCATTACACTCTTTGGATATGGAGTTAGTTTAATATTAAGTTTGACTAGCTCTTTTAACTGATCATGCAGTTTGTCGAGCGGTCACGCATTCGTCTCTGGAACGGAAAGTCTGCGGTTTAATCCTCGGGGCGGTCAAATTGTACACAATGTTGCCAACGGCTTGCACCGCTGTGACATTACAAGCTGCAGTATCATCCGGGTGCAATGACGCCGAGATAGGCACTGCAAACTCGTACACGCTTTGGCACGACATAGCGAAAAAACAAAGATTTGATTTAACTTAATCATCTAACAAAATACTAACCTTCACTGGATATGCATGGCATAAGATCAATCACAGACGGAGAATGCAAAAACTTCTTCAGAAGTGTTCGATAGTAATTCACAAACACCTTGATTTCACTCGGCTTGGAGCCTTCATTCATGTTCAAAAACTATTGCAGTTATTTTATAATCTAAGGGTAAGCCATTTAATTCTAAGACATAATATAGCATTACATTTGACTTGACTTATACAATATTTTCATAGTGTTACTTAAATTCAGCTACACAAATCATACTAAAAAACACAAAGCTAACCCAATAATTTTATTCGTTTGAGGATATTTTGTTCGGTGTCCACTAGGGTTATGAATTTTTTAACTTTTGGATTGAAATTAAATTCCTGGGTTCACAATCAATAAACTTTTGTATATTAAGTACTTCTACACTAATATCTCATTCTGAAACGAAAAAAAGCTGGCGCACCCAAAACTTTAAAATTTCCCAGATTTTTGGCATATTCTAACATGTCAATCATGCTGTTTCAAGCAATTTTACCACTTGATTTTTAAAGAGTTTTGTAATTACAAGAAAGACCGTAGCAAGAAGAATTAAGGGTGTGCTAAAGCCGTCTAAGAAAAGCTACAGCTATATGGTTGCACCTGGCAGATATACAGACAAAATAAGCACGCTCGATGGACCTTTCTTTTGCCCCAAGATTTTGTCTAGCTACCTGCAAGTGAACTCTTTTTTTGTTTAGTGTTGACCAGCTTTCCGATGGTAATTCGTGGGCCTCAACTGATAATATAGGCTCTGTCTATAGACCTAGTTAATATCATAGAACAAAGAATGACAACCAAGCTTTAAAAAAATGGTGGAGATTAACAATATTAGCAATGAAGCTGAGGTGAAATTTTTATGTTGATAAAAATTTTTCTTGCAATTATAATGAAAAACAAAAAGCAAACAAAATGTTCAAAAAAGTATAAACAGCCAAAAGTTTATGAACGATATTGCTTTTTCAGTATTATTTAGTAGAAAAAATACAACGAAATCCACAAAATACAGCTAAATGTTGGCTGTTGCAATCTTTTCGTTCAATTTTTGGATCGGGTATATATCTGTAAAGTTAGTAAGGCATAATTCGCATGTCAAATTTGTTCTTTGCGTGAGCGCTGTAAAAAATTACGCAATTGTTGCATAAAAAAGTTGAGAGCTGTGGTAGATTGAAGCGCCAATTAAAGGTACAAACTTTGGAAGATGACGGTAAACAGAAAAAATCTCTTTGATAAGAGTGCATTGAAAATTTGAAAATATTGTACAGAAAGCCTATGGAAAAGCAGATTTTTGGCAGATATCGAAATCTTGGGATTATTTTTCAATCAGACTTTTAGGTCAAATGTCCGGCTTTGTGAATTTTTTGTTATTTTAAAAATCTTGAGGTCATTTTTACGATTGGAAGAGAGTAATTATCGGGATTGTATTCAAAAATCAGCACAACTTTTTCAATTTTTTCTTGCGGTTAATTTTTTTTCGGTTATTCACTAAACATTTAGGTCAATGACCGTTAAATGACCAAAAAACAAACGAGCTAAATTTAGATTTTTTAACATGAAAGACTAAGGCCGAAAAAAAGCAAAAAATTCTGAAATATTACAGTACTAATCGCACTTGCAATGATCTAACCTGCGACAAAGCTCGAAGCAGTCAAACATGCTGTATTAGCGCATGTAGTTGCTAAAAAAAAAAAAACTTTTCAAGCAAAAGCAAAAGTTTCCAGTTAGTTCAAAACAAGTCAGTACAAGATCATTTACTCTAAACCGTAACTGTGTGAGCAGAAGCTTGATTCAGCAAGCAGTATTCCTAAAAAGAGTAAAATTTAATATTTTAACCATTAACCAAGCACAAAATCGTTTACTCTAAACCGTAACTGTGTAAGCAGAAACTTGATTCAGCTAGCAGTATTCCTAAAAAAAGTAAAATTTGATGTTCTAACCATTAACCAAGCTCTTCTTTTACTAGCCCTAACTCTTTATCGCATGCCCAAAAACACTGGCATTCAGACTCATTGCGCTGATGTTCCATCAGCAATTGAGATGATACGATGAAACGTGGTAGCCAAAAGAGAAATCAGTATCATGGAAAAAATTTTAAAAAATCGTCAAACATTACAAATATTTAGGGGTATATGGGTTTTGAAGTTACCATAAACGTGCTACTTCTCTTCACTAACAAATTTAACTCGTATGATTGGGTGTGTCTCTAACTTACCGTACTGATTCATTTATACAAGCTGTACGCAGCTGTTTTCGTTTTGCTTTGATGGGAAATTTAAATACGATTTTTCAGTGAATCACAAGATTTTTGGGGGCATGGGTGCGCCAGATTTTTGCAATGTTAAGCAATAAGAAAGTGATGTTCGTCATTAGCATGCAAAAGTTCATCACTTCCAACATCAGGCCTTTGCAGATAAAAAAAATCATAATCCTAGTGTCTACTATCTGCAGTTAATATTGGAGCAGGTGGGTTATGCTCATTAAGATGAGATGAGAGAGGGAGATGAGAATGCGAAGCCTTTAAGTGTTGGAACAAAACCATCTAGACTCTAGAGTAAATGTAGAATACAAAACAACGTTACGTTTGGTAAAAACTTAAAAAAACTCTACCTAAGAAACTATGACACATCGATTACACAAGGGCACTTTCTGACAGCTCAAAAAATAAGGCCGAGTAAATCAGTAAAACGGAAGGAATATGGTAGTGGCGCCCCCCTCCCCACCCCCCTAGAGGCCATAAGGAAACAAAGCATTTCGTTTCTTGAATATGTGAACAGATTTTCAAAACGCAGCAAATGAAATGCATTTGTTTGCTTTGGCTACGTGCTTTGACATATAACAATCAAATATCATAAAAATTTTGCTCTAATACTTTGTATATGAAAAAGTTACTTGATGATAAAAAATCTACATTATTTTAATCAGGTACAAACTAAAAATATAAAATCTTTTCAGTACATTAAACAACTTATACTCAAAAAGCACTTAAAATCTCAACTTATTCAGTGAAAAGCCTAAACAACGATATATGAACAATGGGACTGGTGAAAAATGCATATTGTTTGTCCTTAATCAAAAAAAAATTGCATCAGCAAATCAAGCATAATTGTGAAGTCACAGAAAAGGGAATTTGCGATACAAACCAGTTTTAAAAAAAACGAGCATTTCGATTCCCGAGCAATCAAACCTTTCAAACAATTTCGTTTGCAATTTTAGCATTTTAAGTTAAAAAATAACAACATGAAGTTGGATGTTCATCGGATAATAACAAAACGATTAAACGATAATTTGGTGAACGTTGAATGAAAAGCTTTCTGAAACAATTATTCTATAAGCATTATTATAAAATTTGGAGATTAAGATTTAATGCGAAATACAACCACAAAAACTTCTCGCAATGCGAGTGTTGACCTTGGGGTGTCATCATTCATATAAAAATGCTTCTACACAAATACATGTGAAAAGTGAAACAATAAGCAGTAGACTTGTCACAATGAAGCTGCTCAATCGTAAATCGCCCTGAAACGAATTATAAAAGATCCTGCCACACAATCATAATCACAAGTCAGAGAAAGAAAGCCAAAAAGGACAGGATCTACTAAGACTAAGTGTATGATGTTGCATTTGAAAACATCGCATAAAAGTGATGTAAAACACAAATACTGTAATATCAAAACTAACGCAACGCAAATATAAAATGCTTTTTAAAATATCCTTTTTTAATATTACGCTTTTAGCATCGAAACAAATCATCAAAATCTGTAACATTTTAAGTCCATTTGGCGTTCAAGTCCAGAAAAAGATGCAAAGAAACAACACAACGCATTTAAGTGCAATCAGCATAGCCCAGGGGTGTACAACGTACACTGTACAACCTCTTTGATATTGCCGGACGCATTACGTTTAGTTTTGCTTAATACGGGCGCCACCGAGTAGAATACTTTTGGGGTTACGTTAGTTTTCGCAGAAATGAATTACTCACTTACAAGACATCGAGCATGTAAACAATAAAATATCGGTTATACCAGACGCGTAAAAAGAGTTTGCTAGACGGGAGGCTTTAAACCAAAAAGTACCTCTAATTTTCCACTGCTAAAAAATGACTCTACTGGGAGTGAAGTGTTTCAACAAACGGATGAATCTCAAGGGTGTCATAGACGAGAAGGTTGGGTTAGAGACCGAAGTCGCCGAGCAATTTTTCAGAAAAAAAAAGAAAACAACTATTTTAACGTCATATGGATGTCAGTTTGCACGTTTTCTGAGCTATAAAAAAATTAATTGTGAAGGTTTGAAAGCCACTTGAAAGAATGATTTGCTCAGTCCCTTCAACCCTCCTACCTATATACTGGTCAAGTGATTTGGCTAAGCGGGGAGAAGCTTTAGCCTTCTTAGGCACCTGCTGCTTACTTCACTGGGCTACTACTCATCTAAATCACTTTGTGACATCACCATTCCATTCGCTGTAAATCGTGCCCTTTGATTTTGATTATTACATATTTTTTCTTTATTCTGCTTTGCTTTGATGTATGTCAGCTCGGCCGCAAGATTTTCCATTAATGCTCGCATGTAGTTGTACGGCCGGAGGTAACGCACCGTTGTCATAGCCTCGCGAGACTGAGCTAGCAATGATAGTATATAATTAGACAGAGGTGGAGTTGAGGACACAAGGCTCGAGGCCAAGGCCAAGGACACAAAAAAATTTCGAGGCCAAGGCCACACCCTCTCGAGGCCAAAGCCAAGGACCAAGGACACAGACGCAAGTGTTCTCAAAAAAAAAGGTCCCCAAAAATTTTTTTCAGGCGAAAAAGGTCTTCAAAATTTTTTTTTCTGGCGATCTCTGCTTGAAGAAACCAAAAAAAAGGTCTTTGCAGATTTTCCGCGAGGTTTCTGGCGTTTTCCAACGAAATTTCAATGGTTCAAAAATAGTGCTGTCCTCGAGCCGAGGACAGGGCAATTTTCGAGGACTTGAGGCTTCGAGGCCAAGGCCAAGGACTTCAAAATGTGTCCTCGAGGACTCCACCTCTGTAATCAGAATACGTAAAAAATTTACAGCACTATCAAATTATATACACGAAAAACTACATAAAAAATATAAGTCATCACATATTTTATACGTTACTATCAATTCTTATGAAGATACAAAACCTTAAAGCAAATGCAAGATCATACAGTACGAGTTAAAACATCACTATCAGAACAGTGCTCTGGCACAAGTATTTACAACATGTCCAAAATTGTCCAATTAAAACCAATGTGCAACTGTGTATGCTTTGCATTTTAATTATCGGCTTCAGAAATGGATTCTTGGGCAATAGCAATCAGAGTTTCGCTCAAACTTGCTTCGATTGGTGCAAATGGACAGTTTTTCCATCGTGGAACAATATCGATTTTGCCCGTTACTACGTCTTTCAATTTGAAACCTGTGATTTTAATGAGGGGCAAATTGATCCGATTATCCCACACAGCCTTTATTCCCCATTCATGATCACATTCTCTGCACACAACTTTGGATAGCTTCTTCCAACCGGGTCCCATATTTTTTTCTTTTCTCGGGTGCTCCTTTAATTTATACTTGTGTTCAAAGTTAGAAGTAGGTATGACGCGTTGTCCACTTTCAACAACTCTAAAAGTAGGATTAAAAATTCCATAATTTGAGCATTTTCCGAGATCTTTTACGACAATCTAAAATTTCCTTTCTAGATTGTGGCCAATTTCCAGCACAGAAACAATTAAAATTGTAAAAATATCTTATTCTTAGTCAGGCTTAACCTAACCAAACGTGGAAAAAGCAAGTAGAGAATACAATGAAGAAAAAGGGATTGGTAAAAGAGGATGCATGTGATCGAACGAAACGGCGAGGCGTGGTGAAACTCTCCATACGGATCGAACATTCGGCAGACAGGGCCCTGTTTCCTCCGGAGGTCATTACACCGGTGGTGGTGTCCTCACTCTTATCCACTCTGACCTGGCCTACTCTCCTGTTTCTGTCTCCTCTCTTTCTTCCCAGGACCCCTACTCAGACTACATCTGTGTTAAAGTTCTTTTTTCCAACCACTCCCCCTTAAAATTCCTTAACCTCTACTCCCCCCCCCATTAAAAGCACTCCTTCTGATTCTCGCACCAGGACCTTCTCTCCTGACATCCTTCCAAACTCCCCTGACACTTTTATCCTTGGAGATTTCAATGCTCACCACCCAACATGGGACAGTCTCATCCCATCCAACCCCATCGGAAATGACCTGTTTCGCTGGATCACTTCCTCCGATCTGGAAACCCTGAACAACCCCGCCTCTCCCACGCTCCTCCATCATTTCCCTAGGAGCCGTTCATCCCCGATATTTTGTTAGCTCCTGCGTCTCTCGCTCCCCACTGCGAGTGGCGCACTCTCCCTGGACTTGGCTCTGACCATCTCCCCATAGAGATTGTCTTCCCTCTCTCTCCAGTTCGTCACCCCAACACTCGTCCCCTCTGATTCAATTACAAAAAGGCCCGTTGGGATGTTCATCAATCATATATTGTTGAGCACCTCCACTCTCTTGATGTTGATGCAGTCAACATCCACCAGGCTGCCCGCTCTTTTTCCCTCTTCTTAGTCGAAGCTGCCAAGACCTCAATCCCCTTTGGCCGTCTTGGTCGTTCCCCCAAACCCTGGTAGTTCCAGGAAGCGAAATCCGCAGTGTGGGAGCGACGGAGGGCCGGTCTGAGGCTCACCACTTCAGATACATACACGCTTCTCGTAGGGCGTCCTCAGTCATTTCTAGAGCCAAATCCGCAACCTGGCAAGCCACCTGTTCTAATCTGTCTCCCCATTCTGATCCTCGTGCTGTCTTCAGGCTCCTGAATGCCATCTCGGGCAAAAAGAACACCTCCCAAGACCCTTCTTTTCCCGGTTGCAGTTCCCCTCTTGACACTGCCAATCACTATGCCTCTTATCTTCGCTCACATCTATCTCAAGCAACACCCCGTACCTCGCGCAGAGCCGAACGACAGTTCATGAATGAACTTCGGAAAGCCAGCTGTGAGGATGTTTCTTACCTCCACAATTCCTTCTGCTCCCCCTTCTCCTTGGCTAACCTCTCCACTGCCATCTCCAAACTCTCCTCTTCCACTACATCTGGTCCCGATCAGATTGCCTATCCTTTACTAATGCATTTGCCTGAGCCAGCACAACTCCTCCTTCTTTCTCTCTTCAACAGGTCCTGATCCTCTCACACTTTTCCCTCTTGTTGGAAACCTTCCACTATCATTCCCATTCACAAACCTGGAAAACCCACTTCCTCTCCGTCCTCCTTTTGCCCCATTTCCTTCAGCTCTTGCATCTCCAAGCTTTTTGAGCGCTTGATTCTTTCTTGCCTAACTTTTCACCTCGAATGGAATCATCTCCTCTCCACTTGCCAGGCCGGCTTTTGCCCTGGTAGGTCGACTCTCGACCAAATTTTTACTCTGTCTCAATCAATCTGGGACGACTTCCAAAAGAAAAAGCCTCCAGACCGAACCATTTTGGCGTCTGTTGACTTCTCCAAGGCTTTCAACTCGGTCTGGCATTCTGCTCTGTTTCATAAACTTCTCTCGCTTAAACTCCCCCCTTGCTTCGTTCTTTCTCAATCAAGCTCTTTCCTTTCTGACCGTAGACCTAAAGTCCAGGTTGGCTAAAGTCCAGGTTCCCGCAGCCTTTCCTTCCGCATCAGACGAGGGGTCCCCCAGGGCTCGGTACTTGGTCCAGTCCTCATCTTATTTGTTAATGACATCACCAAGGATTTGCCTCGGGGTGCTCATGCCTCCCTGTATGCTGACGATCTGGCCATTTGGTCCTCCTCCCCAGAACCGCTCAAAGCATCTTCTGTCGTCCAATCCTCCCAAAATGTCCTGGAAACGTGGTCCAACTTATGGAGACTTCCTCTCAATCCAAAGAAATGCGAGTCCTCCTTTTTCTCCACAGATTTCCATCAAGCCACTTTCCAACCCCGGCTGAACTTCCTGGGCATCCCTCTCTTGTTTAATCCCACCCCTAAATTTCTTGGTGTAATCTTTGATCGGACTCTATCCTTTGGGGCCCACGTCCAATCCTGTGTTCCAAATTCTATCCACGCCACAAAGCCCTTCGCTCCATAGCCACTGCCTCCTGGGGTCCCACGAAAGAATCTCTCTCCCTACTCTACAAAGCCTTTGTGCGACCGATGCTCACATATGCCTCTCCTGGATGGTTCCCATTCCTTTGCAACACCGCAACCAATCACTTGGAAGTTCTACACAGAGCTGCATGCAGGGTTATTACTGGGTGCCTCTCTTCCACCCCCTCCTCCCTACTCCTTCTTGAGGTTCAACTCCCTCCTCTAAAGCTAACTTTAGAACATCAGGCTCTTTCCTCCTTCGAACGTGCTCTGCGTCTCCCCCCAGACTTCTCCAGCCTTTATGTCCTGGCAACAAGAAACGTGCCCTGTAGACTAAAGAAGAAACCCTCCTGGAGATCATTTTGTTCTTAGGCCACCCAATCCCTCCCATCCCCACGCGAGACTCTGATCATGTGCCCCCTTTTCCCCCATGGACTGCAACCCACTTCACCGTTTCTCCCCTCATTCCCGACTGCACAGGCAACATTATAGCCCGACTCCAGTCTGCTTCAAACAGACTATCCTCCCTCCCCCTTTTATGGTTCTGTCCCCCCCCCCCTTTTTGGTCCCGGTGGTGCTGGAGTGTATGTCACATGCTCCAAATGCAACACATCCTATTCCCAGTCCTTCTCCACTGGTCCAATTGCCTCCAGCTTCACAGTTGAAACCTTTGCCCTCAAGCGGGGTCTCGATTGGTGTACTAGCCACTTGATGACCTGCAAATTCCAGTTAGTCCTTTTCCTAACTGACTCCCAATCGGCCCTCTCAATCCTTTCATCAGCCCCTCCGATCTCCTGCCTGAGTCCCTCTGGAATGTTTGGTCCCTCGCCTCCTCCCTCTCCAACAACACCACCTTGTGCTTCCAATGGGTCCCCGGTCACGCGGGTCTCCCCGGTAATAAAAATGCGGATTTACTTGCCAAAGCAGGTGCCTCTCGGCCCACAGACGCAATCCCATGCCCTCACCACCCAGTCGTAGCCAAAGTCCGTTATTTTCAGTACCACAATTCTCCTTTCACGCCCTCTTCGCTGTGAGCTTTCCCGTCTTCGCTGCCATGGCCATAGTCTTCTTTTATCTTCATATCTTCACAGGATCAGTCGGAAGGAGAATTCTGCTTGTAGTGCCTGTGGACAGCCTCTACAGGACCTCAATCATCTCCAACTCGACTGTCCTGCCTCTGAACCCCTTTGTAAATCTATCTTTGGCTCCTCTCTCTCTATTCTTGATCAATGGTTCAGACCTTGGGGTGTGGCCCGATTGTTGGGTCTCCGCGGAGTTCCTCCGTGCCCCCATCCCTCGAAAGGGGTCGGGTAGTACCACCACTACCACCACCAGGCGTGGTGAAAACAATGATCATACGAAATCCAGTTAACTCCGTTGATGGTGATAACTCCGGGTCCGAATGAAATGATGATGATTGATCTGGCTTAAACATTTTTGGTTTATTAAAAGTTTTAAAACGCAAAAATTCTACATTTGGTAAGAGATATGCAGCACAGCAGTCATTTGAGGTTTGAGATAGATCGATCTAATACGTCTAACTAACATTAAGTGACATTCATCAAAACAAAGACAGCACTGCCTTGGCGAAAGCTCAATGGTAGAGCATCGGGCTATTGATCGAAAGGTTGCTGGCCCCTTGCTCGATTCCCGAACTGGCAATGTGTCGTTACTTCACTCTTATGACCTATTGGGGCCAAGCGTTCTACCCGTTATGGTGGCCTAGCCTAACGAAAGACTTGCAAAGAAAACCCTAAAAAGTGCTCTGCAATGGTGTGGTTAGACAGGCGCAGAGTGCCTGCTGGTTAATACGGTTCATACGAACGAACAAACGAAAAACTGCTCTAGACTGTTACTTTTGTGAGATAGCCATCGTTGCAGCAACGTGGAGATTTATTTATTTCTTAATTTCTTTTCATACAAAAAATTGAGTTTAATTATAAATCAAAGTAGCTTATACATCAAAGTTTAAATACATAATAAATTAATAATATAACGAAAAGAGTTTAAATTTAAACGATTGAAAAAAGTGCTCGACAGCGTTGGCCAGAGCGGATATGACAACATAGTAAACGTCACATAAAAAGGAAAAAAATTTAAAACCCTACTGATTGTTTCACTCGCAATCGGGACCATCAGGGGTGTCTGCCAAAATAACGCAATGTTTACAATTTAAAATTATAATCAGGGCTAAAAATTAAAAGTACATGAAGGAAGAAGGATGAAGTTAGTTTCTCGTTCCGATCCCGGGCCCTGCCCCACTCAGGAGCGGCCCAAATTGCATCCGAACAGCAAAGAAAAGCTGAACCTGAACCTCCTCTGCTCCAACAACCTAATCCACCTGGCATCAAGCCTTGGAGTAGCGACGATATAAAAGACTAACACTGTTGATGTAAAACCATTGATGCAGATTGAAACATACACTCTGATTTGGTTGGCACTCTCATACGAGGCTGCTCTGCAAAGGCAGGTAAACAAACACTTTTGAAAAGGCTGTTCGAGCAGAGGAGGGTCAGATTCGGCTTTTTTTTGCTGGTCGGATGCAATTTGGGCCGCCCCTGAGTGGGGCAAAGCCCGGAATCGGAACGAAGAACTAACTTTTATGGATCACGTAGTTTAATTTTTAGCCCCGGTCTTAATTTTATATTTTAAACATTGTGTTATCTTGGTAGACACCTGAGGTGGAGTCGAGGACACAAGGCTCGAGGCCAAGGACACAAAAAAAAATCCGAGGCCAAGGACACAAAAAAAATTCGAGGCCAAGGCCAAGAACAGCCCTTCCGAGGACAGACCCTCTCGAGGCCAAGGACAGGAATACTCGAGGCCAAGGCTAAGAACCAAGGACACAGGCGTAAGCGTTCCCCAAAAAAAAAGGTCTTCAAAAATTTTTTTCAGACGATCTCCACAGGCGAAGGACTTTAAAATGTGTCCTCGAGGCCAAGGACGTCCTCGAGGACTCCACCTCAGGTAGACACCCTTCATAATCCTGGTTTTGGATAAAACAGTCTGTAGGGTTATAAATTTTTTATATGTGACGTGTACTGTGTTATACTACATACAGGGTTGCCACAGAAATTGCAAAATCAAATTCCAGGACTTTCCAGGACTTTTTTAGGTCATTTTCCAGGACTTTTCCAGGACTGTTTAAGATTTTTTTTTCAGGACTTAAAATTTAATTTTGACTATTACTCTCATGCACCTACTCTTTTGTACTTGTGATTGACAAAAAATTTTGATGTAACGCATTTGCATTCCTAGTACTGACCACTATCCAGGTGCAAAGCCAAAAAATTGCAACGAAAGGGTTGTGGTTTTTGGTGTGCGGGCAACCCCCAGCCACCGTAAGCCATAGGGGGTCTGGGGGCAACGCCCCAAGCATTCCAAAATTTTGCAATTTTTTTTCAATAATAACTTAATTTTAGACCAAGTTTAGTAAAAATTATTGCTTTTAAAACATGGCATAGAAATTAGCACTGCAAAAACATGATTAAACTGGTTGCATGAATGGGCTACAGGATGTGGGTGAAAGATAGAGCTCGATCGATATGACTTGTTAGGCCGATACCAATATATAACTCTTAAACTACCAAATTTTGTCTATATTTTTCACTTGACTTTACACGAAAAGCTTCAGTAGTCCTCCTCCAAAGAAAGATTATTGCAAACACAAGTCATACTAAGCAAATCAACACAAGAACACTTGTGCTTGCTCTAAAAAAATATACTGTTTAAGGTAATTGCGCTAAGCCGATATTTTATCAGCGGTAGATAGCCGATACGATATTCCGGCTTGGCACTGACATCGGGCAAAATATATCAGCCGAGCGATAGATATATCAGTCGAGCTCTAGCGATGGGTAATAGTAAAACTTCAGTCCTAGCTTTATTTTCATGCAGTGAACTATAAAATTTTATTGTTTGAAAAACACAGAGCTTATTTGAACGCCAGGGTGCAAACAAAAAAAACTCTACCAAAGCCCTAACCCCAACCTTAAACTAAACCCAAACTGTAATCCTAGCTCTAACCCTAACGTTAATCCTAACCCAAACTCAAAATATAAACTTCAACTAACGTTAATAATTTACAAAATAAGAGTATTTGAGAAAATAAGCACCCACTTTTGCTCTCTTATTCTCTAAAAGCAGAGCTCATTTTGCATGCTAGAGTGCAAATAGGCACCTCCTTTGAAAAAACTCCCAATTATTAAGTATTCCAAATCGTCTGTATTTTATAATGCTAGATAAACATATAATTTTGGAGAAGAGGCTAATGAAACGAGATTTGAGAGAGTTGGTTGGTAATTAACAGAATTAAATACTGAATTAAACCCCTTATAATTGTCTTACAAAGCCTACGTTAAGCATTTTGCATCAAGCGATCGAATTAATTGTTTATTTTTAGCCATTTTTAGTTAGTTAGTTGTGACTGGTTTCTTGTTGACCAATACTAGCCGTTCCCAAAATCATGTTCCAAAAGTGACTTTAAATTACTTTACTATCCATACTACTGCAAAAAACTGCCTCAGAATTATAGTGCGATAAACGTTGTATTTTTCTTATTGCACGTTTTGGTCTGTGGGCCAATGGAGAGCAATAGCCCGCTATGCTACTGCTACTACAGTATCGCATTGCAATAAATTAATGCCCATGAATTCACTCTTCCTAATAATATTCAATAGTTTATACATAATGTATTGCAAAGTGCAAATTTTGGCTAATTGGAGGAAGTGCTTATTTGCACTCTAGTAAGAATGCTTAAAATGAACAGTAAGAACTAGTAAGAACTGCTTAAAACCAATAAGAAAGCAAAAAGCAGAGGATTGGGCTCATATTACTGTTAGGCTAGATCTAGGGTTGCAGTTTGAGTTAGATTTAGAGTTGAGTTAGGGCTAGGATTGCAATTTTTTGTTTGTGCACCCGCATACAAATAAGCTCTGTCTTTTTACAATACAATAAAGCTTTTCAAACCAACTTCACAATGCAAATTATTTCAACAATAAATAGCTTTGTACAATTACAAGGTACCAGTTATAACAAAAAAAAAACAACTTCACATTCTGTCCTGGAAAATCACGGGAAAACTCTATAAACATTTTCCAGGACTTTCCAGGACTTACAAACAAAATTCAAGGACTTTCAAGGACTTTCCAGGACAGCAAAAAAAATCCAGGACTTTCCAGGACTTTTCCAGGATGTGGCAACCCTGTACATAATAGTATATCTGGAAAGCAAAATTATGCCTTTAAAATAATCAGTAATCACAGAAGAACCATTATTTCACTACAAGGGTTTACCTTACGTCTAATGACGAGCAAACAGCAACGTTACATTTGAAACACAGCAGAAAATATTCTTTGTTTGTGTACTGGGGCCTCAAGGAAAGTTTCAGCAAGGCGGCAAGTTGGTACGCCGATCTTGATTCGTCTTGCAGTTTGGCAATCTGCAAAAGCACTTTTTACTTACAAATAACATATTTAGTGAAAACCATACTTTATCAATGGAAAATCAACGACGGGAAAACAAAAAAAAATGTGGTGTTTTTTTTGCAAGTTTCCCCAGAAAACAAGTTTTGCAATTCGTAAAAGATAACAAAATACAACATTGATTAACATACTCTCTCATCGATGAATCTCGCCCTACCGCTGATCATTGTCAATTTAATGAGCCAGACCGTGGGTGAAGTTGTGGCAAGCATTTATATAACATCGGAAGAATCGATTTCATACAATCAAAGGTTGCTTGGAACAAAAAATAATACTCGAGAGTCTCCAAAGATAATGGGTAAAAACATAAACGCAAGTCTTCAAAAAATAATTTTCCAAAAAAATTTTGGTCCCGTTAAAATGGACTGACAACTTCACCTCGAGCTAGTGCTAGTGTTCACTTCGAATAAAAGCGGTTGTGAATTACATTGTTACAAAGCAAATGCATATTTCGCCAGCATATGAGCTGTTGCTGGTTAAAATCAAGCCTTTAGCTTGGTCTACGTAACAATTGGCGTAAATTGTCAGAGTATCCATGTATATACCATGGTATCCACGGTACGCGTATATATAAAAACACGGTAAGTCCATCGTGTTGCCTTACCAGCATAGTATCCTACTGCAAATCGTTGAAATAAACAAGTGATACGGTTGTACGAATAAGACAAGACGCCAAACGTAGCGAGCAACAGCAGTTAATTGAATTTTTTATAATTTTAGTTATTCTCTCAGTATTCTACACCACTTTTTGCAGCGTCGGAAACCAGTGCCGTTGCCTGAGCAACCGAAGTGAGGGGGCACTAGCCAAAAGTGGGGGGGGGCACTAAAATGAACCTAACTTTTGCACATAGAAACTGATATTTTACGACCACAAAATATGCGCTATTTTAACAATTTTTCTTCCATGTCTGGAAAAAAAGGACGTATAAGGCCGGTAGCGTTTCTTGGCTCATTTCGTATCCGGCCCATATAATCGCTTAAAAAATCTGTCTGCAGCAGTAAATGCATCCAGAAGCGCAACCACGATTTTGGTAAGAGAGAGGGGGCTTGAACCAAAAGTAAAATATTTTGCACAAAAATTGTCTAATTTAGGCCCCGAGCTGAACAAACTGATGCAACTCAAGCGTAGCACAGATGGGGTCTGGGGGGTAAAGCCTCCAGGCAATGGGCGATTTGTGTGATTTTGCGAAAAAATTGCGATTTTAACGCCATTTTAATCACATTTCGCACGGTTTTGAAGCCATATTAGTAACTAACTAAGCAAAAATTCAGAAATTGTTGAAAGAATTAAATTGCCTAACTTCTTCCACCCTCTTACACTTCAGGTCAAGTCCAAAACATGTTTAAACGCTTGTATTTTGGGGTTAAATCTTCTAAATGACTTGGTTAAAGGGGGCAAAAAGCCCCCTTAGCCTCTTTCCCCTGCTTGCGACACATCCGTAAAGGCGTGTCGCGGAAGACACAAAGAATCGAGAAATGTCAAACGAGAATTATGTTTGAACGTTATTATTCCTATTACCATTAATGTCTGTTGTCTTGTCATTACGTGATTTCCAAACACGCGTTTTGAGTAAACCAAAATGGGGGGCTCAAGCAGTCGTTAGGGGGGACACGGCCCCCTCTGGTCCCCCCCGTAGCGACGGCACTGTCAAAAACTCAAAAGAAGGGTCGCAGTTGATTAGTGATAAAAACTTTAGTATCGTTGCAGAATTGAACCATAAATCTAAGATTCGATCACTTAAAGTCCAGCAAAACAAACTGAAAAGAAAGCTTACCCAGAACCACGGAAAAACACTTTTACAGACACGTCGAAAAGTCAACTAGGTGAAACAATCTCAGCTGCAGGCTTGGAAAAATTATAATTGTAATTGACAAAATTGTAATTAATTACACGATTTTGCTGTAATTGTAATTGAAAATTTTTTGCCTATTTTCAACGACAAATACTCTATTATTCACTAAGATACGATAACAAAATGTGTTTGAACAACATCAATTTTCCTCCGATTGCAAGTCGATATCGATATTTTCTACGGGTAGCAATCACATCTGACGCCACAAACCGAACATCAAAGTAGGTTAGGAATACTTAGAGTTAGTTTTAGAGATATGGTTAATCATATTCATAACCTAAACTTAGCACCTACTCTAATCATAACTAGCACTAACTTTAAGCCAAAAAGCAGTTTAACATAGAATTGGCTTATGACGTCAGATGTGACTGTAACCGGCGGTAAGTAACCATTAAACTTCAATGCTATTTGTGATATCAAGATTTTGTGTGCTTATTTGCTTGTTTGCACTTGTGTGCGTGTCAAAGCGACACTAATGGTTCTATTTTGTATGATCATGATAAATATGTGATATTATTATTGGTAAAAGTTGAAATAGTGTTAAATAGTAGTTGTAACTTGAAGTTGTAACGCACACAATTTCAACTTTTTTACAATTTTTAATTATGTTAAAACTTATTTTCTTTTGCACAAATAATTGCGATATGATGCCATGGTTTAGCTAAAACCATAATGTTGCTGGAGGCGATATGAATTCAATAACATACTTGACAATTGCTTACAAACGAAATTATGTATTGCAAAAATTAAAGATAAACAAAGATCGATGGAAGAACAAGGATAGAGAGAAGTGGGGCTTTGATAGGTCTGAAACAGAAATACAGTGATACCTCGCTATCTCGCGCTTCACCTATCGTGGCTTCGCTGTTTCGCAGAATTTTTTGCAGTGCTTTTTCTACAGTGAATTCTGATTGACTTAAGGGCGTTACTGTTGTCTAGAAGTTCATTATAAAAAAATATATTGTTTTACAACACTGTTCTTTAAACTATTATAGTTATTTGTAAGAAAACGTAATATTTCTATTTCTCAAACACATTTTGGGCCTGAAAAGAGGTTTTATTTTTTGTTTCATTCAGCAGTACAGTATTGCATTGTAAAATAATGGTAAAAAATAAAGCTGACTACTTCGCGGATTTCACCTATCGCGGGTTATTTTTGGAACGTATCCCCCGCGATAAACGAGGGTTTACTGTACAAAACTTATCCACAGTGTTGAAACAAGCAAAACTCGAGGCTTCGTATGTACGTTAATTGGTTGCAATGTTTTGAGAACCTTTTCTTTGTAATTGTAATTGAAGTGGTAATTGAATTACAATTACTTGACCTTGAATAATTGTAATTGTAATTGAAAATTTTACGTTGTGATTGTAATTAAAGCAAAAACAAGTAAATTTTCCAACTCTGCTCAGTAGTATACAACTTCTGCAAATTATCCCACGCCCGAAAAGCAACGAAGGCGGTAATTATTTACCTCTTGGAGATATTCAGCGGTATTGTTTTCCGCCATGCATTGAACGCGATCGATTGCTTTGTACATAAGTAGTGTTTTCTGGAAATTCAGTTCGTCGTGCTTTTCAATTTTCGGGGAAGAAATCTCAAAAACTTGGCCACCAGTTTTTCTGACTCGTCCTTTAAAAAGAAGCTTTACGAGTCTGCAAAGCACTCCATAATTCCAAAAATCAAATTTGCTTGGTCCCAAATGAAGTTTTGTCGTCGTACAATTAAAAATTGATAAAAAGTTTTTTTTTTTTCGGTCATAAACATAAATATCCAAGCGCCAATCAAATAGAATTATATAAAGCTGGAACTGAACTTTAACTCTTAAAGTGCCACAATAACACTTTGCGTACAGTTATACAATGCAAACTTCTGAAAGTTGCAGTTATATGATTAATAGATTTTTTGTTTCATTAAAAAAGATGCAACGTCACAAGCTGGATCAACATCCGATTGTCAAAAAAAAAGGGGGCTGCGAAAGGGATTCGAACTTATGTCTAGAGATATGCAATGGTTTCGAAGTCATGGTAGTCCCTAAGCGTAGAACAGACGTTAGACTACTCTGCCACTGCAGTAGAGCAAGTGTTGAAATGATGATATCACAACTAAATGCCAAACCATATTTCAAACTGTTTACCACCACGTCACTTTTTTAGCTTGTTGACTACAATTTATCGACGCGTAGTATAAAATCACCCACGATACCTTTAATTTGTATAGTGGAAACTTCACTCTTATGGAAGTCGTAATTAATGACGATGTTGCAGTCGGCAACGTCGATACCTTCTCCAGCGGAATCCGGTGTACTGACCAACATTCTGTACTCTTTACTTCGGAAAGCTTTCATAATTTTATCTTGCTGAGTGTGGGATAAAGCTGTAGACCGCAAGTAACTTGTTAGAAAAAGGTTAAGTAGCTGCATGTTAAGTTAGTTATATGGGGTGAAAATCATAAAGTCAGCTAAATCTGCAAAATATAATACGTCAATTATATCTACATAAATTTACGATTTGCGTCCACAAACTTAGGTACAAAGCCAAGCAGTAGAAAATTAGTAGAAGCTGTATCAAAAAAAGCGGGGTAAAGTAAAACTAATCACAGACAGATCAAGTCAATAACACCTAAGAAAACTAAATAGGCGGTTTCCTCGAACCTTTTTTATTACTAGTATTTTCTTTCTTTTTTTTTCTCTACTTTCTTAAACAGTAGTCGTCTTTGAACCAAAAATCCCTCATAATAAGGCACCAAAGAATAAATTTTTTGAACGATAAAGCTAGAAAGCCAATTTTTTTTTTTTTATATCATCAGATACTTACGAGACAAATATTTTGACATCTTTTGGAGGTGCCACCCCTAGGAAAAATCAATTTTTTGAACAGCTTAAGCTAGGAAGCTAATTTTTTTGCTCTCAGTTAATATTTAGCAGAAAAATATTTCGACGTAACTTGGGGGTGCCACCTCTCTCAAAGAGCCCCCAAATCAACTTTTTGAACAACCTAAGCTGGAGTGCTAATTGTTTTCTGATTTTTACAAATATTTAAGAGACAAATACATTGACAACATTTTCTGTGAGCTCATACTATAACAATTAAGTGCTGAAAGTTTGGAGCCTTTAGCTAGATGTTAATATTTAATAAAATGCATGCTGCATGCAAATGACCACCATTCCGTCTCAGACATTCTTGAAGCAGTCGAGCAAAGTTATCAATCACTCTGGTACATTCTTCTTTTTATTGCATAAATGTTCCACGTAATGGATAATTTCAATTCAGCAATAGTTTGGAAATTATTCTCATTAGTTTGTTTTTTAACAATCCTCACAGATAAATGATGTCAGAGGGATTCGAGTCCGGCAAATCTGGTAACCATTCTGGATCACGCCGCCAACTGATCAAACGATTACAGAATCGTTGGTCCAGCCACTCTAATGTGATATTGGCAGTATGTGGAGTAGCTCCATTCTGTTGGAACCACAGCACATTTCGATTTATCTCCGCTGTATTTCAAGGTTCATCCAGAACTTGTTATGCTCTTTGGTGACAGTAAGTGCGTTTTCGTTTTCATCTTCAGACCAGTACGGTTCAATAATGCCGTTTTTTGATGTGGCCACACATGCTGTGCATTACAGAGAGTATAGTGGCCTCTGAAGCACCTAGTCTGGTGCTTGTGTGCCCAAGAACACATTATTCTTGCTGTGACTTGCCCAGAAAGCATGAAGTGAGCGTCATCGCTGAACCATACATGGTTAAGAAAATATAAGTTACTCTGTTTTGAAACCAGTGACACATCTTAACACGTTTCGGCATGTCAGTTGCTGTGAGTTTGTGCTTTATCTATATTCTGTACGGACACAAATGAAGGTCTTGCGTAAGGATTCTTTGCAACGATGAGCGCGAAATGCCGAGCTCACTACTCCGTTTTCGAATGGACTTTTTCGGGCTCCGGCCAACAGAAACTCTGGACGCTTCCACATTGTCTGCAGATCTTGCACTCAATTTCCTTTCACTAGATGGATTGTCTGATTTCTTGCTACGTTTATACACAGTTCAATAGGTTTGAAGGTTACGATACCATAGGAATATCTGGGATTATCAGAATGACTGTTGAAATTAAACTTTCCGCGGAAATTTTTTTTTTTTTTTTTTTTTTAACATCTGCTGTGTGACAACACAGAGAGCGATTACCGTTCAGCTAGTTTTGACGTAAGTTCGAACAAGGATAGCTACTTTAGATGAATATGAATCATGCATGCACAATTAGTAAAAAGTCTTTGCGATTAGCTGATTTTTTTTCAGATATCATGCCCCAAATAGCTTGATTTTTTTCGGACATGGAAGGAATGGACCTAAATACTGCTTTTTAAACATTTCAAGCTAGGGAGCAAAGGTTTTTAATGATAATAAACATTTAATACAGAAATATTTGAGGGGCACCCTTTAGGAACTCCCGAAATGTGCCCCCTACCAATTGATTAAATACCTGGAACAGTATAACTTTTATTATACAGTAAACTCTCGTATATCGAGGGGGATACATTCCAAAAATAACCCGCGATAGGTGAAATCCGCGAAGTAGTCAGCTTTATTTTTTACTATTATTTTACAATGCAATACTGTACTGCCGTAAATTTTTGAAAAGCAGTAACTGCAAATTTTCAATTTTCCGTTTTTTGTGTAACTTGGGCTTTTTTCACTATCTGCATTCGTTGGTCGCATCCAAGCGTTGCAAAAATGTTTATTTGCGGAGTTATTTTGTGTACAAATGACGTCATTTCTCCGTAAACAGTCGCTGTTCCAGTTTAAATTGCAGTAATGGTCATTAATGTGTTTCCAAAATGCGTTTTGAGCGCGTTTAAACTCAAGTTCTCAGTTTGAAACACAGTAACTGCCATTACTGCTATTCTTGATTTATTTGTTTTCATTAATATTTGAAAAGCACTAAAGCTGCTTACTGCTTTTCAAACCTTCGATTATGTTTCATTCGCAGGCAAAAAAATTTTTTTTGAAAAGCAGTAACTGCATATTCTAATTGTGATCTAATCCTGACAAAACAATATAATGGTCAAGTTTACTGCTATATGCTCTCTTGTCGTGTGTAAAAACAATGCTTCTCTAAACATTCACTCTTGAAACACATAAATAGTATTGATAATTTTTTATATTTGGTTTGAAGATGAAGCGGCAGATAGATTTCAAAATATTTTTCCCAATCAAAACATTGGCTATATCTTTGTTTCTGCTTTCAGTAATATAATTACTTAATTAGACACTAGGCCTCAACATGTCAAGCAGCGAAATCTAGATAAAAGCACTCAACATTTCAAAATAGTAGCAGTAGAGGGCTGCTTCATTTTTTTAAGCCATTGAAAAGTAGCAACGTTACCAGCGTGGAGTCAGAAACTTGCGGTTGGAGTACTCGAAAATTTTAAGTTTTTTTGCAAAATTAAGATATTTTCGTCCCTCATGATAAAAATTAATGCATTTGAAACGTAGCATTAAAATTAGCAGTGCAAAAGCATGATTGAACTGGTTACATAAATGGGCTATGTTGGAGATGGCTAATGGCAAAATTTCAGTCATCTTAGTTACAGGCTGGTAAATCATAAAATCTCACAAGAATAATCTACTTTATCTTTAGTTTATAAAGATAATTGGGGGAGGGGCTAATGGAACGAGATTTGAGAGAAGTGATGGTATTTAGCAAATTTTGAATAGATCCCTCTACTTTTTCTGAGCTTGTATTTTTTAAATAAAACCGACGTTTAGCATTTTTCCACAAGCGATCAAATTTTTAGCCCTTTTTTTTAATTTTTTCAGATTTGTGAGTTGTAGTTTTAAAAAATTAGCCCCCTCCCCTAAATATTTCAAAAGATGCTTTAAATCATCTTTAATTCCACTCTAGTTTAAAGCACTGTCTCAAAAAAGCTAAAAGTTTAGTATTTTCCTTGCTCAGCATTGTGGTCGACATTCCAGTAAGGGGCTATAACCTCGCCTACACGCTACTGATTACTACTACTCGATATATTTGTTTCCATAAGTAGCACTACCTACCTCTTACTCTGACTACAAAAATTCTAATTCGAGTTTTCAATGTGCCCAAAACCGACAAAAATTCCAGTAAGAGCAACGCCAAATATTGATAATGTTTTATTAGAAAATTACAGTAGGCCCAGATTACGAATTATGGTGACAAAAAACAACCCGAAAAAATTGCTAAGGTTAAAATTACACATTTTTTTTGCCGCTACCACAAAAATTTTAACAAAAATATAATTAACCGGGTATAATCACTGATGTGTTTTGTTTATCTAACATGCAGAATGTAGTTGAGTCAAGTACGTAAAAAAATAAAGCACTGTATTTTTAAATTTCTTTCTATTTCTTTGCCATTTCTGTAATTAAATTGCTTGATTTAAAGAAAGTTAAATCAAAAATCAACGTAATCGGCTAGTTTCGTACACTTAATGCTTTACTAAAACTTATGTTGCATCAACTTATAAACGATAATTCTATCGGTCAACGGCAGTTACTGCTTTTCAAAAAATTTTTTCTGAAATTTTTCTTGCCGATTAACAGGAAAAAGCAGTAACAACACAAAAACGTGTGTTTCCTTCCAAAAAAGTCCAAAATTAACCAATTTAATGTGACCCTAAAAAACTGAAATTTAGCCTGCATGGTGAGAGTAGCTCTAACAATTACCACAAAAAATTTCAACGCTCAACGACGAGTTTGGTGAGACCGGGAGAGCCTCAAACCTTTAAACTTGTTTTTCTCGAAAACTAATTTTGCAGTTACTGCTTTTCAAAAATTTACAGCAGTGTACTACAGAATGAAAAATAAAAATAAAACCTCTTTTCAGGCCAAAATGTGTTTAAGAAATAGAAATATTAACGTTTTCTTACAAATAACTATAATAGTTTAAAGAACAGTGTTGTAAAACAATATTTTTTTTTGTAATGAACTTCTAGACAACAGTAACGCCCTTAAGCCAATCAGAATTCACTGTAAAAAATTCCGCAAAACAGCGAAGCCGCGATAGGTGAAGTGCGATATAGCGAGGGATCACTGTAATCAGTCATTATTTACGTGCTTGATAAATATACTTTGATATTGTTTGAAATTCAACTCCCAACCTAGATGCACTAGAAGGAAATATTTTTTAATTACTCTTTTAACGGGAAAGTGAAAAGTTTTTTTGGAGAATCTCATTATTTAACATGCGTCAATCGTTCAATGGGCTTGTTTCTTAGCAAGCTCCATCTTAGTTCCGACCAAAAACACGTTTTCGCTAGAATGATTCAAGTAGCGAAGAGCCATCAATTCGGAACACTAAAAATTCCAAACAGATTCTCAGTCACTTTTGAATGGAATTATTTCAACTATGAGATCTCAAAAGACTCGCAATAGAAGTGAAAATCAGAAAGGCCAGTGTAATAATGGCATGCAGCACCGAGTATAGTAAAATAAATTATCGTGTCTTCTGCCGCAGAAATATAAACTGTTTATGGAACACAATTTTGTTAATTTTTAAACCAGAGGTGCACACTGCACCACCTACGGCCGTAAAAAGATTTTTTTGAGGCCGTGAAATTGTACTTCAAAATGCATGCTGTGGCGGCCTTGCATTGATTAAAATGTTTTGTTACGTAACAGTTAAGAAATGCCTGTTAGGAACAGTTACGATTTGCTTACTGTACAGTTTAACTAGATGGGAGCTCGCTGAGAAGCAATCCCAGTGAATGACCGACACATGTTGAACAATGAGATACTAAAAACAAAAACTTTCGCTTTCCGTTAAGAAATTAATGAGAAATATCTTCTGGGAAAACAGGGTTTGGAATTTCAAACATTGTCAATATGTATTTAATTGACAACATAGTGACTGATCATAATAAAAAAAAACACCCTATCCAAGCCTAAGCCGTTGGAATCATGTCAAAATATTTGTCTCTTAAACAACTGCTGATATCAAAAAAATGAACACACTAGCTTGATCCTTTCAAAAAACTGATTTTGGGGGGTCCATTTGGGGTGCTTCCGGGGGTGTAGTACCCCCAAATTATGTCAAAATATTTGCCTCTTAAATATCTACTGATATCAAAAAAACTGGCACCCTAGGTTAATCCGTTAAAAGTGATTTTTGGGGGGTTCATTTGGGGGATTTCCGGGGGGATGGTACTTCCAAACCATGTCAAAATATTTGTCTCTTAAATATATGCTGATCTCAAAAAACACTGGCACCCTAAGTTAAACCGTTCAAAAATTGATTTTTGGGGGGGTCCATTTGGGGTTGGTACCCCCCCCAAACTACGTCAAAACATTTGTCTCTTAAATATCTACTGTTATCAAAAAAACCTTGCGCCCTAGCTGTAGCCGTTCAAAAATTTGATTTTGGGGGGGGGGCCATTTTGGAGGGTTCAAGGGGGAGTGGCCCCAAAAATTTCGGGAGACAAAATTGCGTTTGCAGCTCTACAACTTAACGCAAAAATTAGATTTCGATGTTTTGTGGTTTAGAAGAGCGCACAAGATTTAGGAAGAAAAAAAACCAAAAAAAGGGGGGAAAAGGAAACAAAATGAAAAAGGAAAAAACTCATCGCGGCCAAAACTGGGTTGGTAGAGATGAAAGGGTTTCTTAAGACATATAACCGTGTGAAATATTTTTTGCCGTACTTAAGCCGTTTTGATTGAGACGGCTTTTTACGCCAAACTTGCGGGGCGGTTTTTGGGTCCTAAAACCAAAATCACGTGACTAATTATTTCAAACTTAGTACAAACATGCATCTCATTAATCTCAAACTGCTGTCAAAATTTCATGCAGCTAGACCTAACCATTCTCGAGTTATATGCAAAAGTCTGAAATTTCGCACTCGTTAGCTTGAAAATGGCCGAGTAAAAACAAAGAAACACGCGACGCCAGCGTCGAGCTTTCCAATTAACACGGTAATATGCCAATGCTGTTTATTTACCAATGCAGAGCTATTTTACCGCGTACAGTTGACCCAGCCGAGCCCTTTCCAGAAAGTTCCTATTCGATAGTTGCGTAACTTTTCAACGTCACAGTTAATTTAACTAGTTTTTTTTTTTAACTTCTTTATTTAACAATTACGTATCATCTTTGTTATTTAACAATTACGTTAGTTTAATGCCGTGTAAAAATTTCTGACTGTGACGTCACAATATTGTCTTTACGTACAAGTTAGTTTTTCGATTTTTCAGGATTGTTCCGTTTGCGTATACATAACGTGAATATTCTTGACTTAGGGAATAGAAGTGAGAATAAGTTTTGACGTGAAATTGCTGTTAAGTTGCATTAAAAGTGTTAGCCTATTACGCCGCTTAGGATTAAGCTAATACTAAGTTTTGTATAATAAAAATATAATAGTTCTGTTATATTTCTGGTGTATATTAAAGGTAAGGCGTCTTGACCTCTGCTCTTTAACTAGCCAGCAATACTTAGTTCACCTGATCCTGTCCGGTTTCGGGTATCACAATAACAGCAATAAAATATATTCAGCAGTTTTTTGGCATATTTTTTTTCGAAATTCAAATCTAGCAAATTTCTTTTGGATCTAGCATTTTTGTGATTTATGATTAAATAAATTCTCGTGTGTAGTTAAATTGTAAGGCTTGGAACGTAAATTCGTAAAAAAACGACTAAATTAGTTGCGGTTGTTAGTGCATTTACATGATGCTTTGCGGCCGGCAGTAGTAAAAGTTTATGCACCCCTGATTTAAACCATGTGTAACACACGCTCTGTGCGGCAATCAGCATGTCAAAATATGTAATGATAGGCTGTTTCAATGGAAGATAATCACCAAGCAAAGACTTATCGGAAAGTTAGGCTTTTAGCGAATTCGTGACGGCCATAATAGAAGTCTGTATTGTTACCTGATATTCCCATAAAAACTTGAGCATTTAGGAACTTCAAGTCATCGTCTCGATGCATCCACGCCTGTGGAAATTACGAAAAACATGACAATACATGGACTTGAACATACTGTAATTGCTAATAAATTATTTTATTTAATTTATGCTTGGAGATTTCAAAAAAATGACATCCTTTTAGTTGTTTGTTTGAAATATGATTTGGCAAGGCCAGAGTTCGGCTGTTAAAGCACTGGCTTTGGCATGCTCATTTGAATTAGCATTTGGGATGGTATAAAAAAGAGCCTCTATTCTAAATCAGTAAGTGATGCAACAACCCATTCGGGAAAAGTTTCCTTAAAAATTTCCGAGAAATAACTCTTCGGAAATTTCCTTTTAATCAGTTGGTACTCCAGAGTTGTAAGTCGGGCCGGGCTTTTCGGGTCGGGTTCGGGCCTAAAGTTGACAAAAATTTCGGGCTTAATTCGGGTCTGAGACGTACTTTTTGTCTTAGGTGCACAAAACTATACCGGTAATCAAAATAACTTGGCAATATTGCCAAGTTTTTCAGACCTAAGTTAACTTTCGGGTTTTTCGGTCATGATATGGGCTTCAGATAAGTTTTCGGGTTCGGGCAAATATTTTCGGGTTCGGGCCTGAACTAGTCGGCCCGTTTACAACTCTGTGATACTCTGTAGAAAGCTGCCTTTTTCTATTCAGCTGATCTTTCTAAACTAATTTATTTATTTATTTTGAAAACACTGAAAATATAGCACTTCATTAAAAGTACTAAGCCTTTGAACAAAAGGTCGGCAACCTACCGCCCGCGGGCCGGAACCTGCCCGCTAAGCAATTTCATCCGGCGCGCGTACTTACTGTATATGTTCATCCGGCATGTGACCTTTTTCTGTTATGATTGAAATTCACTAACAATCCCGCCCAAATTTTCTGTACCTCATTTTCTGATGGAGATCTTATTATTTTAGTTCCTTTTGGTCAGCGCCAATATTGAATCGGCTGAAAAATGCCTAATTTTCAGGCCGAGACCTTTTTTGGTCCGCTGAAATGGTGGTGGCATGCTGAAACCTTGCTGGGTCTGGATGAGGCCCACGGGACGAAAAGGTTGCCGACGCCTGCCGTCTCCGTGCTTCACCGAGGCAGAATAGTGAAGCCGCCCACCCAGCGAACGGTAAGAGGCGGTTATTGGGTGCTCGGCATGGTCAACTATCGGTGCTGAGCTGCTTGACTTTTGGGTCTTACAGAATTGGCCTCCCTCTAGCGGCGCCTTCTGGGAACCATGCCTGTTGGGATTTCTTTCTTCTTGTTTTTCTTGTGCCAGAAGACTTTCTCAATTGGCTAGAGTAACTTGATGCGAGTCGACTCTTACTATTGCTATTAGTAGTAATGAGAAGCTTTTTTTTCGATGTTGTTTCAACCCCTTTTGTGCAACTGGCTGCACTCTTTAAGACCCACCAACGGTGGTCGCCGTCGAGTGGTGGGAGTGCCCTGCTTTGAGCAGGGATCGAAATGGCCACCAACCTCCGGGATCATCCTTTGCCAGTAGCACTTCTGTGCTAAGGGTGATTCTCTTGTGTCTTCTTTGGACATAGGAGGCTGCCATCCCTCGGAAGCAACCCGGTAAAACAACAACAACAACGCCTGCCGTAGACAGAAAGACCTACAGAATTAAGCACATAAATGACGATGCTTTACTCGGTAACTTGAGTGTTAGATTAAGAGCGAGCAAAAATGCTTTTGTTTTGTTTTTTAAACAAAAAAGCAGTTACTATACTTGGAATTCACCGCTTTGGAAAGACAGGACTTTTTACAGTTAAAGACCATAAACCTAGAGCAAACAACTAACGATTGTAAGCACAATATACCATAAAAACTACATTCGCTTTGTCAATGTTCCTCTTTTTCTATACACAGGAAATATCTCAGTGACATCGCTTTAGTTCCAACTATCATTTTTGAACAGGCTAGGCATAAGGTATACCTGAAGCACGTATAAACTACAGTGATACTTACTTTTAAAGCCCTAGCGTATTTTTTCTTTTGCACCATAAACATTCCCGATGAATCCGGTTCTCGCCGGAATTTGTCCAAAATGAGCGCTTTGATTTTCTTCAAATCCGGGTTAGCACATCTTTCATCTTCAGCCAATTTTTCAAGTCCAGAAAGTACACCTTTAAAATAAAAACCATCAGAATCCTAAACCAATACCGGTAACGAACAATTTACTGAATATATCTTACCTAAAACAAATCCGTTTTGACTCATTTCTACTGTCTTCAGTGAGGCTAGCTCGGACGGTAAATCGACCATTCAACAGCTAATAAGAATGTGTGCACTTTTTAACACAGCAGCGAAAGCTCTGGGGGTTGGTAAAAATCATCATTTAAAAAAAATCTAATAAATCAGATTTTTCGACTTAAATCGCACTTTTTTTATTTAAAACGTTTTTTTTTTGATTTTTAAGTTGTTTGTTTTTAACTTTTTTGAGAGAGGGGGCGCAGTCACTGTTCCTGCACACTGAGAAATGCTTTAAATAAATTTCAAGTATTTTTATCAAATCCAATCTTTCATTATGCTCATTGTAATACGCCGAAGCGTGTAACGAGTTGGGGGGGCCATCTCCGCATCATTGCGCCAGGGCAACAAAGTTTCTTTCGAAGAAATGTTGCAGCGGTGGCGAGCAGTTGACAACACTGTGTCCGATTTGACTGGCCCGAGATTTGAACCCCATACCTCTCGCTCCAGCATTACCGCTCGACCAACTGATCAGTTTAAACATTTTTATATTAATTAAAATTTAAATCAAACAAAATTTAAATTAATACTACTACCAAATCAGTCACTGATAGCTCTTTTTTTGCTAAAATGGTTATGGCGCATTTAAATCTGTCCACAGACAAACAAGGTACCTTTGGAAAAATAAATTTCTAAGGTTACTTTCTAACGAAAAACTTCACGAAATTTTGCAATTTTAACATTAAAATTTTATCAATTTTGAGCTATTTTTATTAGTTGATTTAAATCATGATTTCAATCAAACAATCCAGGCCGTAACAACCCACCAAAAAAGTAGTATCTTTCGATGCAAATACTTTGTCTCAAAACCTGAACACTCAAACACAGCACAATTCCATCAAGTGGTTAACTGACCGAACTAAATAGATTTAAATAAAGTAATTTGAACGTAGCAACTAAAATCTAATAGCATTTTACGAATAAAGCGAGACTTTTTGTGTACAAATAATAATCCTGATATCATTCTAAAGTAAAATACGAGTGAAATGAAGTAACCAAACTTCAAAAAACATAAATTTTGGGTTGAGGCGGGCTATTCTTAAATTTTCTAGAAGTTTCAGCCTCAATTGTTCTTATTTTGTTCTTGGAGAATAAAGTGACACATATTATTTGGTTTAAAGTTGTTTTTTGTTGATCGTGATTACTGTCAAACAAATCAAAAAGGGCAATACAGAAAAACCCAAGAAAACTACGCTGAACGTGAACATGACTTATACAAGTCCGTGTTCGTAAGTTTTTTTCGTGCTGATGATGGCATTGTTATTAATTAGTTCTTAAATTCTGAGCAAAAATGAGTCTCGTGTTTTTATAAAATTGCTACTCAAAAAAGTGTGGTACTTTGGGGTTTCAAAGGGTCGATTTAAATGTCCCTTTACGATCTACAGATATTTACGACAAAAAGTTTCAATAGTCATTTTGAAAAATGTAAATTGACATTTTTTGTTAATAATGGACGCTGAGTTGAGTTGCATTATTTTGTTACGAGATGAAGACGTTAGCCTATACTGTTACGAGATGAAGACGTTAGCCTATAGATGAAGACGTTAGCCTATATTTATTTAGTTACGAGATGAAGACGTTAGCCTATACCGATAGCTTGGTTATTCAAATTTACCGGTTGAGTTAGCCTAATTCAGGGATCAAAATTCTTTGCATTAAATTGACAGTGTTATCCGCGTAAAAAATTTACTGCTTACCTTCAAAAGCAAGGTATAACTTTATTTCGATCTCGGTTCGTTTTTCTGGTAAGGTGATGTCTTCGAACCTTTTCAGCTCATCCAATGCATCAATGGGTTGGCATTTCAAGTATATGTCTTTAGCTTCAGCACAAATCTGCAACCAGAAATTCAACACCAAAATCAGCGAGTCTTAAAGCGCCCAGAAGCTGTTTTTAACGACATAAGTTAGCAAAAATAAAGATTATAACAGGGTCACAAAAAAAGCTGTGTTGTTCGAATGCAACTCAACTCAGCATTTACTGCGTCCATTATTAACAAGCAATTTAAATAATTCAAAATACATAGTCGATTAATGTACATTTTTATAGTGCTATGTCCGGGACAGTAGCGTTGCCAGGAAGACGAAGCGGGGGGGGCACAATAAACAGTTCACCTCATTAACCTGACAACCAAAAGGAACAATAAAAAAGTTTTTAGAGCTCCTGCGCTTACGTTTTGCAGTGCTATGGACTTCAAAGTCGTTTAAAGCCATTTTGAAACATTTGTTTGGAGGGTAGCTACGATATGTCAAAAATAAAATTTACAAATCAATAAAATCTTTGAAAAAAAAATTGTTCAACATTAACTAACAATCATTTAACAATCAAAGATTTGATCGCTTGTGGAAAATAAGTTACTAATCGTATAGACTTCAACAAACAAATGCGTAAGAGCTATTAGGTATTAATTAATTACCAGTCACTTCTCTCAAACCTCGTCCCATAAGCCCCCTCCCACTATATCCCACCACAACTATCTTTCTCCATGGAATATAAAGCAAATTAGGTTAATCGTTATAAATTTTTCCGAAGTATACTTTATTTCTCTGCATCTCGTATTATACACTTTCATCATTTACCAGAGTGAAATAAGATTTTGAAACTTTTCAGCTACTGAGTACTGTTCTAGTGAACACCAGCATACTAGCATAGCGCATTAACTCAGACAGTTCAAATAGGTTTTGGTAGGCGACATTTCAAATGCAATAATTCAATCAAAACATATCTAAAATTAAGGTATTTTTGCAAACAAAAAATGCAATAAAATGCAAACATCTCTAACCGCTAGAGGCTCCGCCAAAATGTATACCACCTTTCCCAGTGGCTAAGGGCTTTGTCACTCAAAATAGCTCCATTGCAAATTTCTGGTTAGACGCCTGAATACGAGCGACTCGCCGACCATGCTTCGGCGTAATTCAGCGAGTATTGTTAAGGTTTGATTTTTTTTTCCACAGGCTAAGTAAGATTTAGTGTAAATGTAATAAAAAATGTTCACTCAAAATTACTTTTAATAAAAAATCAAGAAAATCGGATCGGCAGAAGTTAATGACATAAACGAGGACTGAAGGCAAAACCAATGGAGGTATCTAAAGTTAGGGCAATCGCAACAAACTATATTAGCGTCGACTCCATTCTTCTTAACCCAGCCGCTCCAGATATATTGTATTTCAAACACGACGTAGGAGCCTCTCTTCTCTAATCATAATTCTTATTGGCAACCCTGACGTTGATAACATTAGTTTTTTCTATCCTAAGGCAACGCCACTATTAGACTAAGCCACACAAACCTTTTAACCTATATGTAGGTTAATAGACTTCTGTGGGCTACGCTACCGCACAGAACAGGTTGCCAATAAAAATTATAATTAGGCAGGCCCCTACGTGGGGACTAAAGTAGAATATCTCTGGAATGGCTGGGTCAAAAAGGATTGAATCAACGCCAATTTGATTTAATATGATTGCCCTAACTTTAACTACCCCCATTGATTTTGCCTGCAGTCTTCCTTTAACAAACCATCTCAATCTTCCGTTGATGGCAATAAACTATAAAATGAGTAAATGGTAAGCTTTAGTGGTACCTTTAAATGATCTAAACAGCTTATTAAGTCTCTTGAATAAGTGTCGCTCTTCTCTGCAAAGAGATTTCTCGCCGATTCTAACCAAGAAATCAAATTCCTTATGTCGTCTTCGTGGCCGTGATAAGGCGGAAGTGGGTCTAGTTTCAACGAGTCACCTGCAGTATAGCAATCATTAGATAATTAGAGCGCAAGCTTTTGCTAATTTGTTTAATCTGTTTGCTTTTGTGGCAAGCAAATAACGCAGATCCTTTTTCTGTGGCAAGTCCTGGAAGTTAGAGCATCGCCAAAGACGACAAAAATCCAGGACTTGAGGGCGACTTTTTTGTAGTGTCCTTCGAGGAAATTTGTCTCGCTTCAAGTTGGGGCAAAGAGCCACACCATCAAGTTGAGGAGGTAGGGCGTGGTGTTGAACCTGCGATAAATTATAATAACTCTTCCTACTCTCTCCATCATCACCACTACCACTGACAACTCATTTCAGATTGAGTGGTCTTGATGATGGTGAAAGGACTACTGTTCTCTATTGTCTCTATCTCTACCGTAAAAAGTCATCTTTTTCTATACCATCAACGCTATAAACCATCTATTTCAAGCCCACCTTTAAAATCATGCAGTATATTTACGATTTCATCCATTAGCTCCAATAATCGATCGTAAAACTGATCGTTTTCTCTTTTTAACATACCAATTGTTTCTAAAAGATAAAAATCAAATAAAGAATTATACTAATATATTACACGTCTATTTATTTCTCAGCAGTTCTTTATAATTGTAATTTACAAGCAGGATGCGTGTGTTAAGCTATTCAATCGAAGAAACAGCGAGGAGTTGATGGACATGTTCGGTATAGAGGAGTCTTTGGATAAGATGGCTAAAGCAAGTAGTACGGTCATGTTTTGAGGAAAGAACATGAAAATGTGATATAAGAAGGCTTTGAAATTTGAAGTGCGGGTAGTAGAGGAATAGGGCGACCGAAACGAACGCGGAAAAAACAAGTAGAGATTAAAATGCAGAAAAACGGACTGGTGAAAGAGGATGCATGTGATCCTACGAAATAGTGAAGCGTGGGAAAGTCAATCGCCATATAAAATCCGGATCACTCTATTGACAGGGATGAACTCAAAACAAAATTGAAATCATGATGAAGCAGCAGGATCGACCATTTTTACCTTTCATTTACATTTATATGTACTGAAGTAATAAAATTTTATGGTTACAAGCCCTTACCGAGACCAACTACCGTTGTAACCTGTGTATACCTAGTCTTTGGTTGAAGGGCAGGACAGAATAAAACAAAAATTTAAAGATGAATATTTGCCGCAACAGAAGATAAAATTGAAGGTAACAAATTTAAAATACTGCCTATGCTTTAAAGCAGAATTAGATAAAATAAGCAATGAGAAGATTTGTGAAATGACAGGGGTGAATAAGAATGAAAAGTTATTACGTGGACAGAGACTGCAATGCCTAGGACCAGGGGCGCCCGCAGAGGAGAGAAAGGGGGGGCACTTGCCCCCCCCCCCCCCCCGGGAATTGAGATGTCAAGTATTTTTTATGAGTAAATTTGGAAAATAAGTCTAAACATATTTATCTAAACTAAAAAAAAAAAACTTTTGTGAGCTGTTTTTTTTGTTTGGTTTGGTGCAAAGGGGGGGCAGGAGGAACAGGATTGCCCATTTTACGTGAATACAACATTTTCTTAAATGCGAGCGTAAGCAATACTCTAAGATTAAGCATTAAACAGTTTGATCAAATAATCAATCTCAAACGTTTATCACACGTTTCAGCGTCTTTATTGAGTCCCTATCAGGATCTAAATAAAATACAGTGTTAAAATTTCAAATTTACGCTGTGCTAAAATAAACGCTAAAAAATATTAATTACTCCTCCATTAAATTAATTTTGCTCAGAAACTGAAATCAAAATAAAACTTGTAATCAATAGCGTAACCAGCAGGGGGCTGTGCCCCTTGCATTGGCCTGCAGATCAAAGCGCACGATAAAAAAATGCCAAATTTTTTGCCTTTCTGATGCAGTCTTTTGCAGTACTATGGCCTCGTAAGTGGTTCAAAGCCACTTTAAAAACATTGATTATTTTGTTTTTGTTGGGGGGGATTAATTTATATGTCAAAAATACAGCTTACTAATTAATTGATAAAAACAGCAAAACATGGCTAAAACTAATTAAGCAGTCAAAATTGATCGCTTATTGCAAAATGCTTAACGTAAGCTTCATAAAAAAGAGTATAGGGGGGGGCTACTCAGCATTTCATTTAGTTGATTTCAACAAGTCTTGAACTTGATCTATGAGTAATGTGGGGGTTCGAAGAGACTGAGCTTTTCAACTCTTTCAAATGCCTTTCAAATTGTATCAATTTAGTTTTTTTATACGACTTTAAAAAGATGCGAAATTTTATTCGAATAGCCTTAAAATGGCATTTTTTTTCCTAAAATATCATAAAAATTGTCCAGCAGCTAGGGTTTTGCCCTAAAACCCAGGTCTGTGATATGCTTTAGTTGCACCTGTTTGCTCGGCACGCTGCCCAATTGATGCATTTTGCAAAAGAAATTCAATCTTTAGGTTATTGAAGCCCCCTCACCCCCCTTAACAAAATTTAGTTTGCAGTCAGTGGCACAACCAAGGAGGCTAAGGGAGCGTAGCCTCCCCTTTCCAAGTCACTTGGAAAACTTAACTCACATATAGTAGCGTAACAAGGGGTTCGGCGGGGCGAGAAAGCCCCCCTTTGACCTGTCGACCAAAATGCAGAATAAGAAAAATACCATGTTTTTAGCACTTCTAAAACTGTTTTTTGCTCTGGAATGGACTAAAAAGTGATTTGAAGCATACTAAAACATATATTCAGGGAAGCTAATTTGCCAAAATCAAGTAAGCAATGCCCAAAAATAAGCAATCAGATTTGATTGCTAGTGTAAAATTGCTGAACATAGGTTTGTCAACAAATATAAACTCAGGAATACGGGAGGAGGGCTATTCAGTATTAGTTAATTACCAATCACTTCTATCAAATATTTTTCCAATAGCCCCCCTCCCCTTATTATTTTTCTCTATATAATATAGATGAAAGAGATTACACCGTGTGAGGTTTACTAAGCTATAGAATTTTATGATTTACCATTATGTAAACAAGAAACTAAAATTTGACCATTAGCCACCTCCCACATAGCCCATTTATGCAACCAGTTGAATGATGCTTGCACTGCCAATTTCTATGTCACGTTTAAAAAGCATTACTTTTTGTCAAAATAGCCTTAAAATCAAGTTATTTTTGCAAAAAATGCAAAATTTTCGAGCGCTGGGGGCTCCGCTCCCAAACCCCCAAAATAGCCCCCCATTGCGAATTTCTGGCTACGCGCCTGCTCACATATGCGAATGTTAAAACGTGGTTTGAATTTGATCTGCAAATAAAGAGGGCTGGAAGGACTGGGTAATTTAAGAATTTCAAGTAGATTCTTAATCTCAGCAGCTTTGTTCTTTCCAATGGCCTTAAAAAACAGTCGAAATGTGATTCAAATGACGTTAAAGTGTTGTTTTTTTTTAAGAAATTGCAAAAATCTTTCAGCAACTGGGGCTTTGCCCCGAGACCCCCATCCATAAGACACTCGAATTGCATCAGTTTGCTCAACATGCCGCCCAAATAGCAACATTTTTTTAAAAGAATCATTTTGACTTTTGATTCAAACCCCTTAGCAAAATCCTGGTTGCAGTTGTAAGATTTTCTTTCGTCCACTAGATAATGAATACTTTGCTTGCCCCCTCCCCTGAAAAAATTTCTGCGGGCGCCTCTGGCTAGGACATTCGAAGAGATCAGATTAAGAAAGGGGTTCAGGAAGTCACAACACTTGCAACTGCAAGGACCATAAAAAGCTAGACCAAAAAAAGATGGAATGAGGTGCTTAAAAAAAGATAGGAACAGCAGAGGACTACTAAGATTAGGTGTACAAATTCGTAACCAATGAAAACTCGGCGACAAGAACTAGCTGCGCCTTCTTGCGGAGCAAACCGACCAGGCTCCAGAACGAGGAAGAAAATTTATCCTTACCCTGAAGTGAAACAACGAAAATGATGTTAATGAACTATGTCCTAGTATAATGGCCGTGTTCTCAACAATGTAATCGCTGAACACTTCAGCACTCAGCAGCCTTCTACTATATTTCGCAGTTATTTTTATTTTGCATTACAACTCTGTTTGCACGATCTCGGTCCAGCTCTCACTATACTCAGGTTATTGCTCGTTTGAATATAGCGTTTTACGACATTTGTATCAGATTAGTGGCTTCAAACGAGCAAAAGTTTATTCAGGAAACAGTGAAAAGCTCCAATTAAACCAGAGTGGAAACTAAATGTGCAAAAATATTTTAAGTGGCTGCTTTGAGTTCAAGCCAAGAATAACCTTAAAATTTCCTCTTAAGTTAGATATTTATAAGTGTGCTCTTGTAATACAGACTATAATCAAAAATCAGAATATCAAATCAAACAACTGACAACATAGGTCAATTTTCGATTAATTGCATCTTTATCCTCCAATCACGATTTAAAAAGGGCGCAAAATATAATAGCATGGACATACGGCACAAAGACATTAGACCGCAGAGACATAACCTTTCGATTCAAGTTAACATTTTGGGCTTTAAAAACTAATCTTGCAAATCAATTATTATGAGCAAGTATTTCCGTAGTTTACGACCTAGATGCTAACGTTTTTCGAGTTACAAATGTGATACTGATATATATTGATATTACCGGTACTACGAAATCGATTGATTGTTCATGCGAGTTCTTTGATTTTCCGAGTGCAAGTTGGGGTAAAAACCGAGTTTTTTCAAGTTTTGTTAAAACGCAAAGTGAAGAAAACACTTTTCATAAAAAAATCTTTACTTTATTTTGAAATTACAATATATAGGAGTAATAAGCATTGTCAAAATTATATTTTATCGACAACATACTGACAGATAATAAAATAAAAAACATCCTATCCAAGCTTAAGCCGTTGGAAATATGTCAAAATATTAGGCTCTTAAACATCTACTGATATAAAAAAGTAATGCCTTAGTCGTTCAAAAATTCATTTGGGGGGATTCATTTGGGAGCCCACGGAGGGTGGTATCCCAAAACTATGTTGAAATATTTGTCTTTCAAATATCTACTGATTAAAAAAAACAATTAACCTTGAGCCGTTCAAAAAATTGATTTTTGAGGGTCCATTTGGCGAGAGTCCCCGAGGGGGAGGGAGGGTGGTAGCTTCACACTATGTCAAAAAATTTCTGTCTTAAACATCTGTTCATATCAAAAAAAAACAATGCCCTAGGTTGATTCGTTCAAAGATTTAACTTTAGGGGGGTCTCCATCGGGGTGGTACCCCCAAATTATGTCAAGATATTTGTCTCTTGAATATCTGCTGATATCAAAAAACTAGTGCTCTAGCTTAAGCCGTTAAAAAAACTATTTTTGAGCCCCATTTTGGAGGGGATTCCCGAAGGAGTCGCTCCAAAAAATTTTGGGAGACAAAATTGCGGTTGGAGCTCGACAACTTTACACAATAATTAGATTTCGATGTTTTGTGGTTTAGAAGAAAAGCGTACAAAACTTAGGAAGAAAAAAAAGTTAAAAACCTCATCGTGGCCGAAAGTGGGTTGGTTGGGATGAAAGGGTATCTTAAACATATACCCGTATGAAATATTTTTTGCCGTACTTAAGCCGTTTTTGAATGAGACGGCTTTTTACCCCAAACTTTCAGGGCGATTTTTGGGTCCTAAAACAAAGTCACGTGACTAATTACCTCAAAATTTGGTACAAACATGCAAATCAATAATCTCAGACTGCTATCAAAATTTCATGTAGATAGACCAAACCGTTCCAGAGTTATAAGCAAAAGTCTGAAACTTCGCTCTTCCCTCTCATGCAAGCACCGGTCGTTCCAATAAAGCAATTATTATCAAAAAAAAATTCTTGTATTTTTTAGCGCTGGTTCTAGGATGTTTTCTTTTTATTAACTCAAACAACTCGAATTAAATTATTATTTTTCAAATTTCAGTTCAAACATTGAATATAAAACAATCTTCGAATTCGCATCCCTTCCTGCAATCCTCATATGAGGTAAGCCACTAATTCTAATTAGCGAACAAAGCCCTACGCTTAAGGGCCTGTCTACACTCTGCGCAAAATCGTCAGCTTACGAGCGTAACCTTAGTTTGTTTTAAAGAAAAATTCCGGAAGTTCAGGCGTACCACCTTACCGGTGTAGCACCTTACAAGAGTATAATTGCAAGCGAAAAAAATTCGCTAAAAGAGCAAACATTTTTCGCCGGTACGCTCGTAAGCTCAGAATTTGCGTGAGATTTCAAAAACTGGTTTGCTAGGTCTCCAGATAGGTTAAAATTAGGTTAATAAGTTTTGCTGAAAAAAGTTGATTTTCAAAAGTGAAAGTATGCGTGTTGGTTTGAAATAGCCTAATTTAACATGAAAATGGTCAATTTGTGGCTCTATAAGAAAAACTTGCAAAAAAGAGGCCAAGTCGATAGACCTAAAAATGAATTATGATGAATTATGAATTGTTTGTTGTTATGTAACATTTGGTCAGGCTAGTCCAAGTAAAGAAATTTGAAAATTAAAACTGATGTGTGGTGTGGCGATGCAGATCACAGTCCAGACCAGGGGGACTTGCTTAGGCCAAAACCAGTACCGGTACGCATACCAGCGTGGTACGGTAGGTCTACGTCTCGTGGTACCTGTACCTAGCGTGTAGTATACCACTTTGTTTAAGTAAATTGGTAATCCTAGCCTGATAGCTGCTGTATAACAGATACCAGTAAGCGAGCAACTAGTAGCCTAAGCTACTGTCAGAAAAAACACAAAGTTAAAAAATTAGTCTGCCAATAAAACCTAGGGTCTGATTTTTTATTTTAATGAAACTTAAAACTATTAGAGCGTACAGCATCACTTAACCTACCGTAATAAAAGCAGAATTAAAATGCAATAATCTAGGGGTACCCTGGCACTAGCCTACTGCTATGATGGACTGTGCAGTAGCAGCTACATAGGCATGTAAAATTATTCTATTTAAAGATGTCCACACTTATTATTCAGCAACTACCACGTTTTAATTAGACTTTTGCAAATACTCGAGTTGAATTACAGACACTGTCAAGCCAACAGGTTTGTCCTACTGTCAGTGTCAATAAGATAGTGAAACCAAAAGTTTTTATATTCTGCAATCACTTTTCAGAATTGTAAATTAAGACTCAATTACTGTATTGGCACGGTTTTATTGTACAGTAGCAAACAAGTAGTAACTGTGAGTACTTTGAGAATTGAAATTTAATAAATTTATCAATGATAAGGTACTTTTGATTCAGACTCAAAGAGACTTATTGATGAACTTATGAAGCAATGATAATCTTTAATGCTCAAAGATTTCAAGAATGATGATCAATCTAACAGTGGCATTGTCAGGTTTTCAAGGTTAGTAATGCGTATTCCTAGATTGAGAATCTTTACCAGCTCTTTGAGCTTTTATTTACAAAAAAAAAAACTTTGGCGTTTTCATAATAAAGATAAAAAAACAGACTCGGAAGTTTTATCTAAATTATTTGCTTTTTTTAACATGATCATGTTATTAGCTTTTTGTTATCTAAATTATTTTCTTTTTGTTAAATATTCCAGTTTGCTGCGCCTTATGGTCTAAAAAATACTGTAGTAATATCTTTGCTAAAATTAATTTTGATAGAATAAATTATTCCTAGTTTAGTGTTAAAAAAAAGTTGTTGTTTTTTTTGCTTTAATTTATGCTAATTTGATTTGATAGCTTTGTTTTGTAATGTAGTATCGCTACTTTCCTGCGATTTTCATGTGACCAATTTGATGCAAGAACATTTGTTGCAGCAGCGATGTTGTTAGGGTTTTGCATCAAACATCTTTCGGGTCTGGTTCAGACTAAGATTAAAAATTGGCCAAGTTAATCATCTTCTGTCAACTGGTTGCCTCTCAAAATTTTGGACTCTTCTCTGAGAGCAAGTGCTTTATGCATACTGTAATAGGTAAGTTTTTTGATATGTCTACTGCTAATTGCGCATTCGGACACTTTGCAGAATTTTGAACTTTTTCTGGTGGGAGTAATTATTATTTGTTTCGCTGTAGGTCCTCTAAAGTGTAGAAGATAATTGGAAGATTATTGAAACTGCAAGAGTAAAAAGCAGAAGTAAAGCCATCAAATTCCATTAATTTTTGTTGTATATTTCTACAACATGCTTCATGGTTAACACACCCTACTTAAAATTGATCATGGTTTGGGTTAAGTTCTGTAAACTAACAATATGACATTTTCTCCTTTAGTGAATGGAGTAAAAAGCAGAAGTAAAGCCATCAACTTCCATTAATGTTTGGTCTGTATTTCTTCAACATGCCTCTTGGTCAACACACTGAAAAAAAAAACTGCTCATGGTTTAGGTTAAGTGCTGTTGGGTAAACTTGTGACATTTTCTTCTTTTCCCACCATGAAATCAACCGAGACGTTGGTGATTATTAATGCTTAATAGAGTTACTGTATGACTTTTCCAGGAGCCAGGCATTGCTAATTTCCAAGTTTTATAATCAAAATGTTGGTGATGTATATAAAAAATACCTGCGTTCTGAGACTGATTGAACACTGATTGGACACAATTTTTAATCCTTTGGTTATTTTTTTCTTATTTTCATGTCGATTTTAACATTTAAGGCACATTTATTGAATTTTAAAGCAAATTTGTCTAGCATCGCTTTTATAACATAAACTTATTATTTTCATTTAGTCTTATTCCAAAATTTGAAGCTTATTATTGTAGTTTGTATACATCTCTGTTGTGCGTCACTGTGTATTGAGTTTATTTCTGTGAAGCTGTTTTGTTTCGCATGTTGCTATGACCCACTAGTCAGATTCATCAACATTTGTAATAACTTGGTGTGTTGCAACCTGTTTTTGCTATTGTTAGCTAAACTCTTATGATGAACTTTCCTACAAGTTTTCATTAAACTTATGAGACAGCTTTTGCTTTAAGCAAAGCTCTTGTGATGAACTTTCCAGCAAGCTTTGATTAAACCTCTGAGGTAACTTTTGCTTTACACTTATTTATACATCAATAGCAATATGTGCTTGTCTAACCTGCGCAAATATCTACGTGAAGCACCAAGCAGATGAAGGGTTCCTCACTCCCTCCGAAGCATTACAATTATAAGAGATGCCCGATGTGTTACTTTCTAAAATATTAACTGCTTTGCGCTTAGGATTTTGTACTTTTGCTTGCAACGAATTTAGTTCATTGGGTTTTTGAAAATACTGAAAACAGTTGTATTACAGAAGTTGCAATATTTGTCTAATTGAGAGAATACAAAAGTTCCTCCTCAAGACTACAGTAAACTTACTGAAGGTTCTAGTCGCACAATCAATTTTTTGTAATTTCAGTGGTAATAATATTACTGCAGTATAGGGTAATTGAAATTTTTTAGCTACCGTAGTTCGCCCTATTTTCGTTTTATGTTTTATGAAAGTGCAATTAGCTGGACATCTGTGAGATTTCTCTCAATTTTTGGCTAAAGCTATGGTAAGCAGTTCTCCGAATAAGTTTAGGTTTAGCAGATGAGGGATTGAATCCAATTTTATTATCAAATTCTTGTGCGTCACTGTGATACAAAACTACCAGAGTGGTAGAAAAAAAAAAGCGTTTAGTAGAAGCTTTTGCGTGAAAAAAAAAGATGAATACTGCAATACGCATGTCAACAAAAATTTTAGTGATGAAATCAGGAGTTATAATGCAATTGAATCTGATCGATTAAAGGAGTTAACACAAACCGCTTGGAGGAGGAGTCAACATAATAATGATAAAATGCGTGTTGTTTTTACACTAGGGATCAAACGTAGAAAAGATTGTAGTTTAATATGATATTGCATCACTTATTCACGCATTATACGCGCAGTCAAACCGTTTGACATTTCGACAAAATAACCTATACCTGCATAGTACTCATCATGCACCATTTATTGTGTTTCTAGGGGTGAACTGGATAAATTTTATATATAAGTTGATATGGGAGAGAGGCGAAGGAGGCTCCAAATTTGACTTAAACGGACAGAGGTGGAGTCGAGGACTCAAGGCCAAGGACAGCCCTTCCGAGAACAGACCCTTTTGAGGCCAAGTACAGGAATGCTTGAGGCCAAGGACACAAGGGTTCTCAAAAAAATAATAAATTTTTTCAGGTGATCTCAAAAAAAAAAGGTCTTCAAAAAAGTTTTTTCGGTGATCTCCAAAAAACAAGGTCTACAAAATATTTTTCAGGCAATCTACAAAATTTTAACGATTCAAAAAATGGTGCTGTCCTCGAGCTAGGACAAGGAAATTTTGGAGGACTTGAGGCTTCGAGGCCAAGGACTTAAAAATGTGTCCACGAGGATTCCATCTCTGTAAACGGAATGTGGCAGTAGAACTGAAAAACAGTTGAAAGTTGAAAACAAAAAATTGCGACCAGATCTTTCCACCTAGTCACCCTCCACCAGGAGGAATTCAAAAGAAGAACCGTACCTTTGAAACCAGCCTTTAGTGCTCATCAGTGGCCTATAACTTTTGTAATTTTGTTGTATTCACCAAGTTGCTTTGGCCAGGAGACAGCAAAGGAACCTTTCAGTCTTCGAGTTAAGCTGCCACGTCTTGTCCACCTGTCTACCACACACTGTGGAGTCCTCACACAGTCCATTTTTATTGCTGAATGCTAAGCAAAGAATCGAACCCAGATATAGCGTTTCAGTAACAGACGCTCGACCACTGATCGGTGCAAATATTTTTTTTTCTTAATCCAATAAAAACTGTGCTATCTAATAGCCACCACAGCGCTCTTGATTGGCCATACGTTATGTTTTTTTGTGAGGAAGGTAGAAAAGATTCACGTTTAAATTATCAAAAAGACAATACTACTTCTCGTGATGCATAATCTGACCCAAATTTAACCGATACAACAAAGAATTGTAATAAATCCGTGATTTCCATCATTCACTTCAACACCATCTTATGGCCACCCACAGAATACGCTGTTAAGCCATTACACTCGTAAGCACCGTTTTGTATAGTGTAGACACCTTCGACGTACGAGCGCACAAAATTTTGCAATTGTCTACGCACAGTGTAGACAGTAGAGATGGCAACAGCGCAGCGCACGCAGCTGCGCACTGCTGTTGGTGCACCGTGCCACGCAGCGTGGCAACTAAAATCTGTATTACGTCACAGCATCAGCGCAACGCCGCGTACTATAATTTTTTACATTTTTTTTACAATTATTGCTGGTAAATTATTTCTTTATGTCCAACAATGGTTAGTCATGATGCAACTGTAATATGAATCAAAAAGAATAACAATATCATGTTGTGACAATACATATGAATAGATTACTAAAACAGTAAACGATGCCTTCGGTTCAGGTTTATTTTTTCAGAATTCGGAGCATCCTAAAATAGGCTATTTTGCCTACAACAAACTTACTTTTGATTAGCTGAACATGTTTCTTGTCACCAACAAAAAGATTTTGGTTTTGGTAGGCTAGGCTAGGAAAAGTTTAGGACGTTTGGTAAGAAGATAAACAAAGGCAGACAAAAAAAATGTAGATGAAGCAGGTTTGTGGTAAACAATTATCAGAACAGAAGCACATAGCCAAGCCACATACACACCCTGTATGCAGTAGGCCTATGGTATTGGTACAACGCTTGCATTTCACTTTTCAGAGTGACAGAGTTAGTTCAGTGTAGCCAATAGTGTTCATCAACAAGTCGTGGCATAAAGCCTTAGGTTTTCAGTCCTAGATGTCTGTAGCCTGTCTGGTACGTGGAAGAGTAGGAAGACTAGACTACACAAAGTTGCAATGACAGAATAGCCTACGTGGTAGTAGCAGATGATTAGAGGGTTCTTGATTCACAAATAGGTAAGCTACAGGTAGTTTACCCAATATTGAACACCCATTTATAGGCTTACATTGGGAGGCAGCCAAGTTGTTTTTATCAAGTTAGACAATTAAATATGAGTGTAGTAGCTTGTGACAGCCTGCAGAGCACGTGATATACCAGTATTTGGGCTATTGATTCAGGATTAGTACAGTAGTTTCATAAATCATTAGGTAGACAAGTACATTGTTTTTGATTGCCAAAATACGGTTCAGAAAAACAGATAGAAAACACACACAAGGCAGATAAAACCAGTATAGCTAGAACAACTGACCTAGTGTGGCGTGTTTCTTTGTTTTTACTCGGCCATTTTCAAAATTAACGAGTGCAAAGTTTCAGACTTTCACTTATGACTCAAGAATAATGAGGTCTACCTGTATGAAATTTTAACAGCAGTTTGAGATTGATAAGTTATATGTTTGTGCCAAATTTTGAGGCAATGAGTCACGTGACTTCGGTTTTAGAACCCGAAAACCACGTCAAATATTTGGTATAAAAAGTAGTCTTAATGAAAAACGGCTTAAATACGGCAAAAAATATTTCACAGGGTAATGATATGTCTTGAGATACCCTTTTATCCCCACCAACCCACTTTTGGCCACGATGAGTTTTTTTTCTTTTTTTGAGACTTCCGCGACGCTTTGCGTCGGAAGTCCTTATGTTTTTTTCTGTCATATTTTACAAATTCGTAAACAAAAATTAAAACCGCTACAACTTTGAAACGGCTGAAGGCAGAAACTTGAAATTTACATCTTAGCTGGGGCACATGCGAATCATTCTAAGTGCAATTTTCGGGGGCAATCAGTCATGCCATACCGGTTTCCAAGCCAAAAAATGAAATGTCAATTTTACGTTTAAACAGCTCTAGCTCGAAAACTAATGGCACTAGGGGAATAAAACTTTCGAATTTAGAAGCGTTCGAGCATGCCCTTTCAGCTCTCAAAAACAAACCATGACGATTCCGACACTTTTTTTTTCTTTATTGGGACTTCCGCGACGCTTTGCGTCGAAAGTCCCTCTAACTTTGTAACGGCTGAAGGTAGAAACTTGAAACTTATATCTTAGCTGGGGCACATGCGAATCATTCTTAGTGCAATTTTTGGGGGCAATCGGTCATGCCATACCGGTTTCCAAGCCAAAAAATGAAATGTCAATTTTACGTTTAAACAGCTCTAGTTCGAAAACTATTGGCACTAGCGGAATAAAACTTTCCAATTTAGAAGCGTTCGGGCATGCCCTTTCAGCTCTCAAAAATAAACCATGACGATTCTGACACTTTTTTTTTTTCTTTATTGGGACTTCCGCGACGCTTTGCCTCAGAAGTTTTTATGTTTTTTCCAGCATATTTTACGAATTCGTAAACAAAAATTTAAAACACTATAACTCTGAAACGGCTAAAGGTAGAATCTTCAAATTTACATCTTAGCTGGGGCAAATACAAATCATTCTCAGTGCAACTTTTGGGGGAAATCGATCATATAATCCGAGTTTCCAAGCCAAAAAATGAAATGCCAACTTTAGGTTTAAACAGCTTCAGGGTAATAAAACTTTCAAATTTAGAAGCGTCTGGGCATGCCCTTTCCGCTGTGAAAAATAAGCCATGACAATTCCGACACTTTTTTTTTTCTTTATTGGGACTTCCGCGACACTTTGCGTCGGAAGTCCTTATGTTTTTGTTGGCATATTTTACGAATTCGTAAGCAAAAATTTAAAACACCTGAACTCTGAAACGGCTAAAGGTAGAAACTTCAAATTTACATCTTAGCTGCAGGGATGTGGAAGCGGAAGCGGAAGCTGGAAGCGGAAGCGGTGGAAGCGATAAATTTTTGTGGAAGCGGAAGCGGAAGCTGGAAGCGGTAAATGGGTACCGCTTCCGCTTCCACTTACGTTGTTCGACAATACTCGCACTAAATGTTTTTTTAACACAAAACAAACAATTGAAACATACCATTACAAGAGTTTGTGAAGCCAGCTGTTGCAGAAAGTATCCACTCTTAAACTCGCAAAAATTTGAATCCACCGCTGTTTGCTAAACTCATTGCCCTCAAATGCGAATCGGGGCAATAACTTTAAAATCTTTGGTTTAAAACTTTATAAATACTGGCAAAGCCATATTTTGCCGAAATTTCAGCAACAATCCCAGTTCACACTTGGAAAACAAAGCTTCGTGGTTTCTCATTTACAAATTATAAAAGGCAGTTAGCGAATACCAAGTTACCAACGCACTATTTTGCAATCTTTCGACTGTTGGCAAATCTCGCAAGTTACTATCGATTCACAACGGGAAGTTTTATTACTCAAATAAAATCAAGCTTTTTGAAGTAATGTTAGTTAATATAGTTTTTAAAATAATTTAATTTCATTGTCATTAAAGTATTATGAAAGAAAACTGAGTATTTTGATGTTGCTTTCGCGTATTCCATTTGACGATTCTTTGCGGTAAGCAATTTATTTGTGAGTGTGTAGCGTTAAATTTGGTGATAGGAAAATTCTCTGGGGACAATAGCGTACGTTTGTAATGTTTGGGTTCGTGAATCACGAAAAAATACAAAAACAATAGTCGCAGTGCGCTCACTTTCTCAAAACCGCTGTTTTCATTATTGAATTTAATTTTATTGTAAAATACTAACCTACCAAGCTGACGGTACTTTGGTCGATTTAATAAAGTGCCTTTCTTGCAACCACCTATGGAGTTCGGTGACGTCTCAAAGTATTTTCCTACGTCCAAACTTTAAACTTGTTTACGATTAACGATATGCAACTCAATTCATTGTTTTTCTCGTGTTTACAAGGCGGTGAGAATTCGTAGATGACGTAAGTATGTAATAAATGACATGCATATTCGGCGTATAAATAGAGATACGACGATTCAAACTTGATATTTGACCAAGTAAATTTAAGTAGCTCGTACTCATAGCCTAATACGTATTGAGCAGTTGAGAATTAAGTAAAATTATTTTTTTACACTTATTTTTACTGTATTAATATTTTTTACGCTTATTTTATATTTTTTTACACTTATTTTACACTCACCATTTTCGTTGGATTTTTCTTTTATTATAGCCGCTGTTTTCTTGTGCTTATTTATTGCACTCACTGTTTTAAATTACTTGTTTTAATATTACTTTTTTTTATTGCACGGAGTATTGTTTTTCTTCATGTTTACTTTTTCTGTGTGTTAGTAATGAAATAAATCGTTTTCACTTTTCATTTACATACCAGTAACACGTTAATGCATTTTATTCATATTATTAGCTAAAAATATTATGATAAATTTTGGTAAAAGTGGTGGAAGCGGAAGCGGTGGAAGCGGAAGCGATGGAGGTGGAAGCGGAAGCGGTTGGAAAATAGGCGCTTCCACATCCCTGCTTAGCTGGGGCACATACAAATCATTCTCAGTGCATCTTTTGGGGGCAATTAGTCATGCCATCCGGGTTTCCAAGCCAAAAAATGAAATGCCAACTTTAGGTTTAAACAGCTCTAGGGGAATAAAACTTTCGAATTTAGAAGCGTCTGGGCATGCCCTTTCCGCTGTCAAAAATAAACCATGACGATTCCGACACTTTTTTTTTTATTTATTTATTTATTTATTAAGCAAATCACATGGTGCTGAGAACTACTCAAAAACCACCAAAGCTAGAAACTTGAAATTTGGACAGATTATAAGTCTATACATGAACTTGTGTACCTGCAATTATGGTGGCACTACGTCACGTGGTTTGGGGCATATAGACCCCAAACTTGTGAAAGTGAAATTTATTAACTGATTTTAGTCACGCCAAAGCTAGAAACTTGAAATTTGGACAGATGATAAGTCCAGGGGCGGATCTAGAAAATTTTGGTGGGGGGATGATAAAATTTATGAGCACATATTGTGTATAATCTCAAAATTTTGCATGTTTATGATTAATGTTCTTGATCTCGCGCAAACTTGTTGGGATATTTTTGATCCGTCCCATCCCAAAAACGTTACCAGTGTATAAAATATTTTTTTAAATTTAACCAATGACATAAAACTAGTTTCATGTCATTATTTAACCAATTCAATTCAAATTAATAACATAAAACGCTCTTTTTGTCTTTCCTGCATCAAAAATCGTATTTATTAAACTTTCGCCAGCATCATCGTCCGCATCTACACAGAACAGGCGTGTTGCCAGAAATTCGCAATGAGGGAGCTGCTTTGGGGGTCTGGGGGCGGAGCCCCCAGCGATCGAAAATTTTACATCTTTTTGCAAAAATAACTAAATTTTAGGGCTATTTTGATAAAAAATAATGCTTTTAAAACGTGGCATAGCAATTGGCAGTGCAAACATGATTAAACCGGTTGCATAAATGGGCTATGTGAGAAGTGGCTAGTGGTAAAATTTTTTCTTGTTTACTTGCTGGTAGATCATAAAATTCTATAGTTTAATAAAACTCACACGGAGTAATCTATTTCGACTATATTGTATATAGAGAAAAATAATTTTATAGAGAAAAATAATTGGAGGGGGCTCATGGAAAGATATTTGAGAGAGGTGATTAGTAATTAACGAATACTGAATAGATCTTCGCTTCTGTTCGTGAGTTTATAATATTTTTGTTGATAAAAACCATGTTAAGCATTTGCAATGAGCTATATAAAATTTGATTGCTTATTTTTGGCCATTTTTCAAAGTTTTTATTGATTTGTGAGTTTTATTTTTGACAAATTAGCCCCCCTGAATATATGGTTCAAAAGATGCTTTAAATCACGTTTAATCCATTCTAGTCCAAAAACCAGTCTCAGAAGTGCTAAAAACGTGGTATTTTTCTTATTCTGCATTTTGGTCGATAGGCCAATGGGTGGGGGAGGGCAAAAGCTTCCCCTCGCCCTCCCTTGGCTGCGCTACTCACACAGAATGAGTAAAAACTGCCTGCATCGAACTTTGATATTCCTATTGTCAAAAGTCTATTTTGTTCAAGTTTTCATTCAGCATACCGTAACTAACAATGCAATAAAACTACATTCCAGAATACATTTTACTTGATGTTCTATCAAATCGACACACTTTTTGTGCAAAACCGCACTACTGTATTGCGAAGGTGCGTAGCCAGAAATTCACAATTGGGGGGTTTTGTTGGGTGGTGGTGAAGCATCCAGCCGCCGGAGGCACGGGGGTCTGGGGGCGGAGCCCCCAGCGATCGAAAATTTTGCATTTTTTTGCAAAAATAACGTCATTTTTGGGCTATTTTGATTATAAAATAATGCTTTTAAAACGTGGCTTAGAAATTGGCAGTGCAAACAAGATTAAACTGGTGGCATTAATTGGGCTATTTAGGAGGTGGCTACTGGTAAAATGTTAGTTCTCTTGTTTAGATGCTGGTAAATTATAGAATCGAATACTTCAATAAAACTCACACAGAGAAATCTATTTCGTATACAGTTTATAGAGAAAAATAATTTTGGGGGGGCTAATGAAAAGAGATTTGAGAGAAATGATAGGTAATGAACTAATACTGAATAGCCCCCCATATTCTTTAGTTTATAGTATATTTGTTGATGACACCTATGTTTAGCATTTTTACACTTGCGATCAAATCTGATTGCTTAATTTTTACCATTTTTCAAAGTTTTCATTTATTTGTTGGTTTTATTTTTGACAAATTAGTCCCCCCCCCCCGAACATATGTTTCAAAAGATGTTATAAATCACTATTTATTCCACTCCAGTGCATAAAACAGTCTCCAAAGAGCTAAAAACGTAGTGTTTTTCCCATTCTGCATTTTGGTCGACATATCAATAGGGGGACTATAGCCCCCGCCCCTGGCTACGTTACTGGTATTGCGTGAGGTTTGAGCGAAAAAGCGCCAGAATTGAACTCCTGTTGTGTTATGCGTTTATTGTTGAAAAGTGCGAGTTGTGAAGTTTGCTAGTTTGGCGCTTTCAAACCAATCGGACCTGTAAAAAACTAATAATTTCTGCTTTGTAAAAAGTTTGCTGTAAAAATAACTTTTTTCTCCCCCTGCCCTACCCCACCCCCCAATGGCTTCAGAAATTATATCGCAGTCACCCGGCCTATCGAGTATTCACTAACTGCTTTTTTTTTTAATGTTTAATATTATGCATATGCACGGTATGTTTAGGCTGGTGGGGGGGATGCATCCCCCCCATCCCCCCCCCCCCTAAATCCGCCACTGGATAAGTCTATACATGAACTTGCGTCCCTCCAATTTTGGAGGTGCTACGTCATGTGGTTTGGGGCATATGCACCCCAAACTTGTGACAGCGAAGTTTATTAAGAGATTTTAGTCACAAACTTGCGCGTGCTGCTGCCGTGGCCGAATGGTTAAAGGCGCCAGTGCTGAAGTCCTAAGACCTGGGTTCAATTCTCCAGTTGGCCATCGATTTTATCATACTAATATTTTATTGAATCCAGCATATTAATTTCTATTTTGCATTACGACAAAATCGTTCATAATATTTTTTGTTTGACACTAGATATGGTCAGAGGGTATCAGGTTTCATTCTCTGTGAAGACGTTCCAAAAATCAGCTCTTTACGACCTCAAGCTATCAAACTAGTTTTTTTTTGCTAGCACTAAAAACTTTCAAGACAAGTATAATTCAACGTACTTTGGAGGTAGTCATCTATGCGTGCGTGCTGCCATGGCCAAACGGTTAAACGTGCCAGTGCTTGAAACCTAAGACCTGGGTTCAATTCTCTAGTTGGCCATCGCTTTTATCATACTAACATTTTATTGAATCTAGCATATTAATTTCTATTCTGCATTACGACAAAATCGTTTATAATATTTTTTGTTTGACACTAGATATGATCAGACTGCTTGAAACCCAGGACCTGGGTTCAATTCTCCAGTTGGCCATCGCTTTTATCATACTAATATTTTATTAAATCTAGCATATTAATTTCTATTTTGCATTGCGACAAAATTGTTTATAATATTTTTTGTTTGACACTAGATATGGTCAAAGGGTATCAGGTTTCATTCTCTGTGAAGACGTCCCAAAAATCAGCTTTTTAAGACCTCAAGCTAGTGCGCTAGTTTTTTTTTGCTACCACTAAACACTTTTAAGACAAGTATATTTTGACGTACTTTGGAGGTAGTCACCTATGCGCGCATGCTGCAATGGCCGAATGCTTTAAGGCGCCAGTGCTTGAAACATAAGATCTGGGTTCAATTATGTACTTGGCCATCACTTTTGTCAAACCAAGATTTATCGAATCTTGCATATATTAATTTTTTATTTGGATACGACCAAACGCCTTTCAATATTTTCTGTTCGACACTACGTATGATGAGAGGGTATTGGGTTTCATTCTCTGTGAAGACATCCCAAAAAAAACACTTTGTAAACACCATAAGCAAGCACGCTAGATTTTTTGGATGTTAGAAGAAGTTTTTTGGACAAAACTATTTTGACATAATTTGGGGGACCAATCCCCAAAACTTCCCAATGGACCCAAACAACACTAATTTTTTCTGACTGCTAAACTAGAGTGCTACATCTTTGATATCAAGACACAACAAAGAGACAAATACCTTGACATACTTTTGGGGTACCACCCTCCCGGGAACCCCTCCAAGTGGTCACCCCAAACATCAATTTGTTGAACTGCTTAACATAGGGTGCAAGTGTTTTTTGCTATCAGTCCATATTTGAGAGGAAAATATTTTGACGGGGTTTCGGGGTACCGCCCCGCCCCCCCCCCCTTTGGGGAACCAAAATGGACCCCCCAAAAATCAATTTTGCTTACGACTTAATTTAAGGTGCCAGTGTTTTTGGATATCAGAAGATATTTAAGAGGAAAATATTTTAACGTGGTTTGGGGGTACCACCCCCCTCGAGGACCAAAATGGACCCCCAAAACTCAATTTTTTTAATGACTTAATTCTAGGTGCCAGTGTTTTTTGATATCAGTAGATATTTAAGAGACAAATACCTTGACGTGGTTTGGTGGTACCACACCCCTCGGGGGCCCCCAAAAATCAATTTTTAATTGCCTCGGGCTGGGGCACTACTTTTTTTTTATATCAGCACATTTTTGGAGATCACATCATTTTTCGGACCAATCAGCAACATTTTCTCCGTTCATTATGGACTTTACAAAACCACAATTCCGTCACATTTGAGCTCGCCCCGGGCCCACGTTCGGCTCTCAGCGCTCCTAACTTGGACATACTTTGAAAATGCTACCCCCCGAAACTCCCCAAATGAACCTCACAAAAATCAATTTTTGGACGATTTAATCTAAGGCTTTGTTGTTTTTGATATTGGAAGGTATTTAAGCGACAAAAAATTGACATAGTTTGGGGGCACCCTCCCCCCAAACTCTCCCAAACGTCATTGCGTTGAACGACTTCAGCTAAAACTCCAGTTTTCTTGTATATAATATGGGGTACCAGACCCCTGGAAATCCCCACGTAAACCCCACAAAAATCAATTTGTTGAACTTAAGCTAAGGCTCCAGTTTTTTTTACATCAAAAGATATTTAACAGACAAAATGTTTGACATAGTTTTGAGTACTTCCCTCCGGAACCTTCCCAAATGGACCACACAATATCATCCATTTTGAACGGTTTGAGCTTGGGCGCTAGCTGTTTTGGATATCAGTAGATTTTTAAAAGACAATTTTTTACATGGTTTGGGGGTACCAACCCCCAAATAAACCTTCCCAAAAATCCCTTTTTGAAAGCTAAATTTACCAATTGATTTTAGTCAGTTGGGTTCATATGCTGAGCTGGCGTAATGATTAAAGGCGCCAGGGTTTGAAATTGTCGAGAATGAACTGAGCTGTGTTCAAATACTTAGTCGGACATTGGTTTTACCCAAACCACAAACGATTCAAAGTCAATATTTATTTTTTCATGAGACAAAATCAGTTTGCTTGCATTGCATACGATTGATTTTTATAGAAATATCGGTAACTTTCAAAGTATGAAGGGGAGAATGATGGTGAAATGGAACTGGAGGAAGTCCCGCATCATTTTCCCACGGAAAAATGAACATCTAGTTTATTTATTTATTTATTAAGCAAATCACATGGTGGTCACAAATACTCCAAAACCGCCAAAGCTAGAAACTTGAAACTTGGACAGATTATAAGTCTATACATGAACTTGTGTACCTGCAATTTTGGAGGTGCTACGTCATGTGGTTTGGGGCATATGCACCCCAAACTTGTTACAGCGAAGTTTATTAAGAGATTTTAGTCACGTACGTGCACGTGTTGCCTTGGCCGAATGGTTAAAGGCGCCTGTGCTTGAAACCTAAGACCTGGGTTCAATTCTCTAGTTGGCCATCGATTTTATCATACTAATATTTTATTGAATCTAGCATATTAATTTCTATTCTGCATTACGACAAAATCGTTTATAATATTTTTTGTTTGACACTAGATATGATCAGAGGGTATCAGGTTTCATTCTCTGTGAAGACGTTCCAAAAATCAGCTTTTTACGACCTCAAGCTAGCGCGCTAGTTTTTTTTGCTAGCACTAAAAACTTTCAAGACAAGTATATTTTGACGTACTTTGGAGGTAGTCACCTATGCGCGCGTTCTGCCATGGCCGAACGGTTTAAGGCGCTAGTGCTTGAAACATAAGACCTGGGTTCAATTCTCTAGTTGGCCATCACTTTTGTCAAACCAAGATTATATCGAATCTAGAATATATTACTTTTTTTTTTCGGATACGACCAAATGCCTTTCAATATTTTCTGTTCAACACTACGTATGATCATAGGATATCAGGTTTCATTCTCTGTGAAGACGCCAAAAAAAAAATCACTTTGTCAACACCATAAGCAAGCACGCTAGATTTTTTGGGTATCAGAAGAACTTTTTAGGACAAAACTATTTTGACATATTTTGGGGGACCAACCCCCCAAAACCCCAAATGGACCCTAACAAAAATCAGTTTTTTTGATGGCTTAAGATAGGGTGCTACATCTTTGATATCAAGACACAACAAAGAGACAAATATCTTGACATAGTTTCGAGGTACCACCCTCCTGGGGACCCCCCCCCAAGTGGCCACCCCAAACATCAATTTTTTGAACTGCTTTACAAAGGGTGCCAGTGTTTTTTGCTATCAGTCCATATTTAAGAGGAAAATATTTTGACGGGGTTTCGTGGGTACTGCCCCCCCCCCCATGGGGAACTAAAATGGACCCCCCAAAAATAAAATTTTTGAACGACTTAATTTAAGGTGCCGGTATTTTTTGATATCAGTAGATATTTAAGAGACAAATACTTTGACGTGGTTTGGGAGTACCACCTCCCTCGGGGACCCCCAAAAATTAATTTTTAATTGCCTCGAGCTGGGGCACTAGTTTTTTTTGATATCAGCACATTTCTAAGACACGAATATTTTGACGTCGTTTGGGGTATTACCCCCGAGGACCCCCCAAAATGGACCCCCAAAAACCTAATTTTTTGATCGGCTCAAACTAAGGTGCCACTTTTTTGCAATATCAACACTTACTTAACAGACAAACATTTCGACATAGTTTGGGGGTGCCAACCCCCCCCTTGGGGATCCCCCAAATAGACCCCCAAAAAAACAATTTATTGAACGACCTAATTTTACGGTGCCAGTGTATTTTCATATCAGTAGATATTTCGAGGCAAATAATTTGACAGAGTTTGGGGGTACCACCTCGCTGAGGCCCCCTTCCAAATGGACCCCCAAAAACCAATTTTTTGATAGGCTCAAGCTAGGGAACTAGTTTTTTCAAAATATCACCACATATCTAAGAGACGAATGTTTTGACATCATTTGGGAATACCCCCCCCCCTGGGACCCCCCCAAAATGGACCGTCCAAATATTAATTTTTTGTTTGGCTCAGACTAGGGCGCCAGTTTTATTTTTCAATATCGACAGATAAAACAGACAAATATTTCAACATAGTTTAAGGGTGCCACCCCCCCACGGACCCCCCCAAAATGGACCCCCAAAAATCAAGTTTTTGCGCGACCAAGTTTACGATGCTTGTGTTTTTGATATCAGTAGATATGTCAGAGGCAAATATTTTGACAGAGTTTAAGGGTACCACCCACCCCCAAACGGACTCCTTAAACATCAATTTCTTCAACGTCTTCTGCTAGAGCTCTAGTTTTTATTTGATATTGTGAAATACTGAAAAGACGAACACTTTTATTTGATGTTATGAAATACTGAAGAAACAACATACTTTGAAAGTGCCACCCAGGAATATCTAGAACAACGGGATTGCTAACTCGTGTCACGTTCTGCATGACTGGTGACAACTAGAGGGTTACTCATTGAGGTCATAAGCATTAAGCAGGGTGTTGCTTTCGTGTCAGTAGTTGCTAGTCGCCAATGACACAGAAAAAAATACGCTTTGAAGCTTCTTGTGATTAGTTACAATTGAGGTCAAACGTTATTTATAAGTTACTTTTGAGCCTGGTGAAACATTGAAATAGGCTTAAGAATAATTAGGGTAGGCCTACTTCAGTGGACAGTGCCTCCAATTCGAATATGAGACCTTTATTTTTACTTCAAAAAAGAGCAATGCGAATCATCACTTATACAGTTACAGCAATAGAAGAACACGAACAACACCATCATTCTCAAGGCTACAAATACTAAAGCTGCATGATATTTATAAACTTGAAATAGCTAAATTAAAGCACAAAGTACACAACAAAGCCTTAAACATCTGCAATGCATCAACTAATAATTAGACTATACAATGTTAGATAACATCCATTCACACAACACCAGAAAAAAACATCAAAAAAAAAAACTACTTCATAACTAGAGTTTCATCGAAACAAGCCCAAAAGTGTTTCAGTATAATGGACCAAAAATCTGGGATGGAAAACCATTACAGCTAAAAGAGATGAACTTCTGTAAATTTAAAAGAGAATTCAAAAGGAAATTAATTAGTGCCAATTATTACTTATCATTTGGGGGTGGGGGGAGAGGAGGTTCCTGTCAGGGACAAGACTCTGAGTGTAAGAAGTTTGTATACTGCTGTAAAAGTCTGATTTCTGCTTTTAATTTCAATTGGTACCAGTAATGATGTTTAACCGCTAATTTTGACAGTGACTTTGATGACTGAACAGTCTTTCGCTGTCTTAATAAATTGAGTTGAACCCACCTGTCATATGTACCGGTAAATAGCCTACCCAGTACTGGTATGTGGCTAGAAACCTTTAGAGCATTTCAAAAAGTTAGTCTACCTAAGTAGTGGAGAGTGAGTCTGTTAGCAAATTACAACCTCCATTGCACTCCTAGGTAGACACATACCAGTAGCCAGTGGTCTACCGGTATTTCCTATTGGTTAGTCTGAAGTGGAGTGATGCTATACACATTATTGTAAGATTTTAACTGATATTTTGCTGCAAATTTTTAGAATTTTATCTTTATTTTCTTATTGGATGATATACTGTAGGCTACCTAATGCAATGATTAACTCTTGTTGTGTTCATGAATGTAAATTTAGTTATAAATCTAGCAAGAAATCAGAACCAGTTGCACTATTCAGATTTCCACAAAAAGATATGCAGTACCAGTATTGAAGCAAAAATGGATTAAAGCAATTCCTCACAAAAGCTGTACCCTTACACAAAACCATGAGTATGTGCTCATCATTTCACTGAAGATAATTTTAAAACTAGGTCAAGTGATCAAAGAGAATCACACAAACAGGCTTGTTCAAGCCAAAGTCTGGAGCAAATTCGCTTGAAGCCAACTGCGGTCCCTCATATTTTTCCTTTGTTGCCTCAATATTTGTCTTCAAATTCATCTGCACCCCAACCCACAACATCAAGCACATCCTCAGCTATACTGATGAATAAAAACAGTCAAATCAATAAACACGCGAGCTACTGTTTGAAAGAGAAACTAAAAAATTTCTCGGAGTTGAAAGAAATGATAAAATTTCAATCTTTACCAAGCGGTTTTGTGTATTTGGAAGAAGGTAGCAGCATTTTTTACCATTATATCAAAAGTTCTAACCAGCCATTGGATTCACTGAAACTTCTTGGTACAATTATTATTACCGACAAGCTTAAAGTGCAAATGTTTATTTCTTCTGCTCTACTCCCAAGATCTTCTTGCAATCCTTTATTGCATTCAGCCAGCACTATATAGACCACCACAGAGTTTTGAATTGACCGTCCTTTTTGCAAATCTGCTTGTGATTGGTCATCTGATTTCACTGCAAGCACTTGCATTGCATTGGTGATATCGCTTCTGGTACATTACGTAACAGCATGCACACTTGCGGGACAACCAGATGAGAATATGGAGTGATGGAAGGAATCAAAGATTGTTTTGATGTTCTTGCTGTGAAAACCGACAACCACGTATGCAACCTGTAAGCTGTTTTCGTTGTTTGGTTTTTACTGTACATACAATATAAGTATGAAATAGAAATTGTCTGCAACTAAGTGTATTAGGCGCATATTACTTCATTATACCTCGACGTAGCATAATTAAGGAAGTACTGCCAACATAAACATCGGATTTCAAGAATACTCCAGTAGTCTGAGTGGAGTAGTCAGTTTTCTGGATGGTGTATGTAAACTGTAGTGGATGTTGCTATTCAATTTCATGAAAGAAGGATATCTTCCCTACTAACTTAAGCAGTAAAACCCATTTGGGCGTTGTGAGTTTATATTTTTATGGGTGACAGGTTTCAATGTCAAATATGTGGTAAGCTTTGCTATATTTTGTATTCCAGTAAATGAGCTGAAAAAACCGAGTGAATACAGATGGATTTAACTTGAAATGACATGACTACAACCACAAACTTCAATACTAATACTGTACAAGAGAAGTAATGATAACCACCTGTGTTAAAGGGGGTGAAGCATCCAGCTGGGATTATGTGCAAAAAATGAAGAAGAATTGAAAACATATCTTCACCAGGTTTCGCCAGTTTACGTCTTAGCATTTCTGAGATATCTGATTTCAAAGTAAAAAGATCTCCCCATAAGTGTTGCCAGTTAAAATTTCATTTTTCTTAAAATAATGTTTATTGTAATCTTTAACATTGGTTTGAAAGCTCCTGAATCCCAGACTTAAGCATGACCTGGTGTTACAGCACAAATACTTCTAAAATTTAAATAGTATATCCCAATTCCTAGAAACTTGGGTTTCAACTGGCAACACTATCGGGGAGATCTCCCAACTTCGAAATGAAATATCTCAGAAACGATAAATCGTAGAAAGCTGAAATTTAGCAAAGACGTGTTTTAGATGTTTCTTTAATTTTTGCACATAATCCCAGCTGGATGCTTCACCTCCTTTAAGTAGGTGGTATGCAATTTGATCTTTTTTATATTTTAGGAAGCTTTTTGTGAATCTCTGCCATGGTGAGCTATCCCCCAGTATAGAGCATCCATTTATCCCAGGAGAGTGTCTCTTTTTCACATTTGACTTCATGCACAACTTTAAGAATATGTACAACAGTTTATGAATAAGCGACTGATGCTCTCAACAACACTTTGTCATGAGTACATCCTTGGCAACAAATGCATTGCTCAGTTTGCCCATTTGAAGCAGCTTTATTGCATAGAAGAAGGAAAACCCCTAAACGTTGCCCATGCATTGAAAAAAGTATCCCTCAACCTAAGTAGCATTGCCCAAACATCACCTCAACATGTCCTTGGTAAGTTGAAAGTTTTGCTATATATCTGGCTGTCAGGTTACCAGTACAGTAACAGCAAAACAGCTGCTATAGCACGATGACTATAAACTACGGTACAAGATTTTTCCATTGATATGCAATAGTTTATTTGATGAAAGGAAAAAGTCTGCTGATATACTCTCCTGTTCTTAATATTACAGTGACAACATCTATGTCCTTTTAATTAAAATTAAGACAAACAGTACAAAACATATTGAAATTTTAATTACAGCACAACTGCACAAGCATTGGTGTTGTTTCACAACTCGTTTTCCTAGATGAGGTAATGTGATCGAGACTAATGGTAGCCACAGTAATAGATTTACTTTTCCGTAAATTAAAAGCATTTGTCTAAGTCAAATGTTCAATTTTATAGGAGTTTTTCATGAATCAAGTGTTCGTGCTTCGAATTTTATTTGGAGGGTCATCCTGAGTTTTCTGAAACTGCTTGTTACCTCAATTTTATCTTCACCATATGGAAAATTTTACGAGTCAAAGCACCTTACAAAGGTATGTCTAGCTTTCAGCTTCGTAAGGATAATAACAGGGTAGAGATGCTTATGTACGTGAAGATTGGTATTGCCGAAGTGTGCAGCAAGTTCAATGGTGTCTACTATCTAATCATGAATGTGATTGCTGTATTTACGGAAAACATTCATTGTGGTGCAGTAAGTTGTGCTGTAATTTTGCGTTCATATTCAAGAAACAGGTTTCAATACACTGAGAATAGCGACCAACAAATTCGATCTAATCAACTACCAATTACAATTGGCGTGCCACAAGGTAGTGTCCTTGGGCCGTTCTTGTTTTTAGTCTATATAAATGATTTGCCTAATTGTTGTGACTCTGACATGATCTTATATGCTGATGACTCCGTGCTTCTCTGTGCAGATAAAAACTTAGAATACCTAAAAAAAAAAAGTGAAAATGAATTTTGCAAAATTGAACACTGGATAAGAATAAATAAACTTACCCTCAATTACAGCAAGACCAATTTAGTTTTATTTCCTGATATGAAGAACAAAAGCAATTGTGATGACAATTTTTGTGTAAATACTAACAACGGACCTATTACTCCCAAAAGCGTCATAAAATACCAGGGGGTTTTTATAGATCACAAATTAACATGGAAAAAACACATACAATATATTGAAGAAAAATTGTGTACAGCCAGAGGTATTCTAAGTAAGCTTAGGTATTATGCTCCTATATCCGTTTTACGAAGTGTATATTTTGGTATAGCTTACCCTCATCTACACTACGGAATCACATCGTGGGGAAACTCTGCTTCCAAATACATCACCAAAGTCCAAGTCCAACAAAATTTCATTCTAAAAATTATGACCAAAACTTCTTTTTTTAAAACAAGACTTTCACCAATTTATCGCCAATTAAATTTTTTGAATCTTAGTAGCATTTTTGAACTAGAGGTTATAAAATTCGTATACAAATTCAAAAACAAAACTCTTCCAATCTTGTTCTACAATTACTTCCGGTCCGCTTCCCAAACACACAGCTACCCAACTAGATTTTCTTTGGATCTTAACTGGACTGTAATGCCTTGCAATAAAACAAGCACTCAACGATCTATTTGTTATGAAGGATACAAAATTTGGAATAAACTTCCTATTGAAGTTTAAAAACATTATTGTCTAACCTTCAAAATTTTTTGTAAAAAAATAAAAACATACCTTTAAAGCAAACAATTTTAACCTATATAACCCAATTTCACCTACCATCATAATTATTATATTTAATATACATATGTTCTAACATTAAATGATGATATCATAAAAATTTATTACATATTACAAAAAATGAGTGTTTATTTTGTGATGTTTAGATTTTGCTTTCGTTCTGTTCTTTTGATTTTCCTTTTTTAATTTTGTTTTTTGTCTGAGTACTTCCATATCCGTTTGCTGCATCGATGTTTAGGTGATAGGCTGCAGACTCGACGACCGTGCAAGTTCAGCCGTTGGACTTGACATGAGGTCTTTCGCAGCCTCTCACCAGGATATCACTGTTTCTTTTTTTTTTTCTTTTATGATTTACAGTGTGTTATTGAAATTATGTATGTGTGTGTTCCTAACCAAAAATAAACGTACTACTACTACTACTACTAGCACACAATTCCATGATAGCATGTGGCGACGAATGATATAAATAGTGTAAAATGTGTTGTAAACACCCTCACTAAGTAATTATATTTTGGCTTTAGATCAAAGATAGAAAGAGGAAATGTACATGCCAATTCAACACATTCAGCATGACTGCCCTGGTTTAAAATATTTAGAAGCCATCCCAATATTTCGCAAGTGAAAGCAATCCGGAAAGGTAGGATTTACAGCAGAAACTTTTATGGCCTACATTCAGTCTATGACAGCAATACCCGAGTTGGCTAAACACTTGCTCGAAAGACATGGTTTTCAGTACTTCTTAACTGGAAAGCTGACGTCTGATTCTTTAGAAGGACGCTTTGGATGGTATCGTCACTGTAATGGCGGTAATTTTTTAATCTCCGTTAAACATCTACTGCATTCAGAAAAAAGATCCGCTTCTTAAGTCTGCTGCAGCAAGATGCCTTGTTAACAACGATTCAACAGTGTGAACTGCACAATGAGCTCTCAAATCATATTGATATGGAAGAGGACTACAATTGGCTGGAGGTAATTCTTTCCAATGTGACTTTGGAGGACATTTCCCAGGCAGATGTTGCAATATGTTACTATGTGAGCGACTACAATGCCCGGAGCATTGACAACCAATGAAAATGCACGTCTTGCAAGAAATTATTGATTTAAAGCAATACCTCTTCGGAAGTTACAGAAAGTCTATTCGAAGAGCACCAAAAGCTGTTCAAAATGGCAACCGTGGCGGACTTGTAGAGCCAAGTGCGTTTTGCTTTCAAACTACGCTATTTGCGATGCAATTTTTCAATGCTCTTGCATCGAATGCTAGAAATATGAAAAAGCTGTTGACATTGAACAATCCACGGGCTGTATTTACGAATGCTTCTACTGCAGTTGCAAATGCAAGCACATCCTGTGATCTTACTGATATCAAATGCAGCTTGGACCACACAAACTTTAAGTTCATTGTCCGGACGGTTTTAATCACTTCGCAAAGAATCAGTTGAAGAAACTCAACAGCCGCCCTACTATAGAAGACCCCCAGGGAAAATCTTCAAGAAAAATCCAAAAATTGACTTTTAAAATGTCTAACTGAAGCATATTCGAAAGCTTATTGACCGAACTAGAAGTAACAATGTGCATGCAGTAGCGACTACTTTCTAAGCTTGTTGTCAGCTATATGTTTCTAAAGCAATATGTATTTATGTTATTGCTTGGTACACTTTGAAATCAGCTGTACCGTGTTTGTTTACTATTTTCGGTTCTGTTTGCAAATGTTCTGTCAGACTAGGCCACCTCGACGAGTAGACTGTACGGCTCTGACGGAAATTAGCGAAGAGTGTCTTTCCCAAGGTCAATACAGCAATATGCCCAGTGCAAGTACCGCACCAGTGAACAACATCTTGATGATCATATAGCGCACCATAAACTAGACAGTTGATGGCTAGTCACTAGCCAGGCTGCAATGCCTTAATTTTTCCTGGAAAGATGGCGCCAGTTATTTGACTACCTCGGGAATCGAACCTGTACTCTACATACTCCCTCACTAAGCCCAGAAGTTTTAGTAGGGATAACTACTAATGACTTATATGTTGTCAAGAACCCATATACAGCGTATGTAATGTGTAATAAACGTCTATTTGAAAAAATTGATGAAACCCTCCAGTTGTCAGTAGCCAAATTGAGTTAGCAATCCCATTGTTCTACATATCCCAGGTGTCACCCCCCGAAACTCCCCAAATGAACCTCACAAAAATCAATTTTTGGACGATTTAATCTAAGGCTTCGTTGTTTTTGATATTGGAAGGTATTTAAGCGACAAAAAATTGACATAGTTTGGAGGCACCCTCCCCCCAAACTCTCCCAAACGTCATTGCGTTGAACGACTTAAGCTAAAACTCCAGTTTTCTTGTATATAATATGGGGGTACCAGACCCCTGGAAATCCCCACGTAAACCCCACAAAAATCAATTTGTTGAACTTAAGCTAAGGCTCCAGTTTTTTTTACATCAAAAGATATTTAACAGACAAAATGTTTGTCATACTTTTGAGTACTTCCCTCCGGAACCTTCCCAAATGGACCACACAATATCATCCATTTTGAACGGTTTGAGCTTGGGCGCTAGTTGTTTTGGACATCAGTATATATTTAAAAGACAATTTTTTACATGGTTTGGAGGTACCAACCCCCAAATAAACCTTCCCAAAAATCCCTTTTTGAAAGCTAAATTTACCAATTGATTTTAGTCAGTTGGGTTCATATGCTGAGCTGGCATAATGATTAAAGGCGCCAGGGTTTGAAATTGTCGAGAATAACCTGAGCTGTGTTCAAATACTTAGTCGGACATCGGTTTTACCCAAACCACAAACGATTTAAATCCTACATTTATTATTTCATGAAACAAAATTAGTTTGTTTGCATTGCATACGATTAAGTTTTACAGAATAATCGGTAACTTTCAAAGTATGAAGGGGAGAATGATGGTAAAATAGAACTAGCGGAAGTCCCGTAATATTTTCCCACTGGAAAATGAACATCTAGTTTTTTTTTTCTTTCTAACTTTTGTGTGCTCTTCTTCTCCTAAACCACGACACATCGATGTCCAATTTTTGTGTAAAGTTGCTAAGCTGCAAACGCAATTTTGTCTTCCGAAATTTTTTGGGGCCACTCCTCCAAAAACCCCCCAATATGAGGCCCCTAAAATAAATTTTTTTGATTGCTCAAGCTAGGGTGGTAGTTTTTTTTTATATCAGTAGATACTTAAGTGGCAAATGTTTTGACATACGTTGAAGGTACAACCCCCCCAAAGGCCCCCAAAAATCAATTTTTGATTGGCTTAAGCTAGAGCATTAGTTTCTTTTATCAGCAGATGTTTAAAAAAACAAATAGTTTGACATGGTTTGAGAGGGCCACCCCTCTAAAAACCGTCGAAAATGATGCACCAAAAATCAATTTTTTTGTACGTCGTAAGCTAGAGAGCTAATTTTTTTTTTTGATGTTTGTGGAAATTTAAAGAATACATAACTTGCGGTGCGGTGCAGCGTGAACTTAGTTGTGTTTGTATGCGGTGTGGTGCAGCATGCAAATAACGTTTGCGGACAGGGCGCAGCATGCAGATGCATTTTTTGTTATCCACACCATCTCTAGTAGACAGGCCCTAAGTGAGCGATAAGCTGAATCAAAGATTGAAAAAAACTAAAAAAACGACATGTTTTCCAAACTCGCACTCGGAAAAGTCAAAGAACTCGCATAAAAAATCAATCGAGTTCGTAGTAATATCAATACCTACCAGGGACGTGAAAGCAGAAGCGTCGGAAGCGGCAAAGTTTGGGGGAAGCGGAAGCTGGTTCACTTTAGCTATTCATATCGAACGTCGAAAACTTGAATGCGGTGCAACTTTTTGTTAAATGTATGACAAAAAGGTATTGTTCGAAAAACCAGAAACCTTTTCAAAGGTTTGTGGTCCACTAGATTAGGGGTCAACTCCCCAACCCTACCAATACAAAGATGAGCCATGTAACCTACCAACTCATTTTTACATCAAAAGTGCTTAAAAATTCGCTATTTTAGTCCAAAAATTTTGAAGATTTTCTAAAAAATTTGGGGCTTTGTTCAATTTTTTTTAAACCTAGGAGCTTAATATAACCCAGCTTTCACTAACTAACAAAGTTTCGAATTACTGTATTTAATTTTTCTCAATGTAACAATATATTTTTTTTTGAAAAAGCAACAGAGGAGAACATGATAACGTCTCTCAAAGTATAATATAGAACTTTTAAGTATGATGCGTATCCGACAAGTTTGACGTCCTTCGTGGTCGACTCCTGGGAAATCATAACGACTTCCATTGGCAGTTAGGTGGATAAGATCAACCACCAACCCTGCAGCTACAAAGCAGCTCGAGTCATAAGATGCACAGAGCTGGACAGCGCTGTTTCGAGCTTTTAGCTCTCATTGGCAGCCCTCAGCTTCTCTAACAAAGTTATTCCCCAGCTGGACAAGACTCTTGGCCGAATTGGACAAACCTTAAGGGCTTGCAGAGCGGCATAGGCTTTGTAGGGAATAAACGATTTTTCACTTGTGGTACTTAAAAAAACAAGTGAAAAAATCGCTGAACCCTTGCAGTAAGGATAGCCATAGGCTATCAGGGTTCAGCCATAGGCTATCAGGGTTCAGCGATTTTACTGCAAGGGTTCAGCGATTTTTTCACTTGTTTTTTTAAGTACCACAAGTGAAAAATCGTTTATTCCCTACAAAGCCTATGCCGCTCTGCAAGCCCTTAAGGTTTGTCCAATTCGGCCAAGAGTCTTGTCCAGCTGGCGAATAACTTTGTTAGAGAAGCTGAGGGCTGCCGATGAGAGCTAAAAGCTCGAAACAGCGCTGTCCAGCTCTGTGCATCTTATGATGCTATAATCCAAGGGTCGGCAACATACGTCTCGCAGGCCGGATCCAGCCCGCCAAGCAATTTCATCCGGCCCGCGTACTTATATGCTCATCCGGCCCGCCACCTTTTTCATGATTGAAATTCACCAACAATCCCGCCGAAATGTCTTTTCCTTTTATCACCGCCGTTGAATCGACTGGAAAAGGCCTAATTTTCAGGCGAAGACCTTTTTAGGTCACTGCTTTTATATCGCCTGTAAAATGCCTAATTTTCAGGCGAAGGCCTTTGTTTGGTCCGCTGGTATGGTGGTGGCCCGCTGAAACCTTGCTGGGGTTGGATGTTGCCCGCGGAACGAAAAGGCTGTCAACCCCTGCATAATCCATGTCTTGTTGCAGAATACCGTTGCTGCCACATACGTATAAAAACGAATTATTAAAAATAACCTCTGCGATTGTTGAGCTTCGATTCAGGACTATCTAATTACAGGAAATATAATAGCCAAGTAAAGATTTACTCTTTACAGCAGATGCGATTAAAGCATTATTATCCTGAGGGTATGGAAATCCTCATCAAGTATTCGCCCCTTGTTTTGAATTTCTGGCTGACCTTTAGAAAATTGGTATCAGCTGAAATATATGACCATGTGATTGGAAGTTACTCTTTTCGGACGCTCATAATCCAAAATTCTGGCTACGTTTATGCTCAGATCCTTGCGATGATAAACCCATTACACATTTCGGTTTCATATTATATTTTTAAGATGATGATAACATAAATCGTGATAAGTTTTAACATGAAGTTAAAAGATTTTCAGCAAAAATTGCGTTATCAAGTGTTGAAAGCGGAAGCAATTCACAAACTGGAGCTTCCACATCCCTGATCAATATGAATCATCACTTTTATATTTGTCGATAGAAAAACTATAGCATCTTGTTAATTAACACTGGTAATAAATTCAAATAATAATTAACTTACGGCATTATTTTTTGAAACACGAAAATGTCAGCACAGATCCCATTATGTCTCTGCGCTACGTCTCTGTTCGAAGTTATCAATCATTCGTTAAACCAACAAGTAAAATCAATCATCGTTAGACAGCTTATCCAAGGACGTAACAACGTAACCAGAGTGTGGGCAGAACCCCCATCATGCGATCTTGGTCGCTCTGAAAATGACGCCTTTATCCTCTACGTCTAAGCCACACTGCCGGCGACATAAACAATCAAAAGTGACTAAATTTTTTTAAACCAGCAGCAGCTGTGAAAACAAAAAGCACAAAATCTTTTCAAAACATAGCATAGTTTCTACTTTGGATTTGAGTTGGAATGGTTAAAAAACAAGCATTAACAATTCACATCACATCAAGTACCGTACCGTGTTTGGGCTGGGGAATATACTCGTGTAACTCTTCCAGATTTGCAGGATCTTGAACAGTAACTATGCCACTCTGTGCATCCATATTCGCACACAGCTCTAACACTGCTGCTACCGGCTCGACTGACTTCTTTTTGCCGACACCCATCGTCGCAGTCATTCCCACGACCTGAAATTTGAAGTCATATGCGAATCTTTAGTTAACACAAAACAGTTTAGGTCTTGAATTTAACAAAAAGAAAACTTTAAGAATCGCGGAAACAAATAGAAAAAGAAGTCTTACAGCTCATAGAAAAAAAAGATAAAAATTCAATTATTTATTTTCCTTTGCGAAAAATCGTATACTGAAAATTTAACGTTCGTATGACAGTTTGCAAATTATGGCTGCATTGTTTCTAGATGAAGCACAAGATGAATGTCGAAAAGTCAATAAAAGTTTGAAAAAATAGAGACAAGGCCAAGGCGTTCAAAAGACTTCTAGGTAGGTACCAGTATCGCAAGTATGCGGAGTAAACTAAATGGGGCATTTAGGTAGATTTTCTTACTTGGTTTTCTTTCAAACAGTATTAAAAAATCTGAAGGCCATCGTCATTAAATTTGAGCTTTCTGTGATCATCAGTTTTTAAGATGTGCCAGCAATATAGATTTAAAGTTTTTTATCTTTTGTCAGTGTTGCCAATCAAAAACCGATTTCAAAAAGTTACTGCACGTTGTGTTCCCAGCGCTCAACGAGTATTTTGTGAGAGTAAAGCGGCTTTTACCCAACATCCGTATATACGCATACGCATATAAAAAATGCATATCGTTATAAATTGCCTGGGCGCAATGACGCAGAGATGGGCCTCGCCTACTCGTTACACGCTTCAGCGTATTACAACGAGAATGAAAGATTTGATAAAGAACTAAGACCAAAAGAAAAACGTCGATTAATCAAGAACTTTGGGCCTAATTTTAAAAACTTTGTATCAATTTTTGAAACAATAGATCCCGAAATTGATTGCAAAAAAAGTTTGCAACGTTTGTGCAAAAATTTAAAGTTTTGATTTTGATGAAAACCGAACCAACATTAAACGTTTCAAAGCCCAGTAACATATCCACTACACAAAGCAACCTTGTGACGTCACAACGCAAAAAAATTCTTTAAAAATGCTTGAAAAATACGCTTACCGTGTTTGTCTTTTATTCTTCGCCAAGCGTAAAAAATACGCATGCTGAAATACGCGTGTTCGGGTAAAAGGCAATATAAAACAAACCAGCGCGAGTAAAAATTTTATACGTGTATGCGTATTTTTATACTCTTATCCGTAGATACGGATGTTCCGTAAAAGCCGCTTAATGTTGTCAAAATACAGTATAAACGTTTACAACTGAACTTGGCAGTTTTACAAGCAAAAACATGTCTGTATCTCTAGAAGTAAATTTCCTGTCACAACCGGTGCTGCCGTCGAGGGTCGGCCGGGTAGGCTCGGCCTACCTAGTTGTTTTGGGAGTGCAGGCTACCATCCTTCAAACAAGGCGATTTCCGTCATCTGTCATTGTTTTACGATGATTCCTAAGTCCTGCACGAAATTTGGCAGAAAATTGTATCGATACCGGGTGAAAACCATTTTTTGATCTTCACCTGCTTTCAGGCCAAAAACTGCTCAATTTTCCGCCGGCAATCAAGACTTTTTCTTGCGATTTTCACCAATTCTTTGACCGGTTTTTGATCCAGAGCCAACCCACCTCTTTGTTCAGGAAGGCAGCACTAGTCACAACACTGACAAAACAGCAACACTCTAGTACGGAGGAAATTGTTAACTCAAAATAAAAATGTCTTGAAAATGGCAAGACGCAGAAAGCTCAAGTTTAGTGAGAAGGCAGTTTAAACGTTTTCCAAACTTTGGTCTACAGTGTAGACTCTACAACACTCTACGGTAAAAATATGGTGTAGCAATATAACCGTGTAATACGAATTTTTTCGTCCGGATGAAACATCAAACAGAGGCAATAATGTCATAGCTCATTAGTGTCAACGTCGTACCTGAGGTAAACGTTGGTTTGCAGATAGATGCTTTTTCAAGATGATATATTGAATCATTACTCTATGTGAAGGATTATCTTTCATGCAATGGTGGCATTCATCAAAGATGAAAAGTCCAAATTGGTCAATACTTTTGATTGGATTGTCTTCCGATTTGTTCTGTTTATAGAATTCGGGTTTATAGCAAAGCCAAAAGAGCCAACACTGTTCGTTCAGAGTAATAAAAGGAGATGTTCCAGTTGCGAACTTTCTACATACCGCGTAAATTGTTCTTCTACTCATGTAATATAATTATTCTAAATTTAAAAACGATTTATAACAATTCTTCAGGTGTCGCCAACTGATAAAACAGCTTAGTGATAAAAAATATACAAATAATTCTTTGGCAGTGGAATCTTGATACGGTACAGCCTATACCTTCAAACATTTTGTTGCACTCAGCAAATATCCAAACTGATGAGATGATCTCGCAAGAAAAAAAAATCGAGTAGCTACTCCGAGAAAGTTTATATCGTGCTTGATATGCTGCTGCTTAATAAGGTAGCAGTACTCACCAGCAACGAATTGACCAGAATTTGTGGGGTCATAACAACAACATCCGAACTCTGATGCAATTCCAGTCGCGAATTGTCACCATTGTTACCGTAACACAACGTAACACTGCCAACACAAAAATATCATTATTATGCAACATTTGAATACAAAACTTCACTCAACTATTTCAATTTTGAAGAGATTGTTTGCTCATTTTTGACAGTCCAAAAATGTTCGGCGGCTTATACCGATCACGCGTATTTACGAGCGTGAATACACTTGATATCTTTTTGAATGTAAATGCAAAAAAAAAGGGTAAAATGCGTGCAGTCAAATGAATGACACGCGTATTTCTGTGTGCAAATACGCGTGATCGGTAAAAGCCGCCATAGAAAACACTTAAAATGCACAACAAAACTAACCAAACCATGATGTTGACAAAACGAAAAAATAATAATTTTTTGCAAAGCTTGAAAAAATATTGAAATATTAACTTTGAAAAATTAGCCAGCAGCAAGGACGAAGGGGTAAAACCGTCGTTTTTACGACGACCCTGATCACATGATCTGGGGGTTGTTCAGGCGTTAAACTGCAGTGCTGCAACCTAGTCACGTTGTTGCGTCCGTAGATAAGACACTTTACAATGATTACCTCTGCTTGGTGGCTTCGAACAAGCAACGAATTCTGTCGATAAGAATTAGAAGAAATCGACAAGAACGTTGAATCACTGGAAACATATAGGCAGGTGTGGATTCCTCCAAAAACGAAGTATTTATCGCATTGAAAAGTATGCAATTCACACAATAGTTAGCGTCTGAAGCTATCCAGTGACAGGAAAAATATGCAACCATTAACAAGTAAACAACAATATATTTGGAGGTCGAATAACCTGGAGCTGCAAAGAAAAAATAAGACTTTTGAAAACCACTTTAAAGCAATGGAAAAAACAATATTAAGTGAAAATAATTATAGAAAGTACAGGTTTAGTGACAATAGATCAAAAAATCAACAACTGACTCATGATTTTTATACTTTCTCCAGAGCTAAAGAGATAATATAAATGTGAAGACATACTTTTCAATAAACAAGAAAACTTACCGAAACTCTTTTGGGAGAAAAGCCTCCAATCTTTGATGCTGTTGCTGTGCCAAAGCACCACCCGGGGTAAAAAATAAAACAGATTTTTGAGAATTTCCTCGAGTTTCGAGATAATTCTTTATGATGTAAGCAGCTACAACTGTTTTTCCAGCGCCTAAAAATTCCATGTTCATTCACGATGTGTGGTATCTTTATTTTCGGCAAAAGAGGTACTGTATGGCTGTATGCAATTTTAATTTATCTAGCTAGGTCGACGAGAAAGAACGAGATTCTTTCGTGTCGCAGAAAGTTTGTAGGCAAAAATGATAAAATATTCCAAGTTCAATATCGCTTTCTCATTTAGACATGAAATCTAACGTCAAAAAAAATTGTCAAATTTTGACCTTCTTAATTAAAAAAAAAAAAAACATTCTCCAAATTGAAAGAGATGGCCTTTGGCTTATAGCTTAACTTTGAGCCCTAAGCCTTATATCGCTTCACAGTCAGCAAGATTATTCAATAGCTCGCTCAAAATAGCATTAATTCTGTACTTCTTCTGTGCTTGATTTTCCACTTAAATCAAATCAAAATCAAATCTTTCATTATACTCGCTGTAATACGCCGGAGCGTGTAACGAGTTGGCGGGGCCCATCTCCGCGTCATTGCGCCCGGGCAACACAGCTCCTTTCGAAGAAATGTCGCAACGGTGGCGAGCCGTTGGCAACACTGTGTCCGATTTTACCGGCCCGAGATTTGAACCTCAGACCTCCCGCTCCAGAGACGAACGCGTTACCACTCGACCGACAAACTAAATTTCAGCCTCTACGAAGCAATTCAACTACCAAATGTTTTTGGTGTACAAAAACACATTGGAAGGAAACTGAGAGCAACAAACCTGGCGGTGAGCATATTATCACATTCTTTCCTTCGACTGCCAGTTTAGCCAGTTCTTTCTGGTAGTTCCTTAGTTTTAAAATCGGAACTTCTCGAGAAATTTTCGGGATCGTTTCTTCATCTTCAAGAGAAACTGAAAAAACAAACCAGATTTAATTTTGAATCAAAAATCAGCAAAGGTTGAACTAATATGAGCAATTTCCTTCGAGCAAAGAAAGTAGCGTCTGGATTGGCAGGATTTTTGAAAAACTGACGTTTCACTAAAGTCTAAAACATGTGCAATAAATCGGGGTTGAGATATGCGCAATTACTTGAAATTGCAAACTGGATCGATTAGTGAGATATACGAACCAAATAAACTAACCGCTGCAAACTGACCGCCAACATTATGGTTCAAGTTAGTTGCCAGTCAGTTGGTTCATGGTCGGTTTGTGGCCGTCAGTTGTCGTGCAACCTTATATATATCAACAATTTTGTAATGCTGGAAAGCAATATAAACTAAAAATGATATAAGAATTAAAATTAAAACAAAACTCAAAACATTTACCTAATAACAAACCCTTTAATCATTTCAGTAACACAAAATTCGCGCTAGATGAATCCAGAAAAATAAGGTGTAAAAAGCATTTTTTTAGTTTTTCCTAAGAAACATACATACGTAAATACTGTTTAATCTGTGCAAAAATTCATTTTTGTATTACAGATCAATCATGCTCGTAGTAGTTCATCTGAAAAACTTGAGAGCCTACTTGGTTGAATCTGCGTTCCACAGGAATTCGTCGACGAGTTGCCAGCTGTAACTTCTAAATTTTCTGGAGTTGATGAAACAGTAGCAACCAATCCATCACCACTCTAAATTTACACCATCAAATTCATTGCGATGTTATTCCAATTACATGATTATTGCACCGATTAATTCACAGCAGTAATTGCAGTAAAATGCTGCACATCATTAAACTATTATGCATATAAAGTACAAATAACTTTGCTACGGCAATCAGTAACTCGCACACACTTAATTCACAAAATCTTTTGGAACTTTGCACTTTTTACATATTTTCATACGAATGTAGCCCAATTACCTTGATCGTAATGAAAAATGATTGACTAGCACATGGTCAAGTCAAAGATTCCACAAAGTTTATTGTAGGATCTTTACAAATCTTCATCGTTCCAAAACAATGAAACAGATTCTACCCCCACATCAACCAAAGCAAAATATATTTCTGGTCTAATATAATGATACATACGTCAGTGGCTTGAATAGGAGATTTAAGGTCATCTGCATAATCATTTTCGACATTAGAAACAAAACCGTTTTCTTGAAAAGCCTCTCTGTATCCATCTGACTATAAAATTCAAAATTTGAACAAGATTGGCAATAGTTTAAGGTTAATAACCGAAACGTAAAGGGGTGGAGCATCCAACTAGGGTTTATGCAAAAGATAAAGAATATTCTAAATATATCTTTATCAAATTTCATCTTTCAAGGGCTTATTGTCTCTTGAGATGTTTAATTTCAAAGTTTAGATTTCCCCAAATATCGTCGCTGGATAAAATTTAACTTTCTAAAATAATGTTTAAGGTGGCTTTCACAACTGGTGTGAAAGCACCTAAATGCAAGGCTTCAGCATCAATTAGTCTTACAAGAGAAATATTTACTAAAAACAATTTAGGTAGGATATCCCAATTCCAAGAAAATTATGCGATTTAACTAGCAACACAGTTGGGGAGATTTCCCAAACCTTGAATGGAAATATCTTAAAAACGATAGGTCGCAGAATGCTGAAATTCGGTAAGATATGTTTTACATGCTTTTTTATCTTTTCCACATAATCCTAGCTGGATGCTTCAACCCCTTTAAATGTGATTTAGACTTAGCGTAATCGGCTGTTTTATTTTAGATTGCACGGCGATCAAAAGGGATATTATTTATGCTTGTAGCTGTTGTTGAAGTTGCATATTTATCCTCCAGTCACGCTAACTATTGGATGAGCCGCACACTTTTCACTGCAATTTTATTTCGTGCTTGGAAAAATTTGCACCTGCTAAGGAGTTCCCAGTGATTCAATGTTCCTGTGGATTTCTTCGAATTTTTGTCCACTAAAGTTGCAGTTTATTCGAAGCCACCACGCAGAGGTAATCATTGTAAAGTGTCTTAGACCGAACAAGAAACCAGCAGGGTGAGGTTTGAACTCAAATATGCGATCAGGGTTATCAATAAAAACGAAGATTTTACTCATATTTTTAAAAACCCTACTTTTGTTACTTACTTTGTAAAGGCTCACTATGCCAAAAAAATTTAAACTCAGTAAGTTGAAAAATAAGCAAATAATGCACTCGTACAAGAGATATTAACATTTTTGAGTTATTTTGACAAGTGGAAAGACATTGCACCAAAAAGAACAGTAAACTTATATCTTACTTTTAAATTTTATTCTAAAGTACAAAATACGGTAAAAATGAAAGTAAATACCACTATTATAACATTGGGCAATCTAAACCATTACAGCTAAAATTCACTACATTCGCAGAAATCAGCGATGGAGCAAGGTTTATCAAGTGGTGAACTAGGTAGCCGATAGTGTATGCTGTGCCATTTACAGCACACTTGTAAATTATGCTTGCAGGTGGGTCAGTGAAGCCCCAATTTTTCAGTTCTATTTAAAACAGCGTGTGGAACTGTGACAAGCTTCAATCTAGTACTAGAAGAATCAACTACAAACATACCATCAGCTAAAACTTACCACGTTGTCACTTGATGGAGACTCAAAACATTTTACAGAGTGTTCTTTCGTTGCTCGAACAAAAACGGCTTCTTCTGAGCACACTGCACAAATATAAATTAAAGTCATTAAAAAATTTTGTTGCATTTCAGTTAGAGTATACATTATTGCAAGCAAGCTTAATATGAAAAACCAAGGCCAAATTCTTTTAAAATAACAAGTACGTTATTACTATACAGTATGTTGATTATTTAAGAATGTTTTTGATGTGACAAGTTCTAGTACGCAAGTTTGTGTTTGCATTTCTCTAAGGTGAAGCAAGTATACTGTTCTTATCATTAGCATAAACAACTTTAAAGCTACCGACAAACCTAAAACAGTAATGCAAAACTTTTGTTTTGTTTCAAAAGTGCATTGCAATACTCTACTATGTTGTAACAGAAATTCTTGCTTACCAGACTCAAAATCGAAGAAGTCCAAAATAATTTGAGCTAATGGGCCACAAGAAGCAGAGCTAGAATAATTTTGTTCTTGAACAAACTTATAAAAGTCTTCTATCCAGCCCTTTTCTTGCCTCATCAAAACACGAAAAAGCCACCATAATGTGTATTGGTTGCCATAATTTTGACATTTTTGCTTAAGGTTTTCCCTACAAAGCAAATCAATTGAAATGTTTTATGTTCTAAAACATTGTTTTTTCATAAAATTGTACATACAGTAGTCTAAAGGCATGTTTAATCGATCAAAATCTAAATTATTTTAGTTTAGCTTGTTTACAGTTTTAATGTTTGTGCGTTCAAAATTTTTGTGTTTTCAAAAATTGCACAAAATATGATTGAGCTAATCATAAAGAATCAAGATCAACGAACCGTGACCACTAGGTGCGGGACAATTACACGCGGCCAATTATGCCCTGGGACTATTATGCACCTGGACTTATATACGCCATAGTTAAATCTTTAATTTTTGCAAAATTTTTCCACAATTTTTTTTTTAATTTTTGTATTACATTCAAATACACTTGTATTTTTGTACATTTTCCTTTATCCCTCTTTTCGAAGGTTATTGGCGCAAATCATGCTGATAACAATACACGTTTAAAATAAATAATAAACCTCTAAAAAACTTAGAACAATTATACTGTAAGTACGCTATGAAAGTAAATTAATTGTTTGTTTCTGCAATTCATGCTGTTGTTGTTGTTGTTTTTTGGCGTTGCATACAAGAAGTGTCGGAAATTAATCTATAGAAAATGTGAAAATCACAGTAAATAGAAAATTAAACTAATAACTGTAAAATACGTTACGAAAAACAAACTAATTGTATGTTTTTAGAGTACATGCATTTTTTCTTTGCTTTGGGTACGAGAAATGTCGAAAATTAATCTACACAAAATGTAAAAATCACAGTCAATAGAAAACTAGATGGGAGCTTGCTAAAAAGCAAGTCCAATGAACAATCGATGCATATTGAATAATGATATTCTCCAAAAAAGCTTTTCGTTTTCCCGTTAAATAGCAATTAAAAAAATATTTTCTTCTGGTGCACCTTCGGGGAGTTGGAATTTCAAACAGTATCAAAATATGTTATTTATCAACCATTTAAATAGTGACTGATTAAAATAATAAAAAAAACATTTTACTGTATTCGCTTAAGCCATTCAGTAATCAATCGTTGGGGGGCACATTTGGGTAGTTTCCTGAGGATGCTCTCCAAATGTTTTTCTCTTAAATATCTATTAGCATTAAAACATTTTCTCTCTAGCTTAAGCCATGTAAAAAACAGTATTTGGTGGTCCATTTGCTCCATGCCTGAAAAAAATTAAGCTATTTTTGCATGTCTAAAAAAATCAGTTTATCGCAGAGTTTTACTGATTTTGCATTCAGATTTATATTCATTGGAATGACCGAAGGTGGTGTCGCGTATTCCTTTGTTTTTACTCGTTCATTTTCCAACTAATGAGTGCGAAGTTTCAGACTTTTGCTTATAACTAGAGAACGGTTTGGTCTGGCTGCATGAAATTTTGACAGCAGTTTGAAATTAATAAGTTGTATGTTTGTACCAAATTTCAAGGCAATAGGTCACGTGACTTCAGTTTTATGACCTTAAAACCGTCCCGAAAATTCAACCTTTTTAACCGCTAACGCTAGTCAGATGAAATTTTCAGAATAGATAAATATAAGTTAAAGACAAAATATGACAAAATTTAAGGATACCAAAATGAGAGTGTCCCCCTCAAACGGGGCAACCAAAATTTAAGCTTTTTAACCACTCACGCCAGGCAGATAAAATTTTTAGGATAGGCAAATATGAAGAACAGATAAAATTTGACAAAATTTGGGGGTCCCCCTCAAACGGGAGGCCAAATTTCAAACTTTTTAACCACTCACGCTAGGCACATGAAATTTTCTGGTTAGGCAAATATGAAAGATAAAATTTGACAAAATTTGGGGGTACCAAAATAAAAGAATCCCTTTCAAACAAAAGCGCCAAAATTCAAATTTTAACCGCTTACACTAGACTGGTGAAATTTTCAAAATAGGTAAATATGATGCGTGATCAAAAAGAAAAAATGATTTTGCCTTTGAATTTTAACAGAATAGAAATTGTATGCTAAGGCTTCCACCATCAGTACTGTAATTGCCCCTAATATCTTAACCAATTCATCAATTCAAAATAAGGATAAAGCTCTATGACTTAACAAAATTGTTATGCTTTGGAAATTGACTGAGCTCTATGACTTAACAAAATTGTTATGCTTTGGACTTTGCCGGTACTGATTATCCACGAAAAGTTTTTCCTAGCCTATGCGAATCTTGTAATTATGATGGCTTAATAGTGATCCTCGGTTAGCAGTAATGCGACTGAGCAGATTACTGCCACCCAGGTCTTTTCGACGGAATTGATGTTTGTGATCCCCTATTTTGTGGCTGATCCCATCTTTTCTTGATGAATTTTTAGACCTACCCACTAATAAGTATAAAGCTGTTGTCTAATCTATTGCCTATAACGCATTTATTCACACAAGGCACTCTAAACTGTAAGTTGGTCCCAGATCTATTTTTTGTGATAATGACAAAAATTCTAAACTTTATCTCAAACAAATGTCTAATTATACTTTTAATTCGTTGTATTTAAGTATCTACTGATGTTTAATAAAACATTGTTGTAGATCAAATCAAAAATAAAAATTTTGGGAATCTATTTGAGGACTTACTTATTTGGATGTCACCCCAAAACCATGTCAAAATATTAATTTTTTAAAGAGCTACTGATATCAAAAGCAATTAGCTATTTAGCTCAAGTCCTCCAAAAAAAAATATGTTTGGTAGGTCCAGCTTGAGGTGGGAGGGTGGCATCCCTGAATTATGTCAAAATATTTTTCTTATAAATATCTACTTAACGAAATACGAAACAACGTCAAAATATATTTATCAACTACATAGTGACTGAACCTAACAAAAACATCTTTCTAGCTTAAGCCATTTAAAAACCAATTGTTGGGGGCACATTTGGGAAGTCCAGCAGGTGGCACCCCAAACTATGTCAATCTATTTGCCTCTTAAATTTTCATTAAAATCAGAAAACAATTAGCGCTCCTATTTGTGCCATTCAAAAAATTGATTTTCGTTTGGTTTCTGGGGTTGGCACTCTAAAGCAATGTCAAACTATGTCTTCTAAATATCAACTGAGAGCAAAAACAATTAGCGCTCTGGAGGTAGTACCCCAAAACTACGTCCAAGTATTTGTCTCTCAAACATCACCTGAGAGCAAAAAAAATTAGCTTCCTAGCTTAAGCCGTTCAAACATTGTATTTTCGATGGTCCATTTGGTCCAAAAGGTGTCAAAATATTTGTCTCTAAAATACCAAGCTATATCAAAAAAATTAGTGTTCTAGCTTAAGCCGTTCAAAAATATAAATTTATGGGGCCCACTTTGGGAGATTGCTGGAGGGGGTGGCACCAAAAAAAATCGAAAGGCAAAACTACTTTTCTAGCTTAACAACTTCAGCGTTGTTTTTACGACGATCCTGATAGCATGATCTGTCTTAAATCCGCACCCTGGTCGCGTTGTTGCCTCCTCGGATAAGACGCTTTACGATGGTTATCTCTGCTTGGCGGTTTCGAACAAACAGCAAATTCAGTGGACAAGAAATTGACGAAAGCCATAGGAACATTGGATCACTGGAAACTCCTAAGCAGTTGCGGATTCATCCACCCATAAAGTAGTCATTGCAATGAAAAGTGCGCAGATCGTTCAATATTTAGCGTCTGACGCTGTCTGGTGACAGGAGGATAAATATACGCTACAACAATAACAAAAGTTAAAAGTGGGTTGGTTGGGATGAAAGGGCATCTTGAGACATATAACCATGTGAAATATTTTTTGCTGTACTTAAGCCGTTTTTGAGTGCGACCATCTTCTATGCCAAACTTTCGGGACGGTTTTTGGGCCCTAAAATCAAAGTCACTTAACCTACTGCCTCTAAATTTGTTACAAACATACATCTTATTAATTTCAGCCGACTGTCCAAATTTCATGAAGCTATAGATCTAACCGTTCTCGAGTTACAAGCAAAAGTGCAAAACTTCGCAACTAATTTAACAACTATATTACGCTACGAAAAATACACCGAGTATTTGTTTTTACGATTCATACTAGGTTTGTTTTGCGTTGCGTACGAGAAGTGCCGAAAATTACTTAAACGAAAACCTGAAAATCATAGCTAACAAATAATTAAATTAACAGCTATAAATATGCTACAAAAAACAAACCATTTGTTTTGTTTGCGATTCAAACCTGTATCATGCATTGCGTGGGAAACACAAAAAATTGAAATATAAAAACCGTAATTAAAAATGGACAGTACAAGATACTTTTGTACTAAAGTGCAATTTCAAAGCTATGTGCTACGAAAAATATACTAAAAATGTCGGTCGACTAGCATTGTAATATCTTTATTTAACTTTAATTACTCTATCATGTTAACCCAAAAATACATAAACTATATGTTATCGCAAAAATAAAATGCATTTTCTGATAAAATTATCTGGTGCTGTCCGTCATTAAATATAGTTTTCATATTTCAATTTTCTGTACTTCCAACGCAACTCAAGAAACTACCGTAAACCATAAGTAAGATCAATGCGTAAAATGATAAGAATCGCAAAGAAAACAAACAATTAGTTTATTTTTTGTAGAGTAGTTAATAGCTGTTAATTAAAGTATTTGTTAACTATGATTTTCACACTTTTGTTCAACTATGATTTTCACAATTTTCGACACTTCTTGTACGCAACGCAAAAACAGCATGAATCGTAAATACAAACATTTAGCGCCATGTTCACCAACGTGAATTAACTTTGATCTGAGGATCAACAAAGTTTTAGGCAGAAAATTCGGACAAACGGTAATGCAAATTGCATTAATTGTTATGTAAATCAGGAGTATATTCTTTAAGCTTGCGAATTCAGTTTATTTTATTCTAATAAGGTTTAAAAGACAGAAAATTGGTAATCCGCGGATCAAAGTTAATCAACGTTGGCAGGGCATGGTATGGAATAGAAGATGAAATCGAACGGAAATTTCGGGATGGAATAAAGATGTCAGAATGGAATAACAACTTCCACTTCCACTGGTACCGTGAGATTGGCAATTGTTTACATATTGATACTTATTACTCATTATACAGTAATTAATAAATACCGCTGAAGAGTGAAACAAATAAATGAAAAATCAGTCTAGAGCTTATCATACAAATCTAGAGTGTATAAAATACAAGCAATCATACTTCTCCTGATCACTGAGCCATATTGCTAACACATCAATGCAGAGATTAGCATTAATATTCAGAAACTCAGGACTTAAAAGATCAAAAAGCTTTGCGATTTTATCAATCTCATCTTTATAATCAAAAATCTTTTTAACTTCCACTTCTGAAGCAGTTTCATCAAAAACTGGATAGAGCCATCGATGATCTAAAGCAACAAAAAATACTGATATTGCAATGCATAATGCAAAGTGATGTAATGCTATAAACAAAACTACACTAATTTTTAATCAAATAGCATGGTCATGTAAGTATTTTTTTGCTAACACTCTGGAGCAAAACTTGGCTAAGCCAAAAATGGCAGTAGCTAACCAGTTTCAAAACTTTAGAGAATTAAACCACCGTATCAACTTGACTCGACTTAATTTTCAAATAAACCCAAGTATAAAGTCAAAAATATTCCTGTAATATCAACTAATCATTCAAAGGGGAAGAAATTTACAATAGCAAGAATTTCTATAGGGTATGACTATTTCACCACAAAATTTCAAGTAAAAGGAGTAAAATGAAAATGAAGAATATTAATCCCTGCATATTTTTTTATTTGCTTTTTTAACAGTTTAGATTAGGGTTTGGGTTAGATTCGAGTTGGAATGAATAAAAAATCAGACAGAAATTTTCGCAGGGATCAAACCTTCCATTTCTATTTCACTTGGATTAAATCACCAGATTTAAGTTAATGACAGCAATTGAACATCTGAATTTATTATTTCAAAACTGCAAGATCTGATGGTGTTGTAGGCATAAAACTTAAAGCATGTCATAGGCCTACTGCACTAATTATTTGTGCTTGTGTGACCACTAACCCACCTGATGTAAGTTTCAAAGCATCTAAAAAGTTCCCCAAAACCCCTTCATCATTGCTTTTCTCAAGTTCTATTAGTAAGAGATCTACTTGTTGAATGGGGTTGTCTGTAGCTTCATAGATTCTGAGTTTAACTGAAAAATACGGAGGTACGACAAAAAATGCATTTTAGGCAGATGGGTAAAATTATATAACAATGGTGCATTAGTTTAGTGCTAATATCATAAACCTTAGCTAATTTTTGTACAAAGCAGCAGAGCGGGGAAGGAGTGCGCACACTTTTTAAGAGCGGTAACTGGAGCGCCATTCCTTTTTGAAAAAAGTAACGCCAACAGGAGCACGCACTTTTTATGTCAGTTGTTATTCGCTCCTTTTTATGCGGAATTTTCGGAAAATTTGAACAACTTGCAACGGTTAAATTTGAGATTGTTTTAGAATAAAAGCAAAATAACTGGAAACTAATGATTTGACTGTTTAGACAACAGTCGCTTGTCAGCGCAGCAAGCTGTAGTGGGCTGAGGCTTATAGTCAAATGAACGATCGTATTCTATTCGTTTATGTTCAAGGCAGGGGCTGACAGAACAATACAATCGAATATAGATCCTAAATCAAGATATTAAAAGGAGCAGGGTCCTTTTTATTTTGACGAGCGGAAGCCTCCTTTTTTCACTAACAAGTGGAAGCGACACGCCCTTGAAAGAACTGGTTGCCCTCCTCCACAAAGCAAAATCTGACGTATGAAAATGTAGCACAATCAACTGCAGGTCTAAGGTAGCAAGAAAAACAATAATATAATTTGCCAACTAGTGAATTACTACCAGTAACAAAAATTAATAGTAATAGCGGGAGACTGAGCAACATCACAGAGCTGACTGGCTAAGATTACCAATTCGTTGTTACAGGTAGAAGGAAGCAGGCTGAACTGCTTTTAGCTGATTAGTAAACATCTTACGTACAGTGTAAAATGCATAAATCGATGAATTAAAAAGCATTTCAAAAACGGCTTTTTAATTTAAGCAGCCTAGGCCTAGCCTATCATTCAATTAGTTAATTCATTGCATCCGTTTTATTTTCTATTCCAAGTCCGAAGTGTGAACAATCTAGAAAGCATCTTGACTAGTAAACTTTCTAGTTTTTCGATGTTTCTTAGCCAATAGTCAAAAAATTAGAGCTTTTAAGCGTTTGTTATTGATACAGTAAGATCATTAGTATTACTATTAATTTCTTAATTGATGACTGTATTTGCGTTTTTTTCTTTTTCTCTGTGTATTAGGCGAACAGTATAAACTAAACTTTCACTTTCAAGTAACAGTATATAAATATCAATAATTTCTCAAGATTGACAGGCGCTTCAACCCTGCCATTTGGTAAGGGAAAACTTTTCTTGAAAAGAAATCCAAAAATAAATCAACCCCTTCATGGGTTATACCACATGTCTGTCATCATATGGTGTAACTCGTAAGATGGTTCATTTATTTTTTGAGCTTTTTTCATAACTATAAATAACTTACCTTTATCGTTTAAACATGGCATTAACTTTAACACACTTAATGGATTGAGGAACTTCTCTAAAAGTGGCCTGTAATAATTTACAAACACTTTAACTTTTCCCATTTTTTTATCTTAACAAACATCCAAAACTACTACCTAAAATAATTCAGAATTCAACTAGAGAACAGAAGTTGACTTTTCTACCATAAGCAAGTTATTGCCAACACTGACACACCACTAATCATTTTAATAATAAATTTATCAACAAAAATTATGCTGAGGGGCTTAATCTCGAGCTGCTGCCCTAGCAACCCTTACGGAAAAGCAGGCAATGAAGAAAGAAGAAAACTATGCTGAACGTTTTTGGCAAAACACTATGCCTTCGTCAAAGCATTTAAACAAATACCAGTAACAATTAGAATTTGTTTAGATGCTTTGACAAGGGCATACAGCAGCGTTTTGCTGAAAACAATATACCAATTTACTAAGATGCTTTGACATGGGAATAGTGTTTTGCCAATACATTCAGCATAATTTTTGTAAATAAAGTTGTCATTAAAATGATTAGTTGCAGGTCAGTGTTGGCAATAATCAGCTTAAAATAATTTAATTACGGACTTATGGTACCAGGTGAAAGAGATACTGCTCGAAATCGTTTATTTTTTTTTTGTTTTTTGAAGAAATGAGAACTACTTGAGGTAACAACAAGGTGCCCCCAACCTTTTTCCACAATTCCCCTTATTCAAGAAAATGCAATTTAATCCGTTTGACTCTGTACCATTGACAACCTTTCATTTTGCAATTTTGAGACATATTTATAAAAGTTTAAAACTTCTACCTCATCTGAGGAAAAGTCACGTCTCTTGGCCGTATCTTCACCCCCATGCATCTGATTGAATAAACGCACTATCCAACCCTTCACTTGGTTTCAAAAAGGACAACTCTTTTTTTAAAATAGCATGTGCTCTCCGTTTAAGTTTACCCATGTGCTAATGTGCTATCCTCATCAATGCATCTGTTTGCACCAAGGAAGATTCCAGAAGAGTGCATGGTCTCAGCTGTAAGAAGAGTGCTAGAAGATTCTCCAGACCTTCAGACATCAACAACTTGATTTGGAGAGCATTGGAGTCTGCCCATGTTCCTGCGAGTTTGAAACGGCAAGGTATATCTCGCTTAGACAAGAAAAGGCCAGAGGGAATGACAATTTTTCCTTGGAGAATGGGAAAGTGCTTGGTGGGGGGACTTTATTTACATGTTGTGACACCTTTGCCTCTGGTCATCTTGATACGTTTTCTAATCGTTCTGGAAAAGTGGAAGAATGGACAGATCAGGCAAAATTGATAAAGCATGCACACTTGCACAGCTTGAGCATGACTTTGAGATTGCAACAAAACGCACAGAAATAATGGGCCCATGGAGTACAAGTGGTTTAAAATTTGTTCAAGAGGTTGTACTGATGCAAGCTATTGGAATGGCAGTACAAAGAGAATATGCTGCAAGTGTTTTGGGAACTGTACGCAAGGGTCTACATCTGGAAGAGATATACTATTTGTAAAGCTATAATCTTCTCATTTCATCTGTTTGTTTTAATAGTGATGAGTAATAATAGTTGCTTGTCAAAACTCAGATAATTTTAGTCTGTTTTGGGCAGCACTTAAATTGGTTATGGAGTTTGGTAGGCCATTACGAGTATGTTGGTGTAATCTGCTAATTGCTTTTAATAGTTCGATTTGCATGTTGAATATTTTACTGGTCTTGTTGTAATTCATAATTGGTGCGATGTATTCCAGTAGGTGAAGTTCATATAGTTTACAAGTAGCTATGGCTTGGGCTAACAATGTATTTTGTTTTTCATACTTTTGATATATACCATATTCTATATGAACTGTAAGTCTTAAAAAATGTGTCTCACTGCTGTAATGTAATCTGGGTTTTTATTGTATTTTCTTTTTTTAACAATGTAATTTATTTTTCCTATTCTTGATACTGTATTTGGTGTAAAATTTTGCACTTGAAATATCTATCTGGTTTTAAGGTATGTTGGATTTTTATTGTTTTCCTAGGTTAGTGCAACATATTTTTTCAACCCCATGTTGATTCTGTTTGATCTATGGTTTGCTTTTAACTTAGTTTTATTTATTGTTGAGCAACCATATTCTAACATAACTCTTTTTGTTTTCATGTTTACATTAACTATTAATATTGTCTGGGTATTCGAATTTACTTGATAAATGTTTCAATTTGTATAATTCTGGATGTTTTTTCATTGACATTTCATTCAACATTTTTGAATTTCAATTAGATTGGATCTAACTCCCATTTCAATCTGTTGCCAATCTTAATGAATCTATTTATTAGGATGGGTATCAGAAATGTTTCATTCATTTCCTGTTTATATTACTTCAAAATAATTATTTTAATTTAACCTTCTAACACAACTGTTAAATTAAACATTTCTAAATATATACCGGTACTTAAATACTTTCTTAATAACGGCATTGATTTTGGGGAGGCGAGGGGGTGGCACTCCCTTGGGTCTGACACTGCAGGGGGCAAAATATGTCTTGCCCCCTCAAGTTTTTGGCAAGTAATGCCCACTTGGCACTCAAGGTAAATACTTGATCCAAGATTCCGAACTGAGATAGAACCACAATGCGGCAAAGACCTTTTTTTGATCTTCACCTAAATTTGGGGGCAAAATTCCGCAATTCTGGAATGAAATGAAACTACTAAGTTTAACCTAACTTTGCAAAAAAGTTTCACCCCCTTGGAATTTGCTGTATCAACAAAAAATCAACTCCTATGCCCATTCATTTAACATTGTTTAAAACCTGGAATTTTGAAGTCTCTATTTTAATATCACCTACTAAAAACTTATCATGCAGTAGAAAATTTGGTGACAATCACAAACTACCAAAAGGGAGAATTTGCAAAATTTTTTGCAGACTTTAGGTTATTGCTACAATAGCAGTCCTAAAACATCAGCCTGGCCTACCAGTCTTAATTTGCTTCAAGCTAACTCTTTTCCACTAAGGTAAGTTATTGTACAACAAGCAATAAAATAACAGAATATACTCCATACTGTAATCCAGGTATGAGTGCACAACTCGCTGTAGTACAAGAGCCATAACAACACAGACCTACTTGTCACCGGCCGCATGCTTTTGGCAAATAAACACAGCATTTTTTGAACCACATTTCGGCAAAGTAAACAGTAAAAACATGTTGTGATATATACACTACTAATGGTATAAGGTACACTGCCATTTTTTAAGTTTTGATGTGTTCAATGCATTGGTAGATTAAAAGAGGCAGGTCTCTACTTGTACATTGTTAGATTAATTAAGTAAAATGTCATTGGCATTTTTCATTCTCATTAGGTGCCGATATCATATAAGTTTGCAGGTACTTTTAGACATTATTTGTCATATTTATTTCAAGAACTAATCATCTTTTCATTTTATTTTTCATGCTTTATAACTGCTGGTATATATTATAATTGGATTACATGTAAAATTGGGCTTTGAATTGTTGAACGCGCTGATGCATGGAATTCACAATACTTCATGTAATTATCTCTCTGAACTACAAAATTCATAATGATGACAAACGAAACTGACTTGTTCTGCTTCATCCTGCACTTGACGACTGCGCCTTAATGTCTTCATTTCACTAATGTGATGGATGTTTTGTGCACTTTGTATGTGTTTTGCTGTAGTGCTTTGGTACTGGATCAGCTTATTATTATTACTAATGTATTTTTGAATTTACAACTGTAAACAAGTAATTGTTTGTCTATTCTGAGTTAAATGCTCTGCCCTCACTTTCACTCTTTCTTTTCTTGTTTTCAGTCATTGTGATATGCTACAATACAAACTGCTTGCTGTCAAATAAAATGAAAGTGAAAATGCTGGTCAAAAAAGCATGTGCCGTAGATTCCAGTTTTACACACATACACCACAATTGCATCAGACACCACGTCACAAAATAACAAATACGGATTGTTTAAAAGAGATTATGCTTGAGATCACATGAAACCAATTCGAAAGCAACAATAAAAGACTTTGCAGACTGCATGCAGTCTGTATTATGTGCAGGCCTGTTGTAGGCTAATCTCAGATCTGTAATAAGAAACTAGCACAACAATACAGTACCATAGGTCTACTCTAATACCCCTAACTTACGAACTGGTTGCAGTGTGAAGCCTCACCAAATCTGAAAACTTGGTTGCTGCTATTGGTACCTGTAGACTCAAGCTGCCAATACTGATCTACAGTAGGCCTTTTGTGATTCAAAAACTGAATAAGAGTGGTTTCTAGAACCATCTGGTCTACCGGGCATGAAAATCGATACTATAGGTAGGCTAGCCTACTAATTGTTCTTCCGGTAAAAGGCACACGATTAGCATAACGCTAATTTATTACCTTGACGTTTCGCTCAGCTGAAACGCCGAGCATCTTCAGAAGTTGAGTTAGAGGAGTGTCGAGCACTCCTCCAATACTACCACAAACAGTACATATCGCAGATAAGTTACAACAAAATAAACATCAAAAGAACCGAATAAATTAAGTGAGTTATAGATGATTATAACGTCATAATGATCAACTTGCGAGTTAGGACTAATTCAACAAAACGTAAAAATTCAATTGCTTTACTATGATGAAACGAGAAAACGTGGCTAAGTCAGATATGGTAAAAAAATTAGCAAAAACAAAAAAACAGCATTTACTGAGCACTTTTGGCTAAAGATCGGTACACTGATGGCAATGTCTCACCATCCGAACGGTTGATAATGTTAGAGTGGGCATTGATAAACCAACTTTCAGCAATTAACTGTCTACGATAACCATTAACATATTTTAAAACAGTGGATTCTTCCCATATAATACGATGATCAAACAACATTAAATGTTCACATAAAGCGGATTTTTCTGGTTCTGCATTTTTGACGGCTCTTTTATGTTCTGCAACACGACTTTTTAAATCCTGTTTCTTTTGCCCCACATACACAAACTCACAATCAGCACCAGGTATCATAAACTAATCGACTCTTTTCATGCTCTGCAATTGGATCTTTGGGTGAGGTAAGAATGTTACTAATGGTTTTAACCGGCTTCATCGCAACTTTCACACCAGCTTTGTTAAGAATATTACCGATACATTCTGAAGTACCCTGTACATAAGGAATGGAGGTGAAGTGCTTAAGATGCCGTGTTGTGTTCCGTTGTTTGACCTTGGGGATGGGGTAGGAGTGCCGGAGAGGGAAATCATTGAGTCGTAGAACAGACAGAACATGGGTGGCTTCGTGTCGTGCATCTGCTGGGATGGTGTTGTGTGTGTTAGCTCTGTCATGTAGTGTCTTGGTAACTGCAAGTTTCTGGTGCTGAGGATGATGAGAATCAAAGTGAAGGTATCTGTCTGTGTGGGTGGGTTTGCAGTAGACTTGTGTGCAAAGAGTTTTGTCATGTCGTGTTACTAGAACATCCAAGAACGGTAAAGAGAGATTCTGCTCTTCTTCCATAGTGAACTGTATATGATGACAAACCGAGTTGATATGTTGGTGAAATTTTGTCATGTGCTCTTTTTTTAATACACAGAATGTATCATCTACATACCGAAGCCAGAGTTTAGGTGGCATGTGAAATGTCGTTGAATTAGTCCTAACTCGCAAGTTGATCATTATGATGTAATAATCATCTATAACTCACTTAATTTATTCGGTTCTTTTGATGTTTATTTTGTTGTAACTTATCTGCGATATGTACTGTTTGTGGTAGTATTGGAGGAGTGCTCGACACTCCTCTAACTCAACTTCTGAAGATGCTCGGCGTTTCAGCTGAGCGAAACGTCAAGGTAATAAATTAGCGTTATACTAATCGTGTGCCTTTTACCGGAAGAACAGTTAGCAGGCTAGCCTACCTATAGTATCGGCCTTTTGTGATGTCACAAAATTGCAAAATGCAGGATAATTTTAAAGCTCCATGACATCTATAACTTGAAATAGCCAAACTAATGCACAAAGTTTACAATAAATCTTCAAATACTTTAGTAATGCAACAAGTAAATATACAGTGTTAGATAAAATCCACTCACACAACACCAGAAGAAAACATCAAAAAAACTAAGTTGCTTCCTAACTACCATAGAGTTTCATTGAACAAAGCTCAAAGTGTTTGTAATGTATTGGACCAAAAAACTGAAAGAAAAACCATGCATTATATGTGAAAGAAATCAACTTCTATAAATTGAAAAAAAAGATTGAAAAGAAATTATAGTTTATACCTACAACTAATTAGTTAAGGGTTCTTTTGGTGGATGGGAGGAGGGGAAGTTCCTGTGAGGGACAAGACTTTGAGCATAAAAGGGCATTCAAGATGAGTTTTTCACTCTTGACCAAAATGTTGAGATAAGCCTAAAATGCATTCTCACCAAATTTGAAGTTTCAACACCTTCTCGTTTTCAAGATATTAGAGTTCAAAATTAGCCGTTTTCCTCTTACTTGAGTGTTGCCATTTTGTCAGTATTTTGGAAGAAGATTAACTTTTAAAAACCTGGCTTACATTCATTGAAATGCAGCTAATTTTACAGTTCTAAAACTTTACTTTGTTTTTCAGTAACTCTGCAGCAAAATATTTGTTAAGAGTCAAGAACACGAAGTAACTTTTTGAAATTTTGTTTCTAATTGGCAACCCTGGCAAAAAAGCCTTTCTAAGGGATTCCAATAAGTATTCAGGTTTTGTTAAATTCCTAATTTTGACAGTTGACTTAGATGACTGAACATAGTCACTTGCTGTCATAATAAAATTGAATTGAAATAAAACTTGAATATGTGTTATTCTTTTCGCGTGATGAGACCCTTCAGCAAGGTCGAAACGCGTCGCGATAGCTCATTCGCACTGTATATTACAATTATAAATTGTATAAATGAATAACTTATGGTTCTAAATGTTAGCCATGAAGATGGCCTAAGTTACTGGTCGAAACATGAAAACCTATAAGTTTTAGGTTGACAATCATTGAATAAAAAAATCTTAATGATTTTAAATTGCGGCTAATTTTTAGAAATAAAACTGATTAATGAATAAACACTTTACTAAAAATTAGCAGCAATTTAGAATCATTAAAATTTTTATTCAATGATTGTCAACCTAAAACTATAGGTTTTCATGTTTCGACCAGTAACTTAGGCCATCTTCATAGATAAGGGAACTGATTAAATCGTATTATCTCGAATAAGGGAATTATGGAAAAAGGTTTGGGGCACCTCTATAATTAGTATTGCCTTAAGTACAGTCAGCAGTAGTTCCTATTTCTTCACCACATCTTATTTCAAACAGTATCTCTTTAAGGTCACCATTGTTTTTGTTCTGCAGTCAAATAATCCAAATTCACCTTATTTGAAACATACTGATACCTACAGGAATAACCTAAGCTAAACGTGTGCCTACTTATGTTACTGTTGAAAGTCGTCCAATCTAATCCTGCCAAGAGGGCATGATGTGGATGCCAAAACGATTTTTCAATATTCCAAACACGCAATTTTTTTCCAATTTTATTCCATACTAAAAATCTTATACTCCATGCTAAAATTTTCTTCCACATTCCATTCCATACTTCTGACTTCCATACCAAGGTAAATTTGGACAGAAAGCAAAGCATAACTTGTATTGTACTTTTGCAATGTTAAGCGTACCTTTGCAAGTAATCACTCTCAAAGGTATGGTAAGCAGTGTGGTACGATGCATCTCATCCCATATTTGAAGACTATCATATTGATCTACCATAAAAATGCACTCAGCATGATATTATCAACCACTTAATCTGGACAATGGTTTACAGGTATGCACGGGGTTTGATGATTGCAAGTTTGTAATCACACCAACTACTGCACAGTAGCAAAACTTCCTAAAACATTTTACCGAACAAACATACAAAAAAACAAATAATTAATCTCGATCCAGGATGGAAAAGTAAATACAAATCTTTGCTTTGATCTGATGATGCAAAGCCTACACTGTTTGCGCAATGTTCATGACTGAATTACCTTACTAATTTGTCGACGAAGAATTAGCTGCTAAATGCTTCCTCATACTTTTGGTTATCTCTATCCGTATCTGATATTGCCTATGGTATACCTGGTACTTTTCAGTAAATGCCATGTACAAAACCTAGTAGCCTATGAAATTGGTATATGGAAGATTGTCGTCCATTCCATTTCTTCAAATCTTCCATTCCAATCCATTCTGGCGACTTCCATAATCCATACAGTAGGCCTACAGAAATTTCCGTTTCAGTTCATTCAATACCGGTAGGCAACCCACCTACCATACCAGCATACCCTGCCTACGAATCCGAAATTTACACATCTAGATTCCAGAACCTGAAAATTCGCAAAAGTACCAAATGGGAATTCTTCCTGAACAGTGAAGCAAAATACTGTAGGCATAACTAATTAATTAGTTTACAAAGACATCACGCCTTCAAATCCTACTTCATTTGACAACACCTGAACACCTTTGCAGCTGCTGTCTCCACTCTCCACGTCTAACTCGTAAATGGGTACTGGGTAGGAATCGTTTCAACACCTACTGACGCAGGTGAGGCAGAATCCCCATCACGTGAGCATTTCCGTGTTTTGAAGTTAACTGACTTTATCAGCAGCGTGAAGAGGAGTTGACACACTGCAAGGAATTTTAATTCCTGAATCAAATAATACTCTATGGTAGACCTACTACCAAAGTGGAATCTTTCCTTAGGGACTTCCCCTAAAAAAATTGTTTTCTAATTAATCACTAGTTAGGACCGAAGATGTCTACACTATACAAAACTGCGCTTACGAGCGTAACGGCTTAACAGCGTATTCTGTGGTGACCATAATATTGTGCTGAATTGGATAACGGAAATCTCAGATTTATTACAATTCTTTGTTGTTTCGGTTAAATTTGGGTCAGATTATGCATCACAAGAAGTAGTATTGTCTTTTTGATAATTTAAACGTGAATTTTTTTTCAACCTTCCTCACAAAAAAACATAACGTATGACGAATCAGGAGTGTTGTGGTGGCTATTAGGTAGCGAAGGTTCTGTTGGATGAAGAAAAAAAAAAATTTGCACCAATCAGTGATCGAGCGTCTGTTACTGATATGCTAGATCTGGGTTCGATTCCTTGCTTAGCATGTAGCAATAAAAAGGGACAGCGACAAGACTCCACAGTGTGTGGTAGACAAGACGTGGCAGCTTAACTCGAAGACCAAAAGGTTCCTTTGCTGTCTCCTGGCCAAAGCAACTTGGTGAATACAACAAAATTACAAAAATTAACTTATAGGCCACTGATGCCGGCCCGGCGCCAGGATAGTGTGACTGGGGGGCAGAAATGAATTTTGGGGGGCACGAGAAGTTTATTAATGTGAATTCGAGAGTGTGGATCAAACGAAAAAAGTGAAGACCAAAAAAAAAGAAGGTCTTCAGTGCAAAAATTTCCATAAACTCTGGTTTTCATCTCAAAATTCTTGCGATTTTCCACGAATCCTCAAGTGAAGACCAAAAAAAAGAAAGGTCTTCAGTTCAAAAATGTCCACAAATTCTCGTAGTCATCTTGCGATTTTCCACAAATTCTAAATTGAGGACCAAAAAAAAAGGTCCTCGTCCCCAACGTTTCATAAAATCCGGTGTGAATCCACAAAAACTACGAAAAAATAGTTCTTGCTCGCGATCGAACTCTAGGACGATAAGCACCAGTTTGGGAGTCTTAGGCAGTAGCGTAGCCAGGGGAGTGGCGGGGGGGGACTGTTGCCCCCCTCCATTGGCCTGTAAACCAAAATGCAGAATAAGGAAAATACCACGTTTTTAACTCTTCTGAGACTGTAGTTTGTGATGGAATGGACTAAAAAGTGATTTAAAGCATCCTTTGAAACATATATTTAGGGAAGGGGGGCTAATTTGTCAAAAATGAAAGTCACAAATCAATAAAAGCTTTGAAAAATGCCCAAAAAATAAGCAATCAAATTTGATCGCAAATGTAAAAATGCCGAACAGAGATTTTATCGACAAACATATTATAAACTCAGGAATAGGGGGGATGGAGGCCATTCAGTATTAGTTAGTTACCCATCACTTCTCTCAAATATGCTTCCATTAGCCCCCCAATTATTTTTCTTTATAAAAAAGTAACGAAATAGATTACTCAGCGTGAGTTTTATTGACTGACAGAATTTTGTGATTTACCAGCATGTAAACAAGAAAACTACAATGGTATCATTAGCCACCTCCCACATAGCCCATTAATGCAACCAGTTGAATCGTGTTACGCTGCCAATTTCTATGCTACGTTTAAAAACTTTTATTTTTATTAAAATAGCCTTAAAATTACGCTATTTTTGCACAAAAATGCAGAATTTTTGAGCGCTGGGGGCTCCATCCCCATACCCCCGTGCCACCAGTGGCTGGGGGCGTTGCCCCCAAATTCTACATGTTAATGCTTATTGACTGATCGTGTAGAAGCACAAAGTGCTTAACCTTAAACCACCTTTTCTGTTTATAATTATTAGCATAGGTGGGCACAAGTCCGTTAATCGTTAATCCGTTAATAACGAAGCTAACTTTTTCATTAACTCGTTAATCCGTTAAAAAGTTTTTTCATGTTAACGGACTAAATTAACTTCCGTTAAGTGCTGTTAACGGACTAAAGTAACTTCCGTTAAGTTCTGTTAACTTCCGTTAAGGTTTTTATCGTTAATATCTTGCAGCTTCGTTGTGCATTTGAACTTGTTTTTATCTTGAAATTAGGTTGGACTGTAAAATGTAACTTTCAAAACACAAAAAGACCACCATAGCAATAAATATTTCTTTACAATCAGCTCAACAGCGTCAATATGTGTTCTAGAAGCGAGTAAATAAAACGAAATGTAAATTACACGCAAAATGTTAACAGATTAACGGACTTTATTAACTTCCGTTAATTAAAGCTGAAAATAACGGATTAACGTTAACGGAGGTGTGAAGTTTGTTAACGGACTAGTGGTTAACGAAGCTAACGTTTTGCATTAACTTGCCCACCCAGATTATTAGTATTCTCTTATCATGTGTGATACCAGTTACAAAAAAAAATTGTAATGGTTAAGAAACTTTGAGCTAAATTTTAAATCACAATTAAATTTAAAGGACAGATCTATATACATGCAATGTAACTTATCAAGCATGACCAACCATAATTTACTCTGGCAAGCCTAGTGATGATGTCAGATGTGACTGAGCTTTTTATGCTACTGTTTGCATAAATTCAGCCTTCAAACTTTGGCAGTTGGAACTTCTAAAGTGGAAGTGATGATACTGTATATCAGAGATGGAGTCGAGGACACAAGGCTCGAAGCCAAGGCCAAGGCCAAGGACACAAAAAAAATCCGAGGCCAAGGCCAAGGACAGCCTTTCCGAGGACAGACACTCTCGAGGGCAAGGACAGGAATGCTCGAGGCCAAGGCCAAGGACCAAGGACACAAGCGCTAGTGCTCTCCAAAAAAAAAAAAAAAAAAGGTCTTCACAAAAATTTTTCAGGCAATCTCCACAAAAAAACGTTTTCCAAAAAATTTTTCAGGCGCTCCACAAAATTTTAACAATTCAAAAAATACTGCTGTCCTCGAGCCGAGGACAGGCCAATTTTCGAGGACTTGAGGCCTCGAGGCCAAGGCCATGGACTTGACCTTCGAGGCCAAGGCCAAGGACTTCAAAATCTGTCCTCGCGGCCAAGGACGTCCTCGAGCACCTCTGCTGTATATTCAATAATCCAAACAGCAAACATAATGTCCAATTGTCCATGGGTTGATTCTTGATGGGAATAAATTTTTATTATTTAAAATTGAACTAAGACCTATCATCAAGGGTTGGGTTAATGGACTTGTTTAGTTAAGCAACAATTTAGACCAAGTCATTATCTGAAGCTATTATTTGACTAGCATCAGGTGGACCATGGGGTGACAACCTGTTTGGTTTGTAATTTCGCGTGCAACATTGATGTTACGCAATACCGTAACCATTACATTTTGACTTTTGCGATGCGGTACCATTACATTTTACCGTAACCATTTCATTTTGACTTTTGCGGTGCAGTGTAACAAGTTCACAAACTTTTTGTGGTGCAGTGCTGTATGTGGATGGAATTGAGCGGTGCAGTTTGCGAACAAAAATTTTGTAGACCGCACCATCTCTAAAAGTGATTATAATTTCACTTTAATTAATGTATGCAATAGTTCAAAATTTCGCATTGCAATCATTTTTGACTCTATTCCAAGTTATACAAACACAATAATGCTTTTGCAGCCAATGGTAGCAGTGCAGAGTGTTGTAGAAAGCCTAGTCAAGTAGTGCTTTGAGGTGTCAGTTCCTAAATTCTTTGCAATGTACCGTCGTGCCGAGTAGGACTAGGTCAGATGATACTGTTTGGCACACATTGGAAAAGCGAAAAGCTTAAGTAATTGGAACGACCGACGCTCGCGTCGCGTGTTTCTCTGTTTTTACTCGGCCATTTTCCAACTAACGAGTGCGAAATTTCAGACTTGTGCTTATAACTCGAGAACGGTTCCGTCTAGCAACATGAAATTTGGACAGCAGTTTGGGATTAATGAGTTGTATGTTTGTACCAAATTTCGAGGCAATAGATTACGTGACTTTGGCTTTAGAACCCGAAAACCGCCCCGCAAGTTTGGCGTAAAAAGCGGTTTCAGTCAAAAACGGCTTAAGTACGGCAAAAAATATTTCATAGGGTTGTATGTCTCAAGATACCCTTTCATTCCAACCAACCCACTTTTGGCTGCGATCAGGTTTATTTCTTTTTTTTCCTTTTTTTCCTTTTTTTTCCTTTTTTTTGCTTTTTTTTCCTTTTTTTTCTTCCTAATTTTTGTACGCTCTTCTTTTTTTAAACCACAAAACATCGAAATCTAATTTTTGTGTAACGTTGTTGAGCTGCAAATGCAATTTTTTCTCCCGAAACTTTTTGGGGCAACTCCACAGGGGAACTTCCCCGAAATGGGGCCCCAAAAAATCCATTTCTTGAACGGCTCAAGCTAGGGTGCTAGTTCTTTTTGATATCAGTAGATATTTAACAGACAAATATTTTGACATAGTTTGGGGGTGCCACACCCCCCGGGGATCCCCCAAATGGACCCCTCAAAAATCAATTTTTTGAACTGCTTAACTTAGAGTGCCAGTGTTTTATGATATCAGCAAATATTTAACAGACAAATATTTTGACATAGTTTAGGGGTGCCACGCCCCCTGGGGACCCCCAAATGGACCCTAAAAATCAATTTTTTGAATGGCTCAAGGTAGAGTTCTCTTTTTTTTTGATATCAGCAGATATTTAACAGACAAATATTTTGACATAGTTTGGGGGTGCCACCCTCCCCAGGAACCCCCCCAAATGGACCCCCCAAAAATCAATTTTTTTAATGGCTCAAGGTAGAGTTCTACTTTTTTTTGATATCAGCAGATATTTAACAGACAATTATTTTGACATAGTTTGGGGGTGCCACCCTCCCCGGGGAACCCCAAATGGACCCCCAAAAATCAATTTTTTGAGTAGCTCAACTTAGAGTGCCAGTGTTTTATGATATCAGTAGATATTTAACAGACAAATATTTTGACATAGTTTGGGGGTGCCACCCCCCAAATGGACCCCCAAAAATCTATTTTTTGAATAGCTCAACTTGGATGCCAGTCTGTTTTGATATCAGCAGATATTTAACAAACAATTATTTTGACATAGTTTGGGGGTGCCACCCCCCCAAATAGACCCCCAAAAAGTAATTTTTGAATGGCTCAAGCAAGGGTGCCTGTGTTTTATGATATCAGGAGATATTTAACAGACAAATATTTTGACTCTACTTTTCTGGAGGTTCCATAATCAGATATTTTTGAATAATTGCTGATTTTACGGTAGACAAAAAGTACTTTTGAGCGTCACAGCATTAGCTATGCGTCGGTCGTTCACTGGGTTTGCTGGCAAACTCCCATCTAGTTATCATTGCTATTGATATTTGCAGTAGTCTTATAGTACAGTCACAGTGTGGTGGTAGCTGATAGGCCAGGGACTGCTTTGAGCGGCGTGGTAGCTTAGGCCTAGTGGTTAGAGCATTGGTCTCACAGTCGGTAGACCTGAATTTGATTCCTTTATCGAGCCATACCAAAGCACTTTAAAAAATGGTATTCACATCTTTCTTAGTTGGAGCTCAGCACTCAAAACGATAGTGTGAAGTTTTACTGGTGTAGTAGACAGGTGGCAACGACTCTAAGACCCTATGGTCATTTAGCTGTTTCCTGGCCGAGGCAACTTTGTGAATAAATATGCAAAAATTATAAGGCAATGGCATCTAGCAGCTTACAGCTAGGCCTGGAATGTCAAGCAGGAAAGCTAAGAATACCAATTTTTGAAGTTTTTGCAAGACTCTCTTCCTAGTAGTCAGGTAGCCTACTGAAGTACGGTAATAGTAGTAGTGAGCCCCGGCCTGCAGCCTGATGACAGCAAGGCAGATGCTATAGCCACTGCTTATCTCAACATCAACATGGCAGGGTGGAACGCACATGTGTAGGCTATCCCAGTTGTACTCATTTGGCGGTGGCCTACTGGTATTTTACAAGCCATTATCAAATGCTTTTGTTTGCCGAGTAGCCTACTGGTACGCTTAACTTTTACGTTTTCTGTAAATCCTCTATGTTCTAATACAAAGTTTTGTAGCCTATACTCTGGGTAGTCAATTCTTTTATTAAAGCTTAGGCTATTAAATAACATAGAGCCATACAGGTACTGTAATAGCCCAGTAAATAAAAAATTTTTGAACCTATTGGCCTAGACAAGTGACAACTTATAATTATGGAAAGTAAAGCATGTGTTTCTTTAACAGTGGCAGTGACAATTAATGATTAATAGTTCTGGGGATAATTCTGATAAGGAAACTACTAGCAGTGCTGCAACCAGTTCCAACAACGGTACCGATTGCATTGAACCGAATATGCATGCATTGAAGTGCAATGTCACTTGCATAAAGATATTTACTTTGAGTCGTAACGTCAAAATAAGTTGAAACTCTTTTTTAACTCTATAAAAAGTTATTGATTACATTATCGATTATCGATTAAGGTGCGTTTAGACTGGACGCGAAGCAACGCGAAGCGACGCGAAGCAACCAAAATTTGACGTCATCGACAGCTCGCGAAAGATTGCAACCACTCGCAACCTTCGCGAGCAGTTGCGCAACATCGCTTGCTTGCAGGCTGTAGTAAGATCACCTACTAAATCACTGATCGGATTTTTATGATCGCAGTTTGCTAGAAAATAATGTAAATAGTGTATTTGTATGGTTTAGCGCCTATTTATCAGTCCAAAGGGTAGGTTGTTGGCAAAGTTAGATTCGGGATACCCCTAGGCTAGCCAAGTTAATTTGGATCTAGACAGCTAAGGCTGTAAATTCTAGAATGATTTTCATAGCTATGCTGGTTCTCAGAGCTTCATTATAATGAATACACCAAAGCAGTAGGCCTAGCCCCACGACATCTAGCTTTTAAAACAAAACTTTTTGTTCTGTGCAGCATAGCAGAAGCTATTGTATCAGTCCAGTGGTTCTTTTGGCTGAGCAGCTTTTGCTTTTTTGTCTTAAAGTAAACTTAAAATAACATGGTGTTGTTGTTTTTTCAGAATATAAAATAACCCACCAACAGGCTAGTTTTGAATGTGTTGATAGTGTTTTTACCCATTGTTTGTTAGCTTGTTGTTTTAAAAGTAACCACAATTGAACAATTCCTTGAGTACCGGTACTGGAAAAACTCGCAAAAGTTTTTTCACTGTCTAGCCTACTTGACCAAGCCAACTTGGTGAATAAAACTGTATTTAGAATTGGTTTCAAGCTACACTGCTACATACAAGAGCTTGATAGATACAAAAAATCGAAAAATTCCTATGAACTTTTGGATTGGCCTAATTAGTAATCACTTCTTTGAATAGCTACAAACATGGAATTTTTTCTTCTGAATGTCCTCTTAAAAGTCTTCTTGTTTCTGAAGGTTTGTGACAGTGATCAAGTTAAACTGGAAGCAATAGTTTTGGACTTCCCTAAGTTTTATAATCATGAATATTGTAGTCTGGTAGTGATTTTTTACTCCAGTCCTATGTGATGAAAATAGAAGTGTCAAGTGTGTTAAATATTCATTTACTGTGTCTTTGTGTAAAACCTGAATTTAGTTGTTTGTGAATTTTAAAATATTTTTACTGCCTTTTAAAATTTTAACTGCTTTACATGGTGAATAAAGTGACAAAGTAAACTACTTTAGGTCTAAAGTTCAATCATTACAATTACAGTCAGTGTATTTAGATGAACTAGAAAGCCAATACATATCTAACCAGTAGAAAGTGAGTTCTATTTTTTTGCTGAGGTTACTAGGATTGGTAGAGAAGTACCCGCCAAGCAAGTTGATTAATATTGTTCCATTCTCATTAGTCACCACTAAACAAAAAATTTGATACAGCATTTATAATAATAATAATTGGACTGGGGAAGGAAGCGTCAGTTACATGAAAATGTGAGAACTAACAACACTTTTATTCAGATGTTTGAGTAACAATTTTCACATAAAAAAATCTAAATGTTTTTTATCAGGGACATAACCAAAAACTTGCTAAGAAGAGGGGGCTTGACCTTACAGATATGAGTTTGTCTGTATCTTACAAACGGTGGTTTGGAGCGAAGCCCTTTGAGGTAAACGCGACCGCCGCAACGTAGCCTACTGGTACCGAAAGAAAATGCAAACTAATAAAATGCTCTCAAACGCATTTAACTTTGCACTAAACATCGATAAGCGCTCCGCTAGCGAGTAAAACACCAAACTTAGTTTTAGAGGCTGACTTTTCCTCAAAGCAACTGCTGGTATTGTATTACTGTGCTAAATTCTTGTCCTTCGATGATAGTGTCAAATCATGCAAAAACTGCAATGTTTTTTTGCTTTCTCCAGCAAATCAACACAGCAATCTATTGCACAATAAGCAAAAAATCCACTACATAACTGATGACAAATCCAGCTTTCAGTTTCACTCATAGCGTAAACATTGGAAGTCTTCACAAACAGCACTAAATAACAAATACAAACAACTGTTTAAGCATACTACAGGTATCATAACATGCATACCTGAAAAAGAAAAATCACATCAAAAAAACAGCATAGTTTATGCTTTAAATGTACCTGTAGACTAGCCTATTGGTCTACACTCTACAAGATACCGGTAGATCTACCACTACCATAATGAGACATGGATGGTGAAAGCGTTTAAGGATTTGTTAACTGAGTAAACACCTAAAGAGAACTTTTGACATCTGCTTCCAGCTTTTTGCGTTTCTGCATTAAAACCCAGAACTGTCATCGTCAAAACAGATTATCAGATTATGGCAAGTTTTCAGTGGAAGGATCTAAACAAATCATTGATAGCTAGTAAATAGGCTATTAGGTTTTTGAAGAAATGACTAGTCTTTTTATTTCCAAATTCGATCTACTGTACTTCGTTTTTCACTTATACTTTACAAACTTTTTTCTCAAGATTGTTTTGTTACCTGAGCTATTAGTCTAGACTCTTCTTCACGGTTATTGCGTGATCACATAATATAAACTCAATCTTCGTTTTACCGGTAATTCCAGCACTCTATGACGAAACAGAACCTGTGATTACTATAATAGCGCTTTAATAATAAAGTATACAAAGCTTTCTGCTCATTGAATACATTTTAAAAGTAAGTTATTAAAATTAGCCTATGAAGCGACCAGTCGCGAAGATTAGCAACCACTCGCGAAGACTAGCGAAGGTTGGCAACCTTCGCGAGTGACGTAATCGACCACTCGCGAAGGTCGCCAACCTTCGCTTCGCGTTGCTTCGCGTCCAGTCTAAACGCTATCGATATCGCCTAATCGTTACTTTTTTTCATTATCGATATCGCCTAATCTTTACTATTTTGTTGAAGTATCGAATATCGATTATTCTTTACTTTTTTATTATCGATTTCCAACCCTGGTCACTAGCGCCTTACCGCTTTGTTTGCTAGGAGTTAACGCATAAGCAGTTGTTTTCATTAAATTATTTCGTAGAGATGTCATTTAAGTTTTAGACTAATGGTTCAACAGGCCTCTCGAGCTCTCGGTGTGATGTTGATCGAGCCTTAATTTGCATCTATTTCGACTCGAAGTAGTGGTGTTAAAGATTACTCATGTCATAAACAGCGGTTAAATTAAACGTTAATCTGCCACGTGGTATTGCTCTGGCATAAAATTTTATGTATTTTAAGATGTATCCGAATTTACGGCGCGAACTAAAGCTAAAAAGCGGACAAAGTGGGCAATAGCAGGCACAATGGACGATGAGATTTCATAAAAGGCATAACTTTCTAGACCTACTGAGGCGCTGAGTTGCTTAAGCTGCTTAAATTGCTCCTGGTAACTTTGAACTAAGGCTAGGCAATATAAAAATGTTTTAACCTTACAATCAAATTCTTTAAATACGCTCACTGAAGGAATTAAACGTTGATTTATAACAACGTCCAATGCTTTGCAATGGCATTTTGACGTCCAATGGTTTGGGCGGGAAAAAGTTATGACGTAGCTGCAATCCATCAATATGCTTAAGTGCCGGTCTACACTGTGCGTAAAATTGTCAGCTCACGAGCGTAACCTTAGTTTGTTTTAAAGAAAAATTCCGTAAGCCCAGGCGTACCACCTTACGGGCGCAACACCTTACAAGAGCAAAATTGCCAGCGAAAAAAATTTGCTAAAAGAGCACATCTTTTTCGCCGGTACGCTCGTAAACTCAGGATTTGCGTGAAATTTCAAAAACTGGTTTGCCAGGTCTCGGGGTAGGCTAAAATTAGGTTAATAAGTTTTGTTGAAAAAAAGTTGATTTTCAAAAGTGAAAGTATGCGTGTTGGTTTGAAATAGCCTAATTTAACATGAAAATGATCAATTTGCAGCTCTATGCGGAAAAACTTGCAAAAAAGAGGCTTAGGTCAATAGGCCCAAAAGTGAATTATGATGAATTATGAATTGTTTGTTGTTATGTAACATTTGGTTCGTCTATTCTAAGCAAAGAAATTTGAAAATTAAAACTGATATGTGGTGTAGCAATGCAAATCACAGTCCTGACCAGGGGGACTTGATTAGGCCAAAACCAGTAGGCTTACTGATAGGCCTATCAGTATGGTACCGGTAGGTCTACGTGTTGGTGGTACTCGTACCTAGCGTGTATTTTACCACATTGTGAAAGTAAACAGGTAATCCTAGCTTGATAGCTGCTGTATGCTAGTTTACTTCAAAAGGCTTAACCTACTGGTGCACTTTGCTGATGCTGTGATGCTGTGTAAGAGATACTGGTAAGCAAGCAACTTAATAGCCTAGGCTACAGTCAGAAAATATGCAAAGTTAGAAAATTAGTCTGCCGATAAAATCTAGGCTCTAATTTTTTAAATCAATGAAACTCAAAACTAGAGCTCGACCGATATGACTTTTTTCGGTCAATACCGATATCGATATTTTGGAAATTTTTAGGCCGATACCGATACCGATAACTGATATATTAACTTACAAAATATGAAATTTTGTTGCTATTTTTCAATTAACTTGACACTAAAAGCTTCACTAATTCCCCTTCAAAAAAAGACTATTGCAAACACAAGTCATACTCCAGTATTATTCAATGAAAAAGCAAACCAAAAATACAACGATTTGCCAATCAATAGTCAAGAGTGGCCGTGCTTGCTCTCAAAAATGAACAATTCAAGGTAATTGTGCTAAGCTGATATTTTATTGGTGGTACATAGCCGATACGATATATCGGCTTGACCCTGATATCAGCCGATATATATCGGCTGACCGATTCATCGGTGGAGCTCTGCTCAAAACTATTAGAGCCTACAGTCAGAGATGGGCACGCACTACTTCAAAAGTAGCGCCACTCCCGCTACCGCTACTTACCCTAAAAAGTAGCGTCGCTACCCGCTACCCGCTACTCGTATTCAAAAGTAGCGCACTACCGCTACTTTACCACGAAAGTAGCGGCGCTACTCGCTACTTTGAACAACATGTAAATTTTTTTTACAGTGACTTATGAGTAATTGAGTATATACTGGAATAATTAAGAAGATAAATTAACGAGGTTAGTAAGTCATCTTACTAATCCCCACGAGGTTAGTAAGTCGTTTACGATAAAACAAGGTATTTTGCAGGTTACCAAACCCTTTGTGATGAGTTTTCAGGCTAATTTAATTTGTTTCATGATTCGATGCAAAAACCCAATTCATATACTTGTGAACACCCAATTTTTTGGTGTGTGTGGGGCTATTGTGAATGGTGTTAATAATAGCCCCACGACTATTTTATTTGACAAAGTGCTTTATTAATTGTCCTTGTAATATATTTCAAAATGGTTCGAGAATACAAAAAGAAAAGGACCAAAGCTTATATCCCTGAAGATCTGCTTAATGTCGTAAAAGGCGATACTCTGACGCTAAAACCGGCACATCAGGAATACAAAATTCCTCTTGGCACCCTCTTCAACCAAGTGAAAAGCAAAGCGAAAGTTTTCAAGTTTCAAGTTTCAAGTTTATTTAACCATACGCAAAAATACGCAGGAAGGACACAGCGAAAAGACCACCAGGTCATCTAGGTCAACTGCACCTTTATGGCAATACTTCTACACTTATGGCGGTAAACTTAATTTGAAAAAATGAAAATAAATAACACAACACATAAAGGAAACAAAAAAAAAAAAAAAACACTAGGCAGTGCTGCCGACTTGAAGTTGTAAATTCAAAATTAATAAGACTTGTTTGGGGTACAGTACTTTAAAAAAAAAAAATCTTAGACGCCAAAATTTTATTTCTGGAATGTGTGTTGAGCTCAGTGGTATGCAAAAAAAAAAAAAAAAAATTATTATAATCTACCGATTATTATGAAAGATACACTTTAAAACTACAAGCAATTTAAGGAGAAAAGTTTTAAAAAAAGGAAATATACATAAATAGAAAAATGTTAGCACTAATAACAATAAAACTGCAAATTTTTTGTTACACCAATGAGAGAATAAGATTGAATGGCAAATAACGCTCAGCCAGCCAAAGCAAAAGCCAACCCTCTGCAAAATCAACCCACCCACGACAAAACCGACCCCAAACCATCGCCATCCATCATATCTCACTCAAATAGATATGATAGTCTACTTGAATAAGACACGATAGCCGACGACGCCCCGAAACCAAAACCACCATAAATAAATTAATCCCACAAAAAACCGGCCCCCACCTTCGGCCGACTACGCATCATCTACCACTCAATCTTATTCGATTTGACGAACGCGAGGTCGCCTCTTCAGTTACATTTTTTTACTGGTCCTTGGCGTTGAGGACTCGATTCGGCTCTCAACATCAATTGCTACCAATGAGAGAAAGTTTTTTATTAGGCTACACTATCACCAGCTTCAGATATTTAACTGTTAAATCAATTTTTAGTTGTTGGGAGCATGGGATGCATGGGTTGTGTCAACAAGCACTGACAGATAGTTGTACTACCGGTAGTCTAAAACAATAGAAAAGTTTGCGGTAGAACAACCCGCACATTGCACACCCAGTGCTAAACCTAGTTCTTGGAAAAGACACTTTACATTTACAACAACCACCTCAGTTAGGCAAAGGGAAGCACACAGAAGATACAAAGTTGAAACGTTAAGTTTTATAACAATGCTCGGTTGCTAGTACATGCTCCAAAATCAAATTCATTCATCCCGACCTTAACCGGCTGCCGCCATAGCCTTTACAGCAGCAATTAAAGCTACAACCGGGCTGCTACTCTAAAACCATAGCTACAGCCAATCAGACCCAAGACAAATAAACCCGATCTCAGAACGTACATCCAAATAAATTTGATTTTCCATAATAGCAATACGAATCAAAGGCCGGTTATGGGCAACTACTATTGGCAATAAAATCCTCGTAAAAATACAAAATTGGGCATTAAACAATGAACATCCGCAATCAGAATTACACAGCACAATAGCTTACAACTCAGAACTGCAAATACAAATCAATAGCTGAAGCCAATATCTAACAATAAAAATGTTTATCTTACAATAAAAACGTTTATCTTACAACAGGTCTTAATAATAGCGCTATTGCAACATGTTACAGCGGAGAGTTCTATTAAAAAAAAAGTTATCATTACGAAACATAAATTTGACCAGTTTTAAATTATCGATGCCTTAAAGGCAATGCATAAAAGGTAGCAACGTGGGGTGTTGGTTTATTGTTTTACTGCATATATTGTCCGAAAAAAAAAAAAAAAAAATGGAACATACGAAAGGAAAAAGAAGAATAAATAATCCATTAATCATGTTCTACTCGTTTCACTAGTAGTAAGTTTACGAAATTAAAAGCAAAGGAAAAACATCTAATGTTCAAAACAACAATACTTTTTATACCTAAAGCATGTTCAAGAATATTTGTCTAAAAAATAATTTTTGCAATATTTTTTAAATTTTGTAAACGAGCAATGTCGGAAGTCCTCTGGAATAGTTTTCAATATGTTTGTGCCAATATATTGCAGGGTTTTTTTCCCTGCTTCGGTCTCAGCAGAAGATTGAAAATACTCATTTCGATATTTTTGTCGTGTATTGTGATAATGTACATTTTCAATTTTGGTGAAATAGTTATCGAATGACTTAGGTAGCATATCGTTACTGTATTTAAAAATAAATTTAGCAAATTCCATTTTAATCATATCTTCAAGTTTTAAAACTCTAAATCTGGTATATAATAAATTTGTGTCATATCTACGTGGACAGAAAAGACAAGCTCTCAAAATTTTGTTTTGCAAAATGGAAAGTTTGTGATAGTTACTTTTGGCCGCTCTTCCCCAGTTTAATATCGAATATTGCATATGTGAGTGGAACATACTGTAATAAACTATTCGTAATGTTGATAAGGGAACATAGTATCTTAATTTATAAATCATTCCACATACTTTAGAAAGTTTTTTTACTAAATTATCAACGTAAGTCTTCCACGTTAATTCTTTGTCTAATTGAACACCTAGATACCTAATACTATTTTTTAATTCAATAGGATGATGATCTATATTTAATTGGAAATTTGTTGTTTTGATACTTTTTTTCCGAATCAGCATATAGCAGCTTTTCTGATAGTTGATCGTCAATTTGTTTAGTTTCATCCACTGGTCAATTTTTTTTATTTCTTCCGATACCTTTTCTTGAAGAATATTGATATTCTTGTGAGAGATATGTAAATTTGTATCATCCGCAAACAATGTGGTTTTTAGATTTGACGCATTGGGAAGGTCATTAACGTAAAGTGAAAATAGAAGTGGGCCTAAAACGGAACCTTGTGGTACTCCAAATTCAACTGGACACAATTTAGATACGTTGTTTCCTATTTTAGTGCAAATCACACGATCTGTAAGATAGGATTGCAATAAATTAAATGAAGGGCCTCGAAAACCATAATGGTGAAGCTTTTTTAGTAAAATATCAATATTAACAGAATCAAAGGCTTTTTTCAAATCAAGAAAAATTGAACAAGTGACTTTGCCATTATTCATATTGGTTAATAGTTTATCATAAAAAGTTGTAATTGCTAGATCAGTAGAGCTGTTTTCTCTAAATCCAAACTGTGAAGGAGATAGTATGTTGTTTTTGTTCACAAATTGTGTCATTTTGGTTTCTAATAATTTTTCAAATACTTTTGAAAATACCGGAAGCAATGAGATCGGTCGAAAATCTCCAAATGTACAAGGGGATGAAATTTTAGGTATTGGAATAACATACGCCATTTTAAAACACTTTGGAAAAGTTTCAATTTTTATGCATTTGTTGTACAATTTTGTAAGCACTGGTGTCAAGACGCAATTGGACATTTTTACAAATTTGGAAGGAATTTCATCAATACCATGTGCGGAGTTCATTTTAATATTATTTATACATGCACTTACATCTTGCTCATTTACTTCATGTAGAGCAAAAGAATGAACGCAGCGTTTGGAGTGAATTTTGAAGGAAGAATTAACATTTTGTGTAATTTTGTTGGACATGGAAGCACCAATATTAGCAAAATAATCGCATAGTTGGTCTAAAAAATATTTGGAGTGTGTATCAAATTGTTGATCGTTGATTGATATAGTCGAAGGCAATTTTTTGTTAGGTTGTTTACAATCAATAATTTCTTTTATAGCTGACCACGCTTGCGACGAGTTATTCGAGTTAGTTTTAATTAGTTTTTCATAGTAACTGCGTTTTGCAGCATGTTTTACATGGGTCAATTTGTTCAGATATTTTTTGTAAAATATTTTTTTCTCATTACTATTGGATTTGAAAAGTTTTTTGAAAAGCTTGTTTTTTGTTTTTATTGATTTAAGGATTGCCTGAGTGATCCAAGGCTTTTTACTTAGCCTTCTTTCATTCCTAGTTTGAGGTCTTAGAGGGGCATGAATATCTAGCACAGATTTAAACGCCAGTGTAATATTTGAGACATCATCATCAATGTTTGCTGTAGTAGAATTAATTTCAATTTTTGACATTTTTGTATGCAAATCTACTAAGAAATTTTCAAGATTAAATTGTTTCATGCAGCGAATAAATTTAGTTTCAGATTTCAGCTTACATGAGGTGTTTTTTACAATAAAAAATATAGGTAAATGGTCAGATAACTCGTATAACGCTACCCCACTGTTTGTGCTTTTATTGGCTATGTTTGTGTTGATATGGTCAAGCAATGATGGCCTACATTTATCAGCAAACCTAGTGTGATTATTTATTTTCATTTTGCAGCCAATCATGATTAAATTATTTATATAATCAGCTATGATATCATTGTTTTTTGCAAAGAAGTTTATGTTTATATCACCGCTTACAATATAATTGAAGTTTTTGTTTTCTAGATCAGTTAAGGTATTGCATAGTTTGTTTTGAAAGTGTGATATTGTTTTATTAGGATGTCGATATATTACAGCGAGAATAATATTTGCTTGTTTAGTTTCTAGTTCTATCCATAAGTCTTCACAGTGTTGGAGATTAAGAGATAAATCATTTCGTAAGCGAAATTGCATGCTTTGTTTTATAAAAAGACCAACTCCACCAGCATTAGTCGGTGAGTCTTTACGGAGAAACGTGTAATTGGGTATATTTACATTAGTCACACTATTTGCATTTAATTTCGTTTCAGAAATAGCAATAGCGTCTGGAATTCTACTCATGCCATTAAAAACTTCTTCAACTTTATCGTTGTTTTTTGGCAAACTTCGAACATTAAAATGTAAGAGAAAAAAATCATTTTTATGTAAATCAGAAGCTATCTTGATTAATTTAGAGGGAGAAAAATAATCAACATAATTTATGTCATCCATACCCACGCTGTTACCTAATATACGAAATTCCAGTTCACTTATGGAAGAAAAGGGTAGCAATCTGGCAATACAACACGTACAGTCGCAGTCACAGCATAAATTACGGCACTCCATTTTGAGTTAAGTTACATTCTAAGCCTACAGAATGAAAAAAAAACATTTTACAAAAATTTTGACATAACTCGACCCCCAGAACCAGAATAACCAATCCTATCAAGATCGGAAAGTGAAGATACATTTATTACTTCACTTACCGAGTCTCGCCTAAGACGGATTCTGCCCTGGGAAGTCCACAAAAACTTGAAATTTAGGTCTTTCTTTGCCGAATTCGCCGCATCGTAAATCATTTTTCTATACGTGGTCAGATTTTCTTTGATGGTGACAGTTTCTGACGCAAAAATTGATCTCATTTCAGGATTTCGTCTCAGCATTTTTCTTCTTCTAAAAATTTCATTTCTCTTGTCTCGGTTGTTAAATCTGACAATTATTGGAGGGGGTTGACGATTTACATGGTTTTTGGCTTGTTGCTGGGAATTTGAAGAGGACGATTGAGGTTGAATTAACCTATGTGAAGTGGAAATCTGACTGTCATTCAGCTCAACATTAATGGATTTAGCAACAGCCTTGATTATTTCGTTGGTATTTTCATTTCTCATTACTGGTATGCCATGAATCTCCAAATTTTCTCTTCGGCCGTACTGTTCTAGTTGGTCCAGTTGCTGTTCTGATTTAAACTGTCTGCATTCTATAGATTTTATTTCTTTGGCCAGGCTTTCGTTGATACTTGATATTTTTGAAATTTTCTCCAAAAAGTCGTCATACTCATGAGCGAGGTACGACACGCTTCCAATGGTATGGTCAGTACTATTCTTCAGAACTTTGAGTTCGTGTTTTAGCGATTCTATCGAAATACTGATGGCGTTTAAATCTGATGTTGCAGGTACACTAAGGCTATCGCTGACGCAGTGTTTTTCCAATATTTCCTTGCATTTTTCTGTCACTAAACTTCCAATGTTTTCCATCACTCGCTTGGTAATTTTGTCTTCTATCTTTCTCAAGTCTTTCTTAGATATTTTTGGGCTATCTTGATTCGGCATTGTATTAGCTTGTGACGTGATAAAGTACAAATGGCTGAAAACGAAAAGAACTGATTAGCCTACTGAAACTGCAGAAGCAAGTTTGAAATTACCTAATCTTTTTTTGCAAATTTCTAAAATTTCTACTTGATGCCCGGCTTCCAAATTTAACCAAATAAAACTTAACAAGCTGCTAGACGTTTATATCAAAAAATTTTAAGAGCAACTTACGTTTTTTAACGCAAAAAGCGAATTTCCAGAGCTGTTTTGAAGAGAAAAAAAAACACGTCCGCTTTTCAAAATGCCGAAAAGATATTAAAATGCTGGTCATCCTACAGTATTTACTAAAGAAACAGAGCTTTTAATGGCAGAACACGTTTCATGTCTCGGAGAATTGGGATATTCATTTCATATTATTGATGTTAGAATCTTTGCCAAGCAAGTCCTTTGTGAAGAAGGCAGACATGTTCCGCAGTTTAACGATAATCTCCTAAGTGATACTGGGCAAGGCTGTTTTTAAAGAGAAATAAAGACGCAATTAAACTCAAAAAATGCGAAAATCTCACTCCCAGCAAAGCAGCACTGTCAGCAGCAGATGTGACTATATTCTTGAGCAATTTACAGCAATCTCTTAAGCAATTTATAGCAATTTGAAGGTAATGGAAATGGAATACCACCACAAAACCTGTTCAATTACGATGAAACTAAATTGAGCGATAATCTTGGGACAAAAATGTGTGATTTTAAGAAAAACACCAAGTATCTAGAAAAAATTCAAAGTAGCTCCAAAGCTGCTGTTTTCTGGAGGTTTTGTGGATCTGCAAGCGGCCGAGTTTTACCTCCATTTGTGGTATACAAGTCCAAGCACCTCTGGACGACTTGGACAAAAGGTGGTCCTTAAAATACTCGTTATAATTGCCGCAAGAATGGCTGGCTTGATACTACCACTTTTGCAGATTGGTTCGAATTCTCTTTTATCCCACATTGCCGGACATTTAATGAACGCAAAGTAATAATTGGCGACAATTTGAGCAGCCGCTTTTCCAAACAAGTTCTGGAGCTGAGTGAGCAAAACATCATAGCCTTCGTTTGCCTACCTCCTAATTCCACTTATTTACTCCAGCCTTCGGACATGGCCTTTTTCGCCCTCTTGAAAAGAAAGTGGAGAAAACTTTTGGATGCTTGGAAATCAATTTAAAGAAAGCAATCCCGCTGCTTTCCAAAGATGCCTTTCCACAACTTTTGAAACAGTTGTTCACCGATGTATATCCGTTTCATTAACCTAATGAAAACTTAAAGGCTGGATGTAAGAAATGTGGATTATATCCTTTAAATGTAGTATCTGTTCTTTAAAGACTTCCAGGAGGAATTATTGGTCCGCAAACTTTGGAGGAATTATCACTTTAAGATCATGAAGTTTACTATCAAAAACGCATTTAAGAAAAGACAATTTCAAGCTAGATTAGATAAATCATAAATATCTTCGGCGCGCCACATTGTTTATTTGTTTAGAATAACCCCAATTACTACGTTATCATGAACACAAGCGAAAACAAAACGTGTGTTCACAATAGCCCCATCGACGGGGCTATTATGAACACCAAGAAATTTGGTAAATATTCGTCAAAAGTCTTGCGTAGTTAATCACAATTTAGAAGCTGGTTTTAATCAACATCAGCTCATATTATGAACATAAAATCGAAAAGTAAAAACATAACCACACTTTTGCAAAAACAATTTTGTAAAAAAAGTGTTCAGAATAGCCCCACCCGACGGTAGCTAAAACTCTATACGTTTTTTGAAACCAGTATATTTTGGGTTGGAGCTGACTGTTTTTGAATTTTCACGTACAGTATTTTTAACCTCATACGATCTTAACTATAGTTGGAGCATAAAGTGACACAAATTTTACTAGGCATAGAGAGGCATATCTATTTTTGCGTAGTTAAAAGTTAACTTTTGTTTTAAATTAGATCATTATTAAGCCTACCGATATGCTGTTAGACAAATCATTAAAATCAACAATGACAATATAGAAAAGATCAAGAGAACTCCATTGATTATTACCTACAAATGCGTTGAATCAGGAAGTGCTCTTTAAAATTTTTTCCTGCTAAGGCTAGCTTTGGTCCAAATTTTTTTTTAATTTTGAGCAAAACTGAGTTTTGTTCCTATAAAATTAATAATGTTTTGTCAAAAAAAAGTTTATGATAAGTTATTAACGACGTTTTTGTGATCAAAAAGAGAGCGCGCATATTATTTACATAGCTCAAATTAAATCAATGCTTGGTATTTTTCATTAATTATATTTATTTATTGTTGAAACAAACACAAACACTTAATCAACCCGGAATATTTCTATGCAAACAAACAAAATAAAATTGTTTGACAGCGACTGCAAATCACAGCAACAGGACTCCGTCAAGATTTTTTCAAAGTTTATTTTTTTGTTTTTGTTATATTGTTTTGATCTCAACTAAAATATACCTCGTCTATTTTTGTGGTCTTCAACTAAAATTGATGGAAAAAACTATCGCATTTCGATCAAGACCTTTTTTTATTCTTCACCTAAAATTAACGAAAAAAGTTACTGCATTTCATTGTTTTCAAACCGCATGGACCAGATCTCGGGATAGCTGTTTCACTGCGTTTCTTCTGACGTTAAGGCGCTGGGGACGACTGCTGTTTCGAAATAGCAACCGTCAATCAATCTTGATTTGCGGATAAGGAAATGTTTAACTAGCTGCTCTAGTAGGCGAGCTCAGTGAGGTCGGCTGCCTATGTTGAGTAAACTGAACTGGATCTCGCTGGCTACGATTCACCAAAACAGTTCTTTGGTTCAGCTTAAACTTCCTGTCTATTTAGACATATTTCACAAGATCAAGATCAATATTTGGCTGAGACCAACGTAGGTTGACCCGCCTTACGAATCAAATTAGCAGTAAAAACAGCGTGGACCTGTCCACAAAGTTGGTTTTTAAAATGTACGAGAAATGATATAAATCACTTTGCTATAATTATAGCGACAATTAGCATTATGGATAAAAATTAGCATTTTCTACGTCATAAACACTGTTTCATAAGTAATGTTATTGTAGCAAGGGATGAAATAGCGTTCCTTCTGCAGGAGGGCAATTAAATATTAATTCGTCGTTCGGACCACCGCACCCCCCAAAAAACTTTTTTGTGCCCCCTCCCCACAAACACACTATTCTGGCGCCGGGCCAGCCACTAACTGTCTAAAGCGGCCCAAGCCAGCGCAAGTCTCTATTCTGGTGCCTAACTGTATCTTTGCAATTTTTTAGTTCGCTTTTTGCCTACTTAATACACCTACTATCAGTTTATAATAACTAAGCTAAAGCTGCAGTATAACGCTGCTCCTATTCAGATACAGCTGCTAACGCACCACGGCCATGTGGCCATAGTTTAGTTTAGACCAGTGATTCTCAACCGCGGCTCTTGTTTAACCTCTCTGCCGCTCTCATTGACCGTTTGAAAATGAATCTATTTTGCCCTGTTTACAAAAAATTTATTGAACAATTTTTCATTTCAATAGCAAAATCAATAGCATTAAAGCAATGAATTCAGTCAAATTTTTATTATTTGGTTATGAGCACCCCTTCAAGCTTACAGTCGAGAATAACATTGCACCGTTGTACTTTGGAGTTACTGGATGTTAGTATTAGCACATTAACTTGATTTCTTAGCTTTGTTCACATTCCCAATTAAAAGTTTTACAGTGAACCCTCATTTATCGCGGGGGATACGCTCCACAAATAACCGGCGATAGGTGAAATCCGCAAAGTAGTCAGCTTTATTTTTTACTGTTATTATACAATGCAATACTGTACTGCAGAATGAAACAAAAATAAAACCTCTTTTCAGGCCCAAGATGTGTTTAAGAAATAGAAATATTAATATTTTCTTACAAATAACTATAATAGTTTAAAGAACGGTGTTGTAAAACATTATTTTTTTATTGTAATGAACTTCTAGACAACAGTAATACCCCTAAGCCAATCATAATTCACTGTAAAAAAAAAAGCACCAGAGGTGGAGTCGAGGACACAAGGCTCGAGGCCAAGGACATAAAAAAAGTCCGAGGCCAAGGCCAAGGACAGGAATGCTCAAGGCCAAGGACCAAGGACACAAATGCAAGTGTTTTTCTAAGAAAAGAGGTCTTAAAAATTTTTTTTCGTGCAATCTCCAAAAAAAAAACGATCTAGAAAAATATTTTTCAGCCGATCTACAAAATTTTAACCGTTCAAAAAATAGTGCTGTCCTCGAGCCGAGGACAGCGCAATTTTCGAGGACTTGAGGCTTCAAGGCCAAGGACATCAAACGGTGCTCTCGAGGACGTCCTCGAAGCGAAGGACATCCTCGAGGACTCCACCTCTGAAAAGCACTGTAAAAAATTCCGCGAAACAGCGAAGCCGCGATATAGCGAGGATCACTGTATTCTAATTTATGCAAAACGGAAGAGAGGGAGCCCTAACTCAGTCTTTCGATAGGTTGTAGGACTAAAGTTACAAAATACTAGGCTAATGCATTAGCAAAACCGAAGGGGTCTAAAAGGGTTGAACTGCCGTACACTTGCAAGACTGAATATGGGCAATTTTTGGACAAAATTACCGTTTTAGCGCCATTACGATCACAACTTCCTAGTTTTTAGAGCCATTTCAAAAAAACTAAATTTCAAAAGTCATAACAAAATGAAATTGCCCTGCCCCTTCAGCTCCCCTTTACGTACTGGTCAAATCCTAAACATGTTTATACGCTTGTCTTTTGGGGTAAATGTTCTAAGTAATTTGACCTGGCTGCGCATTTGGGAATGAAGCCCCCTTTTACCAGGTCACTTAAACCCAAATATGCTTGCTTTTAAACTTATTTTGAACTTGAACAGGAAGTAAGGAAGTTGAAGAGGCTGGGAAATTTATTTCTGTCAAAAGGTTTCCTAATATTAGTATTTAATTCTTTTAATTTCAGGTGGTTCTGCAAATGTCCAAAATGACATCTAAATTGCGTTAAAATGGCAATTTTTCCGAAAAATTAAAAAAAAGCCCAGCGGCTGTTTAGCTTAGCACAGTGCCGTGATGAAGCTAGCTACTATGGGCTGGTGAAATGTTTCAATAACTTCAAAAATAAAAACCTCTTGCAGCCACAAAACTAATTGAAAACTTTCGTTTAATTGATTGCGGCTCCTGTCAACTTTGCGGGTTAAAATTTGGCTTTGAACCAAAATAAGGTTGAGAACCATTGCTTTAGACTTTAGAGGACAGTGATCACCCGTACAAATCTTTTGTAGGAAATTGCAAAACGCAATAAATTTATCATTACAACGTCACAAACAAAGTTATTTCGACATTCTCACTCGTACTTACAATTTTGTGAACGAAATTTATAATTTACTAATGTATTTGTTTGTGATTTTATTGAACAGATTACAATAAGCACGTGAAATAAGTAGCGGTAGCGGGATTGCTCATTTTCTAAAAGTAGCGGCGCTATCGCTACCGCTACTAGCCCTAAAAAGTAGCGTCGCTACCCGCTACTGCAGTAGCGCGCTACTGCCCACCTCTGCCTACAGTATTAATTAGCCTACGGTAATAAAAGCCGAATTAAAATGCAACAATCTAAGCATACCCTGGTACTAGCCTACTGATATGATGGGCTGTGCAGTAGCAGGAATATAGGCATGTAAAATTTTTTTATTTCAAGATGCACACACTTATTACTCAGTAACTATCAGGTTTTAGACTTTTACAAATACTTGAGTTGAATTGCAGACACTGTCAAGCCAATAGGTTTGCTCTACTGTCATGTCAATAAGACAGTGAAACCAAAAGTTTTTATATTCTGCAATTTGCTTTTCAGAATTGTAAATTAAGACTCTATTTGCAAGTTTTTATTGTAAACAAAATATAGTAACTGTGAGTAGTTTAAACTTAACAAATTTATCAATGATATGGTACTTTTGGTCTGACTCAAACTTATTGATGAAATTATGAAGCAATGTTGATCTTTAATGCTCAAAGATTTCAAGGATGATGACCAATTTAACAGTTGTATTGTCAGGTTTTCAACGTTAGTTATGTGTATTCCTAGATTGACAATCTTTACCAGCTATTTGAGCTTTTATTTAAAAAAAAAAAACTTTAGGCGTTTTCATAGTGAAAATAAAAAAAACAGACTTGGAAGTTTTATCTAAATTATTTGCTTTTATCAGAGGTGGAGTCGAGGACACAAGGCTCGAAGCCAAGGCCAAGGACACAAAAAAATTTCGAGGCTAAGACACAGACGCAAGCTTTCTCCAAAAAAAAAAAAAACGTCTTTAAAATTTTTTTTCAGGCGCTCAAAAAAGAAGGTCTTCAAAATATTTTTTCAGGCGATTTCTACTTGAGGGAACCAAAAAAAAGGTCTTTGCAGATTTTCCGCAAGGTTTCTGCCGTTTTTCAACGAAATTTCTACGGTTTAGAAATAGTGCTGTCCTTGAGCCGAGGACAGGGCAATTTTCGAGGACTTGAGGCTTTGAGGCCAAGGACTTCAAAATGTGTCCTCGAGGACTCCACCTCTGGCTTTTATTTAAAATAATCATTTAAAATTAGCAGTGGGCCAAAGAAAATTTGTCACTTTTAAAGTTTTTTTTTTAATGTGATGGTGTGACAATACAGTATTCACATCACTGCAACTTAACTACACAATTTTAATTTTTTTGTAACATATAAATAGCATTGCTTGTTTTTCTTAGGTGCAACTAAGATTTTTATGTGTCATATTTTTCAAACCATGAGATGCAGCAATGATACTTAAATTTTTTAAGATATCCAACTTGTGCCTCATACTCTGATGCATTTAATCTATACTTCTGGTTATGCTCTTACGGCCAGTTGATCAAGTGGTAATGCTTTTCAATGATCAAGTGGTAATGCTTTTGGAGTTTAATAAATTTAATGTAATGTAGTGCATCTTATATAGTTTGGTGCACTTTGTGCCTAAAAACAAAAGCTATAGAAGCCATTTGGTGCGTTTTATGCTTGAAGATAATAATTATAGGACCCATTTATTGATACTACGACAGCGCGCCAATTAACAGTTGTATATTCCAGTTTGCTGCGCCTTATGGTCTAAAGAATGCTGAAGTGATATCTTTACTAGAATTAATTTTGATAGAATAAAGTATTCTTTTTTTAGTGTTAAAAAAGTTGCTTTTTTTTTGCTTTAATTTTGTTAAGTTGATTTGATAGCTTTGTTCTGTAATGTAGTACCGGCGCTTTTTTGAGATTTAATGTGACCGGTTTGATGCAAGAAGATTTGACGCAGCAGCGATGTTGTTAGGATTTTGCGTCAAACATCTTTCGAGTCTGGTTTGGACTAAGATTAAAGTTGGCCAAGTTAATCGTCTTGTGTCAACTGGTTGCCTCTAAAAATTTTGGAGTCTTCTCTGAGTACTAGTGTTTTATGCATAATCGGTACGTTTTTTGATATGTCTACCGCTAATGATGGTATTGGACACTTGGCAGAATTTTGAACTTTTTTTGGTGGGAGTAATTAGTATTTGTTTTACTCTAGGTTCTCCAATGAGTAGAAGATAATTGGAAAATTGTTGGAACTGCATGATTGAAAGATTGAAAACCAGAAGTAAAGCCATCAAGTTCTATTAATGTTTGTTGTGCAACATGCTTCTTGGTTATCACACCCTACTTGAAATTGATCATGGTTTGGGTTAAGTTCTGTTGACTAACAATATGACATTTTCTCCTTTAGTGATAAGAGTGAAAAGCAGAAGTAAAGCCATAAAATTTCATTAATGTTTGGTCTGTATTTCTTCAACATGCCTCGTGGTCAACACACCGTAATGAAAATTGCTAATGGTTTGGGTTAAGTGCTGTTGGCTGGACTTGTGACATTTTCTTCTTTTCCCACCATGAAATCAATCAAGCCATAGATGATTATTAATGCTTCATAGAGTAGTTGCTTGACTTTTCCAGGATCCAGGCATTACTCATTTCCAAGTTTTATAATCGAAATGTTGATAATGTATAATAAAATATCTGCTTTCTGAGACTGATTGGACACTGGCATCGATTTTAATCTTCTGGTTATTTTTTCCTACAAGTTTTGATTAAACCTAGGAGACAGATTTTGCTTTAAGCAAAACTCTTGAGATGAACTTTCCTACAAGTTTTGATTACTGTAAATCCCTGAGGTAGCTTTTGCTTTTCACTTATTTATACATCAATAGTTATATGTGCTTGTCCAATCTGCGCTAATATCTACGTGAAGCGACAAGCAGATGAAGGGTTCCTCACTCCCTCCGAAGCGTTACAATCGTAACAGATGCCCGATGTGTTACTTTCTAAAATATTAACTGCTTTGCGCTTAGAATTTTGTACTTTTCTTTGCAACAAATTTAGTTTATTGAGTTTTTGAAAATATTGAATACAGTTGTATCACAAAAGTTGCAATATCTGTCCTATTGAGAGAATACAAAAGTTCCTCCTCGGAGTACTGCAAACTTATTGAATGCTCTAGTCGCACGATCAATTTTCTGCAATTTCAGTGGTAATAATATTACTGCAGGGTAGGGTAATTGAAATGTTTTAGCTATTATAGCTCGCCCTATTTTCGTTTTATGTTTTATGAAAGTGCAATTAGCTGGGCATCTGTGAGTTTTCTCTCAATCTTCGGCTAATGCTAGGGTAAGCATTTCTTCGAATAAGTTTAGGTTTAGCGGGTGACGAGGCCAAGGATACTAAAAATATCCGAAGCCAAAGATAGCCTTTTCGAGAACAGACCTTTTCTAGGGCAAGGACACAGGCGCAAGTGTACTCCAAAAAAAGATAGTAATAATACGGTCTTCAAAAATTTTTTTCACTTGTTTCAAAAAAAAGGTCTTCTAAAATTTTTTCGGTGATCTCAAAAAAATATAATCAAAAATCTCCAAAAAAACAAGTTTTCCTACAAAAAACAATGTACAAAATTTTAAGGATTCCAAAAATACTGCTGTCCTCGAGCCGAGGACGGCAATTTTCGAGAACTTGAAGCTTTGAGGCCAAGGACTTCAAAATGTGTCCTCGAGGACTCCACCTCTGTAAATGGAATGTACATTGCTGTTCATATTTCAGAGACACCCCTGTGATAATTGGTATGTTTGATGTTTGCCGCCAGTTTTTTGCTACCTATGTTGGTTAAAGGTGGGAAAGTTATATATCAATGTAAAGGGTATCTCTTCAGCATATCATCAGGAATACATTTTTGAAAAAAAAAGTTAAATTGGGCGGATGTTACCGCTTGAAACGCCACCTAGTGCTAGTTTTACAAAATTAAGTTCTACCATGAATAACAATATTACAAATTATTTTCTCATTCAAACTGGCATTTTTAAAAAATAGTGTCGCTACTCATGCCCAATGTTATAATTTGGGATCATGCTACTATGTCGCTTTCGTTCGGTCATTGTGACGTCACAAATACATCAATTTTCCATGAATTTTGTAGGGTCTTGAAATTATTGGGTCTTTAAGCCAAAAAAATGCTATTAATTAAATACTTTTACGTCCTAACGCCCCAAAGGGTAAGATTTATGCAAAAAAACTCTAGTTGTTTGTAAAACTCACTTTCTGCAAAGTTTAATGCAGGGTTGCCACATCGCAACCCTTATACACATCGTGGACCTTATTACTAGCTATCCAATTACGATTCAGAATGAATGTTTGTAGCCTTACTGAAAACATTAGTGATATGAGATATCACTTTAGTAACTCTTTTTCAAACGTGGGTGGCCTTGAAAAAGGCCGTTTATGTTGCGGAATACAAAACACACAAGTATCTTTAATATTTTGTTGGCCATCCTTTATTTTCAATCACCATCTTGCATCGTCGGAGGAGTGAATCTACAAGTTTTGTCAATTCTTCAGGAGAAATTACTCTAAACCAAGCTGCAATAACTTGTTCAATTAGCTCCCTCTTTGTTTTGGGTTTGTTTTTGGAAATAATGCAACTTATCTTGTACCACAAATTTTCAATTGGATTCAAGTCTGGTGATTGGGCCGGCCATTCCATTCTCTCCACCTGATGGGATTCATACCACTTCTGGACCTTCTTAGCACGATGGCATGGCGCATTATCATCTTGAAAGATCCACTGATTGTCGGAAAATAACGAGCGGGCACTTGGTAACATTTTTCTTTCTAGCACATCAATATATTTTGTGCCATTCATCATACCAGACACTACCTCAAGCCTCCCGACACCATTTGCAGCCATGCATCCCCACACCATGATGGACTGTGGATGTTTGATGATTGGAGAGATGCAATATGGGCGATATTGCTCTTTGGGCCGTCTCCTCACATAGTTGTTCCCAGCATGATTATTTACCGTAAAAGTGGACTCGTCACTAAACAATACCCTATGCCATTTTTCCACAGGCCAGTGGACATGAGAGCGAGCCCACTCCAAACGGCGCTTTCTTTGTTTATCAGAGAGCAACGGCTTACATATAGCCTTGCAACCTCTAAGACCATTTTCTAAAAGCCTTCTTCTTACTGTTGGAGCAGATAATTTTGTACCAGTGCTTTCCCTTAGGTCCCTGGATAGTTCGCTGGATGTCAACTTCCTGTTTGACAATGAAAGCCTGACGAGAGTTCTGTCCGTTCTTGTGGTGGACTTACGAGTTCTCCCTGGCCGAGGTTTGCATTTCGACTCTCCTGTCTCCTTCCAGCGTTTCAACACACCTCTTACACCTGTTCGAGATAATCCACATTCCTTTGCAATAAACTTAATAGACTTTCCTTGCTTGTGGAGATAAATTATTATCCCTCTTTTCTCTGCACATATTGCTTTAAACCCCATGATGTCTGAAGAAATTGAGGATGATCCTCTTCTAACAGGGTCCGGAGAAACTGCTATGTTTATGACGTCACAATAGCACAACGGTGGCGTGATTGTGGTGTGACCACACATTATAACATTGGGCATGAGTAGCGACACTATTTTTTAAAAATGCCAGTTTGAATGAGAAAATAATTTGTAATATTGTTATTCATGGTAGAACTTAATTTTGTAAAACTAGCACTAGGTGGCGTTTCAAGCGGTAACATCCGCCCAATTTAACTTTTTTTTTCAAAAATGTATTCCTGATGATATGCTGAAGAGATACCCTTTACATTGATATATAACTTTCCCACCTTTAACCAACATGGGTAGCAAAAAACTGGCGGCAAACATCAAACATGTCAATTTTCGCAGGGGTGTCTCTGAAATATGAACAGCACTGTAACAGTAGAATTGAAAAGCAGTTGAAAGCTGAAAACAAAATGTATCCTGCAAAACATTGCGATCAGATCTTTCCAACGAGTCACCCTCCGCTAAGAGGAATTCAAAAGAGGAAGAACCGGACCTTTGGAACCAGCCTCTAGTGCCCATCAGTACCGCTCGGCGCACCGGGGGCATTAGGGGGGTCGTGCCTCCCCCCAAGCGAGGACTATGCCCCGAAGAGATTAACTTGCTCGGGGCTACTGGAGTGCAAATCGAGGCCTAAGACTCCCTAATTGGTGCTTATCGTCCTAGAGTTCGCGAGCAAGAACTGTTTTTTCGTAGTTTTTGTGGATTCACACCGGATTTCATGAAACGTTGGGGACGAGGACCTTTTTGTTTTGGTCCTCAATTTAGAATTTGTGGAAAATCGCAAGATGACTACGAGAATTTGTGGACATTTTTGAACTGAAGACCTTTCTTTTTTTTGGTCTTCACTTGAGGATTCGTGGAAAATCGCAAGAATTTTGAGATGAAAACCAGAGTTTATGGAAATTTTTGCACTGAAGACCTTCTTTTTTTTTGGTCTTCACTTTTTTCGTTTGATCCACACTCTCGAATTCACATTAATAAACTTCTCGTGCCCCCCAAAATTCATTTCTGCCCCCCAGTCACACTATCCTGGCGCCGGGCCGGCATCAGTGGCCTATAAGTTAATTTTTGTAATTTTGTTGTATTCACCAAGTTGCTTTGGCCAGGAGACAGCAAAGGAACCTTTTGGTCTTCGAGTTAAGCTGCCACGTCTTGTCTACCACACACTGTGGAGTCTTCTCGCCAGAGGTGGAGTCAAGGACACAAGGCTCGAGGCCAAGGCCAAGGACACAAAAAAAATCCGAGGCCAAGGCCAAGGACAGCCTTTCCGAGGACAGACACTCTCGAGGCCAAGGACAGGAATGCTCGAGGCCAAGGCCAAGGACCAAGGACACAAAGCGCAAGTGCTCTCCAAAAAAAAAAGGTCTTTACAAAAATTTTTCAGACGATCTCCAAAAAAAAAAAAAAAGGTCTTCACAAAAATTTTTCAAGCGATCTCCACTAAAATACGTTTTCCAAAAAATTTTTCAAGCGCTCCACAAAATTTTAACATTCCAAAAAATCGTGCTGTCCTCGAGCCGAGGACAGGCCAATTTTCGAGGACTTGAGGCCTCGAGGCCAAGGCCAAGGACTTGACCTTCGAGGCCAAGGCCAAGGCCAAGGACTTCAAAATGTGTCCTCGAGGACGTCCTCGAGGCCAAGGACGTCCTCGAGGACTCCACCTCTGCTTCTCGCTGTCCCTTTTTATTGCTAAACGCTAAGCAAGGAATCGAACCCAGATCTAGCATATCAGTAACAGACGCTCGATCACTGATTGGTGCAAATTTTTTTTTTTCTTCATCCAACAGAACCTTCGCTACCTAATAGCCACCACAACACTCCTGATTCGTCATACGTTATGTTTTTTTGTGAGGAAGGTTGAAAAAAATTCACGTTTAAATTATCAAAAAGACAATACTACTTCTTGTGATGCATAATCTGACCCAAATTTAACCGAAACAACAAAGAATTGTAATAAATCTGAGATTTCCGTTATCCAATTCAGCACAATATTATGGTCACCACAGAATACGCTGTTAAGCCGTTACGCTCGTAAGCACAGTTTTGTATAGTGTAGACACCTTCGACGTACGAGCGTAAAAACTTTTGTAATTTCGTACGCACAGTGTAGACCGGTCCTTAGTGGTCTGTCAAACAAAAATTTAACTTGCGAAGATGTATAGAAACTAGAGAAATCAGTTGCATAAGTAGCCGACTGTACCAAACAAAGGTAGCCTACTTCGTAATAACATGTTATTGCAGCCTTCTGATATAATTAGTTGCTATCATAGGTCTGAAGTATTAACATGAAGTAATAGGCTTCCCAGCAGCCAGTACCACAATAAATATGATGAGTTAGCGTGGAAAATAAATAGGCTATCTTATAGTCTAGTTCCGATAGGTTGAGTACCGGTATTTACCGGTACAGTACTTCCTCGATTGTCCGGTCTAGTCGGGACAGCATTTCTTCAAAACCTGAACGGATAAGTAAAAAAACCGCATAATTGAATTTCTTTATTTAAACCAAAACAACGCAGCAAGAAGCAGATTCGAATGCACCAAAACTTAAACGAGGTTCAACATCAAATAATGTACCGCATTGAGGGATCTCAGTACTTTTTTATTGAAAGCAATGTAAATTTGCATGATCGTTAAAATTACAGTAGGGCTATCTATTGCCCCACATTAACTGGAAAAGTGTTAGTTAGTGCTATTGCCCCAATGGACGGATAATCGAATGCCGGATAAACGAGGTACGGATAATCGAGGAAGCACTGTATATACCTACTTAGCTGCAGTGGCCTGATGAAACTTCCGATATTTATGGGTAATTTTAGGTGATATAAAGTGGTGACAACTGGCAATCTAATACGTTTTTTTTGCAGACCAGAATTAAGCTTTTTGAACTGTTAAAATAACAATTTACAATTCTAGCGTAGGAACAAGTTTATTAGTGTAATTGTGACAATGACCAAAAGTTTTGCTGTAAAGCCACAACTAGAATTATCATAATAAAAAGTTAATTATAAACCATAGGCGGTTGGAAACGAAAAGCCTATTTGATTTCCACTTGAAAGTTCAGTGTTTATCCTGTCTATAATACTAGCTTAGATATGGTAAATTCCCATGGTTGTCAGGCTTCATGCCGGAGTTTCATTTTAAAATTCATTTTTTAGACTAGCTTATGCTGCAAATACATTATTAGTATGATGCATTTCTAGTTGCATAATGCAAAATGATAGCTTAAGAATTTTTATGTTGTTTGACTTGTTTCAGAAACCTATTTGGAAAACCTGTCTGTTGTAATTTATTACAGTTGCTGCTGCACAGTTTGTAACTTGATATTTTTATAATTAGAAAAATCGTTAACTTTAATTTGATGATAATGTGAATAATTATAAATCAAGAAGCTATTCAGCAAAAGACAAACTCTAAGCAAACAATCAACACTCAGGCACAACTTAGTAAACAGTAAGTAAGTGACTAGATTTATTGCGACGCTTCCGGTATATACTCAATTCGGCAGACGGTGTATGATGCATTTTCCAGTAAGAAATGTGCTAAGTGGCTGTGATTTTGAATTGCATTGAGTTTCATTGGCACTGAGCTCAGTGTAATCGAGTTCGCAGCTGCTTTGAAAAGTCAACATGCGATCAAGATGCAAGACGAGTCTACGTACAAAAAACATTTTAGTACAGTTCAAGTGCAGTTAGTAGTGCGCGACAAGGTAATGGGCAAGTTGGTAGCATGCAAAATATTGTTGTAGCTTATTTTTGGCTTTAACAACAGTTATCTGCATGACTACAACAATAGTAGCCAATCTCAGGTCTGATGGCCTGTTTGGTAGTAATTTAAGCAATACAACAGCAGGAAAGAAAAGGCTGTGATGGAATATCATAACGCGGGTATAAAATCTGAAATAAGATTGTAAGCTTGATTTTCAACATTTTCTCTTGGTGATTACAAAAAACTTTGGGTCTGGATTGCGAGCATTGGTTTTTGATAGCAGATGCGATTATGATCATGCGATATTAATTTCTGGTAATACAATTATGCAATATTGATTTGTGAAGAAAGACATCGTTTCGATTATGCGATGCCAATTTTTAAGCAAAAACATCAAATGTGATGTTGATATCTGATAATGAGCGTCTAACACTTCTTTCCTGGCCTGATGACTGTTACATCGATGAAAGTCGAAAGCAGCTCTATATTAGGCTGGCTCATTTTTCTTGATGTTCTTAAAAATGTTTGTAAGTTTGCAAAATTATTCCATTTCGGTTACTGACAGCTGCAATCCAAAACATTTTGCCGAGTCTGGACGTTTGACCCTGGTTCACCCCAGTTGAAATTTTGAAATTTTTTGAAAAATTATCAATTTAGCTGATTGATTTAACTTCTTGCCAGTATTTTATTCGGATGTTTCAAGCAGCGTTTCATCGCTGTAGTAAGCACTGTTTGCTTGCTGATGACTAGAAACCTAAATATTTGTTTTGCTTTTGGTGTTTGGCCTTGGTTCAGACACGTTAATATTACGAATTTTCTTTAAAAAATGTTGTTTTCGAGTCTTTGCCAAAAATTGAAAAAATCGCCACACTGATGTTAAAATAGGCTACAAATGCGGGAATCAGCTCAAAAGAAGTCAGTTCGATGTTGATGAAGGGTGTAAACATTTTGGTGTTAGGCTCATGTGTTTCGCGTAAAGGTAGTTTGGTCTTAGTTAAGCAAGCTCAAGTTAATTGTAGGCTAGCTGACATTAGTAAGAATGTGAGTGTAAGGAATTTGCTAGAGCGAGTTTTTGGGCTGTACGACCTATTAGTTTTAGCCAATAGGCTACTACCGATATTTAGAAAGACTGAACTGGCAGCACCGGGCCTTCGAATTAGCTCTAAGCAGTGTTGCCATGCCATAAGTCAGCAACAGTACTTACCGAAAATTCGGAATCTTTAGTAAATCAGCTTAATATTTCAAGTTCACTTTTTTCTCTCAGCCTGATTTTAGTTCATGTTTTGACAGCTGTGTTCACAGTGCAACCTAAAGATGGTAACATATGATTAATGTGCAAAGTAACTGCAGTGCTTAATTAGCGTAGTGGCTAGTACTACAGATATAACAATTTTCTAGTGAATATTACTTTGCAGAAAAATAGCTGTACAATAATTTGTAGAATTTTTGGTTGTAAATTTTAAAAAAATGACAACGAGATCCAAAGGAAAACTTAAAATTTGGCTGTTGGAAGAATGCGTTGTGGATGAAATTAGGGGTTCGAACCTCCAACAAATAAAACTGTGTATTTGCACTTTCGATCGTTGCATGTTGAACTGCAGGAAAACCAACCGGGAACAGCTACTGTCCGCAACTCTGCCAAAGCTGCAGTTGAACATGTGATGAAATGGTGGTTATGTAGAGCCGGCATACCAACGGAAAACCCAAATCAATTGATTACCATGGTTCTAAAAAAGCACAGCAATTGGACAGTTTTATTTAAATAATGGTTAAAAACAACGCAGCTGTAATTGCACAAAAGAAAAGCCTTTTTGGAAGAAATGAAGAGAACGTTTTGGGCGCCCCAACCACACTCTGAGGAAAGATTAACCAAAAAAGACAGGAAGTTTTTGGAGAGTATGAAAACTAGTAGAGAAGGTGGAGTGTCGTCACTGGATAGAAAAACCCTGGCTAAAAACAAGGAAAAACTAAAAAGAAGTTTGCAGAAACAAGAAAGGATTTACAAAGAAGAACAAAGAAAGATAAATTTAGCCACAAAATCATCTAATTTTGTCACACATTCCGACGAAAGCAGTGAAAACAGCACTTTAAGTGAATCTACAACGGACAATGATATGTATGTGTCGACATCGTCTAAACGACAAAAGCAACAAAATGAAAAACGAGGTACCGCTAGTTTAAAAGTTGATGCCAAGCACTGGAGTGAAACTGTTGGTCTAGTGGCAGACAAACACCATATAAGCCACAGAGGGCTTACTGAAGTACTAACGTGGCAACATTGCTGACATATCATTGTCTAAAGATACAGCTCGTAGACACCGCAATAAAATACGAGAGCAAAAGATACGAGTTGCTCTGGGATGGAATAATGCTGCAAAATATTGAACATGTTGGAACATCCAAAGAAGTCATTGCCATTCTTTTGGCTGCCTCTGACAAGAAATTTGACGTTTTACTCCAAATCAATCCTGTAGATCAAAAGCACAGCACAGCTTCTGAAGAAACAAAAATCATTTTGGACACCCTTGATAAATGGAAGATTGAAAGAGATCTAATCATTGGTATTGTGTTTGACACAACTTCTATCAACACGGGAATTCGCAGCGGTGTTGCGGTAACCTTGGAACAAACATTTGGCACTAAACTTTTATTATTGGCTTGTCGACACCATGCATTGGAATTGTTGTGTGGAGCAGCTGCTTCTATGATTTATAGCATAACCAAATCACCCAATGAAGCAGTGTTTTAATTACTTGCTAACCGCTGGTCTGTCCTTGATAAATTAAACTTTCAAGTGTACAAAGCAAAGTGCAGAAAAGAAAAAATCGAAATTCAAAATAATGTTGAGTTTTGCCAAACTGCACTTGTAGATGATTTCTTAAGAAAGGATTATCAAGAAATGTTGGAGTTGACTATTATTTTTCTAGGTTATACGTAATATTGCAATCAGATTTTACCAAAGCAGTTAGCCTACCGATGCCTTACTTTAGCATATTGTCTACAGTTATGCATGTCTAACTTTCAATCTTTAATTTTAACTTTTGTAGGAGTGCTATTCAACCTTTGATTAAGTTTCTTGCATTTGTAAAGAAGAATAATTTTGTCGAAACTATCTTAAAATTGTATGATTCCTCTGTCTTAAATGAAGTTTTTACCATAAATATCATTAAACTTGTTTAACATATTAATCTTTTATTGATTTCCGTGGTTTGATGCAAGCCTTGTTGTAAAAACATATTAAATTGTTTCGCTTTGTTTGTTTCAAATTGAATTTTTTTCTTGAAAACGGTAATTTTTACAATTTTTTAACCTAGCAATTTTCTTAGACTCTTATATTTTTACCAACATTTGGTAGAAAATATTCTAAACCATTAAAATGTCTAGCAAATCACTTAGCTAAAAACGATAATGTTAATTATTTTTAATCAAAAACTCTCAAGTTTTTGGTTTTTGTAGCGATAATTTTCTACAAATTTTACGTTTCTTCATTTTAAATTGAAATTTTTAGCAAAAATAGTCTTTTTTTCTACTCTGACACAAAAAAGTTTACCTGAAATCTTAAATTTTTGAACAGTTTTTTAGTTTTACACTGATTTTTTTACTAAAATGCCATAAAATCTAACCAAAATAGATAATGTTTATTAACCTTTAACAAGTCAAAACGGGTCTTTTTGACCCATGAGGCTATATATTTAATATTACTTTTTTGCTGCTACTCGAAATTGTCTGTTTTTCTGTATAGATGGCTCTTTTAGTGAGTTGGACTTTGGCACGTTTGAAAGATTTTCGTAGTTTATAATTTTCTATTGAGCAGTGTTTTATTTGTTTAAAGGGTCGTTTTGACCCGTTTAACTCTTTATGTTACTAACGCTTTCACAGCTGAATTCGCACAAATGCGATTTCCGACAGACTGCCGATTTCGCATTTACGCGAAGATTTGTTTATCTTGTAAAAAATCTGCATTTTTTTTTGTTTCGTTGCAAACTTTTGCTTCATAGTGGAACTGCCACAGCAACAGAATGCTATACGGGTAGAATTCTACCAATATACTGTTAAGTTACAAGAATCAGAATTTTGAGCCAAAAACCTCCGTTCTTAGCAAAAACTTGTAAAGTAGTAAATGAATAAAAATACTGGACCTAGAAATTTAGTGCGGCACTGAGCACAAAGTGAAAAATTGAGCTATCAGCAATGAAAAGTGTTTGCCGTTCCATCAGTCTCTATCGTACATCGAAGAGAAAATGTACCTAGAAGTGCAAACAGAATTCGGTGCGCATATTGCACTGGAAATGATCGAAAGACGAGTATTTATTGCTGCAAATGCTCCCAACCGATTTGCGAAAAGCACCAAGGACCACCAACTTGCAAAGACTGCGTTGAATCAAACTTTTGACTGTGAATCTCTAAAAAACCGTTGCTGGAAGCGCTTTGTTTCTTTTTCGTTTCGATTCTTTGTTTTCGTTCTTTTCCAAATAAAAAGTTGTTCAGTTTATTATGATCAATTATTCTCATTCTTTTAAAAGTTGATACAGTTTTAAAGCCAAAAATGGCTTAAAACCAGATTTTATGTCAAACATTGGAAAAATTAAGGCTTAGGTCAAAAAGACCAACTTCAACTTTTAATGCGAAAGAAATATTTCGACCTGTTAAAGGTTAATTTTAGTCAATAAATCTCGACTTTTTTGTGGTCGTAGCAATAATTTTGTAAAAAATCTTACGTTTTGTTATTTTAAATTGAAAATTTCAGTAAAAATAATCTTTTTTGTACTACAAAACTAAAACGTTTACCTAACATCTTAATTTTTTTTTTTAGTTTTACACTGATTTTTTTACTAAAAGGCCATAAAATTTAACCAAAATAGATAATGTTTATTAATTTTAGTCAATAAATCTCGACTTTTTTGTGGTCGTAGCAATAATTTTGTAAAAAATCTTACGTTTTGTCATTTTAAATTGAAAATTTCAGTAAAAAAAATCTTTTTTGTACTACAAAACTAAAACGTTTACCTAACATCTTAAATTTTTTTTTAGTTTTACACTGATTTTTTTACTAAAATACCGTAAAATTTTATTCAACTACACTCTATCTTGAGTTAAAACAAGAACTTTTGCTATTTTTTTGGTATTATTCGATACTAAACCTTGCCTTATAGTTTTAAGTTATAAAATTTACGTTAGTTTTTGCGATTTTCTTGTTTGTGTCAAAATGTTTTTTGCAGAAATCAAAATATTACAATTTCTTTGATTAAAACAACATTTCAACCTTTAAACGAATATTATTTGACAACTTTTAATCAAAATTTCTCTAAAAACTTGTGTTTTTTATTACTTGATCTTGTTGTATTGGGGTAAATTCGTCAAAATATTTTAAAACCTTACGATTTATTTGACTTGAGTGGGAATGGTAACGTAACGTGAATAAATCCAATAATTCGCCTAAAACTTGGAACTACAGTAGTTACTAACTTTCTTCTTTGTGTTGCAATACTTTGATCAAAATCTTGGGTTTCTTTATCTTGATTATTACGTTTACTTTAAAACTTACCTAATACGAGTATAGTAAAATTTTTAACCGTTTTCTTGTTTTGTATAGTAAAATTTTTAACCGTTTTCTTGTTTTTATTGGAAAACTTTGATCAAAAACATTCAAGGTATTGCAAATTATTTCTTTCGAGTAGTGATTTTATCTGAAAAAGTAGATGAATTAACTGAAACCATTTTTTTTGTTTTTTCGAAATAGCGCTGCAGGATTCAAATGCTGGTTGCATCCTGAGTCAAACGTGAAAGCCTGTTGACCCACAAAATTGGACGCAAGTGTGGGTTTAAGTAATGTTAAAAATACGATATCTTTCATAGAATTAACATATAGACAACCCCTAGTTTTTCTCTTGGATTTGAGGAACAGCAAACTCACATTGACTATTTTCAGGTCATTATTACAGTTACGAAGCATCACAAGTTTAAAATCATTTAATGTAAAAGTAGAATTTTAGCAAAGATGTGATTGAAGTGAACAAAAATTTTAATTACGGCATAATATACTCATTGCGCACCTCTTGCACTACACAGCCAAAGCAAAAAAAAAGCAGAGAGTAATTACGTAATGTTTAATAACCAATTATTATTGAAAAATTAATAGCGAATATTTTTAATGAATATCTTTGACAAAAATTGCAAGATAAATTGAAATTTTCTTAGGGCAAGTTGGTTTTTACATCTCCCTTTTTAACAAAGCCCGATTTGGAACTTAAAAAAAAGAAACTCAATATTTTCACCCAGCTTGAACGTAAACAACTTGAAAAGTCAAAAAAGGGAACTCGATTGGTTAAAATTGGTTGAATTTGGACTGCGTCGTTTTCACGGTGACTAAAATCGCATGATCGTTGTTGATTTCCTACTTTTTGCGTTTTAAGTGGATACAAAAATGGACACAAAGTGGACACAAAGATGAACCTTACTGACGTCAAAGATATGGCGTCATATGCTTAATAAGATCAGAAATCAAACACTTGCAACCAAATCGTTTGCTCAATATATTATTATTATTATTCGAATTGTTTTGACGGATCAAAAGGGTATTCAGGTCGGAAAATTTTTTTTTGCTCGATTTTTTCTCGAAAAATTTTAACAGACAAGACCGACTTTACCAAATTTGAGCTTTCTACGACCTTCCGTTCCTGAGGTATAACAGATTAGATTTCCCCTTAAAAAGGCTTTTTCCCCTGAGACATTTTGTCAGGGTTGCCAATAAGAAACAAAATTTCAAAAATTGACAGCATGTTCTTGATTTTCAAAAATTTTTTGCGGCAGAGGTATTGCAAAACAAAGTACAGGTTTAGAAACGAAAAATTTGATGCTTTTCAATAAATGAAAGTCAGCTTTCCCAAAGTTAATCTTCTGTCACAATACTGATAAAAACGGCAACACTAAAGTGGAAAACGGCCAATTTTGAACTGTATTATCTTGAAAGTGAGAAGGTGTAGAAACTTCATATTTGGTGAGAATGCGTTTTAGGTATATTTCAACATTTTGGTCCAGCGTGAAAAACTTGAGTTGAATACCCCTTCAAAACAAAAACAGGCAAGGTTAAGATTTTATATCCCACTGCTAGATAGCGCTCTTAATTCATTTTCTGTTTATGTTGTGATTTCAAGCGTTAGTTCAAACTTAACAGTTAAGTATTTTTATCGATTAAGGAACGCTTCGTCCTCTCTTTAGTCTATATCGCGGTTTTACATTTTATGTACAAGACATATTGCTTCCGAGCCATGCATAAAATCAAATCTTTCATTATACTCGATGTAATACGCCGAAGCGTGAAACGAGTTAGCGGGGCCCATTTCCACGTCATTGCGCCCGGGCTACACAGCTCCTTTCGAAGAAATATCGTAGCGGTGGCGAGTCGTTGGCAACACTGTGTTCGATTTGACCGGTCCAAGATTTGAACTTCTGACCTCCCACTCCAGAGAGTAACGCGTTAGCGCTCGACCAACTGTTTTTGTGTTTTTTTTTTTCAAAACCGTGCGTATTACATATTGTTTCAAAGCCGTGCAGAGTATTGATAACTCCGACCATACTACCTTGACTTGATACGTGTTATAATGTTATTCGTTTAGCTGCTTCTATTTGTGTAAAAATATTGTTTGTTTTTTATTGAATTGGCTACAATTGTACTGTTCTGATTGAATTATTGCTCATTTTATTAAAATTGTATTTTGGCACAAATAAAATGTAACGAATAAAAATAAAATTAATAACCAATCCGATTTTAAATTATGTACCACAAATTAAAAAAATTAGTTAACTTGAGGCTAAACTTTTTATTTCTTATACCAATGTCTGAGTTCAATCAGGGGTTAGTTTTCTTTTAAATTTTCTGTCACATTTTTGCACTCAATTTCAAAACCGTTCATGTACATCTCTTTTGTGACGTAATATAGCACCATTTCGAGTAAAGGTTTTCTGACAATAGGTACACACGTTCATTTTGATAGAATGACTAGAGCGATAAAATTCTCGAGTAAGTATTGCAGCTAACAAACTTGCTAGTCCTTGTGGTGCCAAAACAATCGGAAATTAAACAAATTGGATTATATTACGTCATGCAAGCAAAACAGCGTTAACAAATTTTAATCTGGCGAGTGAAAACGGTTGAAACGGTTTTCTAAAGGTGAATTTGTGACAGGCCATCTGAGGTTTACAGATGTAGCTGCAACAGCTAACGACCAGCCCCTCGCTATTTTAATGCAAAAGTCGAAGGATAATACCACCATCCCATATCGACTCACATATATTCTAGCGGTTGCTGTTGCAATATTTTAATGCAAAAGTCAAAGTATACTATCGACCAACTTGTATTCAAGTTCACCATCGTCTTGTTGAAACATAATACCGTAGTTATTCAAACTCCAGAATTACAGTAATATACAACCATATTTCAGACATATTTCTACGTTATCGAATAAATGCCTTAAAATTTTATTTTGTTTTTTATAATTTTTAATTTTTTTAGATTGAGAGTAACGAATTGTTGAAACCTGCAAACTTCAAAGCAATTTTGCGACAGCTAGTCGCCAGTCCAAAGAACGGTCCATGACATTTAAAGTTTAGTCCAAAGTTTAAACTTTAGACTTTGACTAACCACTTTCGGTAATTCAATTCCCAGGAAAGCCTTACAAATTTTAGACTTTAACTAACCACCTGCGGTAGTTTGATTTCCAGATAAGCCTTACAAATTTGAGACTTTAACTAACCACCTGCGGTAGTTTGATTTCCAGGCAAACCTTACAAATTTTAAACTTTGGATACACTACCTTCGGTGATTCAGTTCCCAGGAAGTGTTACAAATTGTAAACTTTAGACTCGCCGCCTGCGGTGGTTCGGTTCCCAGGAAGTGTTACAAATTGTAAACTTTAGACTCACCGCCTGCGGTGGTTCGGTTCCCAGGAAGTGTTACAAAATGTAAACTTTATAATCACCACCTGCGGTGGTTCAGTTCCCAGGAAGTGTTACAAAATGTAAACTTTATAATCACCACCTGCGGTGGTTCGGTTTCCAAAAAGTCTTACCAATTTTACACTTTAGACTCACCACCTGTGGTGGTTTGGTTCCCAGATAAGCATTTTAAGCTTAAGACTCACCACCTTCGGTGGTTTGGTTCCCAACGGTTCTCAGGCATGTGTTTTAAAGTTTAGGTTTTTTGCCGCATTCCTCCGCAAGAGATTCAGTCCATAACCTGAGGTTGACAGACCTATTCTAGAGCACTCTTTGAAAAGTTTTTGAAAAAATTCACTTTTAAATTAACAGGAATTTCCCCAAAGAGGGGATTCCCCAAAGCTCGCTTACGATCAGACGCAGTTAGCGATTCCAATAAAAGTCTTAATTCTAAGCTCATTCAATGAAAAACAGAGTTCATTAACTACCTTTTATAGACAATGTTATTGCGGCGTCATATGCCAAAGGACCGACCCTAAAATCATTGGGGTTAAACGAGTACAAGTTATGTTGCACCATGCTCGTTCCATATTCGAAGAGTTAACAAAGATTAACAAAAGGTAGTGATTCACAGCTAAACCTTGGATAGATTAGCTCATGTAAACAGCTGTTACGATTTCGACACGACAGCAAAAATTCAACGTGATAGGAAACGGTTTCAAGTTACACGAAGCTTATTCTCAAACGTACAAAATAAACTGCATAGCATAAACTAGATAATCTTTTTAGAAACTACCAGTTTCTCAGGTTATTCGCTTTTAACCAGCTACTACTTTGGACTTGAAGCCAAGCAAACCACCTGCGGTGGTTCGATACTCAAGCAAGACACTAAGGGTCTTTACACTTGAAGCCAGGCAAACCACCTGTGGTGGTTTGATACTCAGTCACTTTTCAGGTCAACACTAAGTTTCGGGTTCGATTCTTACAACTAACTACACTAAACTTAGAGTTAAGATTAGGGTTACATCTTGGGTTAAGTTTATCCACTTTTAACTGGCTACTACGTTGGACGTGAAGCCAGGCAAACTATCTGCGGTGGTTTGATTCTCAGGCAAGACACTCTTCAAGCTTTACATTTGAAACCAGGCACCTGCGGTGGTTCGATACTCAGGCAAGACCAGCTTTCAATTCTTACAACTAGCTAGGGTTAGAGTAAGGTTAGAGCTAAGGTTAAGACTACAACACCCCAATTGGATAACTTTGCAAACACCCCAAACACCCTACGCCCCAAACGACCCACGCCCCAAACACCCTACGCCCCAAACAACCCATGCCTCAAACACCCTATGCCCCAAACGGCCCACGCCCCAAACGACCCACGCCCCAAACGGCCCACGCCCCAAACGGCCCACGCCTCAAATCACATCTTTTGGCTCAGTATATGCTACTAACGTTTCGGTTGGAAAATTCTCTTTCCGTGTCTATAGCAGCTTCCGCAGCTTCTATGATCTCTACTGATTTTGCTAGTTTCAGATCTTTTTCTTCGAACAGCTTTTGCCTTTCAGCTGGGTTGTTAGTGCTAAATACAATCCTGTTGAGGCTCCTTTCATCACGCGCCGTTTGGGGGCAATTATTGCAGAAGCGTTTGTTAAACTCACATTTATTGGCTGCGGCAACTACATCAGTGTAGTACTTTAGTATTTTGTAAACAACTGACCTTCTTTTTGGACACATAGTTCAACATTTTTACGATGAATCCCAACGTTGGTCACGCATCCAGCCATGTCACTAATTTTATTCAGAAGTAAATTTAGCTTCTGTTGGTCATCGGCGGGCAATTGGTCATGGATTGGCCTAATTTTGTCATAGGTCTCGACAGTTACAGATGCCTCAATCGCAGCTAACTTATTGTCCCAACTAACAGGTTACTCATTCAGGTTGGCGTTATTAGCAAAATTTGAAAATTGCCTCTTCCAATTTTCAAAATCTTTATCTGCATGCTGAGTAAGATCGAGTTTATTTTTAACAAAAGAGTTCAATGAAGTCCACTTTATTTCTTTTTGCGTCGCCCCAGCCACCACCACTCGAGCTGCTCTTCTCTGCTCCTCATTTTCAATTGTCACTAAGGAAGTTTCTAAAGCTGCACTCATTTTTAGAGCTTTTTTCTATGCAGTCGAAATGGCGACAGCGCTTTGCTTCAAATAGCCAAATTTTCTAATCCTGCTTGCAGCGCCATGTAAAATAACAATCAATGCCCTTAGCTGATTTACGTTATTTTAATTAATAGCTTATTCAAATAGAATACAGAATACAGGTTAGTTGTCCATTTAACTTTATAGCGAAAAGCTCAATATCTTAACCACTAAAACAGCCCTGTCAACTCAAGTTCATACGAAACATGTGTTAGCCATTAAGCATGCACTAGGTAAGGCCATTCATGCAAGCATCATTAAACACGTGATACAAACGAATGTTACGTCACAATATGTCATCATATAGCAAATTTAGTACGTTTGGTGAGAAGATGAAACAAAGGCAGACAAAAAAAAATGCAGATGAAACAAGTTTGTGGGAAAGGATCATCGGAGCAGAGGCACATAGCCTAGCCACATATCCACCATTTCTGCCTGTATGCAGTAGGCCTAGATAGATTGGTACAAGCCTAAGGCTAGATAGCAGTTTCTGCTACACATGTGCCTGCATTTCAGAGTGACAGAGTTAGTTCAGTGTAGCCTATTTGTCAACAGCTCATGGCATCAAGCATTAGGCTTTCGGTCCAATGCTGTATGTCTGTAGCCTATCTGGTATGTGGTAGAGTAGGAAGACTAGGCTACACAAAGTTGCAATGACAGAGCAACCTACGTAGTAGCAGACAGGGCATGGTATGGAATGGAAGGGAGATTTCGGTATGGAATATGGAAGATGCCAGAATGGAATGAAAGATTTCAAACGAGAAGCTAGTCATTCAAAACTTACGCAGGGAGCTGCACTAAAGCGTAACGGTACGTCGCTTTTGTAAGCAAAAAAGCTGCTGCCACGTAATTGCTATCCCTCAGGCTGGCATCGCTGCCCTAACCCTAACTGTAATGCAAGGTTTTCAAGCAAAAAAAAGATTGCTTCCTGCATTTCTTTCCCTCTCCTGCGTACTGCGTCTATACTCCGTATACTTCCATTTCACGTGTTCGTAACCCAAGTGCAAATGGCAAATCGAACACGGGTGCGATGGTTGGAAGGCGAACGCGTTAACCACTACACTTTGCAGCTCGCAGCAATACAGTTGCAAAATGTCGTATTTAAACCAAATGTATGAGAAAAAGGAAGTAGAGGGTTATGCTTAAATGCGGCTCTCTACTTGACTTTTGCATGACTAGCTTCTACTAGATTTCAAGAATGGAATGCAAGGCAATCTTTCATACTTCCTTATCAATTTCATGTTGGTTTTGCACATGGCATTTACCGAAAAATATATACGGATAGTGGCAGAGCTGGGCACATAAGTGATAGCCGCTGTTAGGCAAAAAAAGCAGCGGCGTTGCCGCTTATCACTACTCAAATGAAAAAGTAGCACCGCTGCCGCTACTTGCATGCAAAACAGCGGCCGCTGCCGCTTGTCGCTGCCGCTACTTTAAAAAAATGAAGAGAATAAAAACGTTGGCATTCAAATATGGTACCTAATGGTGAAATTTCAACTTTATTTACAAAAGTAAATTATTCAAGCTTTTAAAATACTGGTACAGGTTAAAATCGGCATTAACAGGCTTAAATGGTAGACATGTAAGTAAAAGTTTGACGCAAAAGTAAATCGAGCATTTAAGATATTGGTGTTTACGAAGTTGAACGAGATACTTAGTAACGACGTACATGTTAAGCAAATGATGCCCAATGCGATACATGATATGTTACTAAGTATTTTTTCTGCGAATATAATTCCATAACTAAGTTGTCTCTAAAGCTTACTGTATTTATTACCTGGTTCTATTTGTTTGTTCTATTCTCAGCGTACTATAAATTCAATTCTTAGTTTTACTGTTAACTGTTGTAGCAAAATTTATTTTACTACGCCTTGATGTAACTACTCAGGCCCGGCGCCACGGGACATAGGCATAGCCAGAGGGGGGTATGGAGCCCGAGCCCCCTCCAATTGAAATGCAACCAATGATAAAAATGTGACAAAAAAGCCTTTTGTTTCGTCAGTTTCAATATTTTTCAGCAGTTTTTGCGTACAACAGTACACGCGTGCAGCGGTAATTAACACTGCTATTAACGACCATGGGGCAGGGCCCCCTCAATTTAATTTTTTCCAGTCAATTAAAATGAATAACCTGGCTGAAATTAAGGGTTTTTATCTTAAAGTTGCTACCTCGGGCTCTCATCTAACCTTTTTAAAAACGTAATGCAATAACCAGGGTGTGATTTACCGTATGGCACATGACCAAGAGCCCTGCGCTCAGATGGTAAGACGTTATTTTTGATCTACACTTATTCTGCAAAAATCTCCAATGTGCCAGGGGCCCCGCGCAATGTAAATCCGGCCCGGGCAATAACATGGCAATTAGATGTAACTATCTATTGTACGGTTTTTAATAACAATTCACCTCCACCTCGCTAGTTTTCACGCGAAAAAATATTTTTGAAAAAAATAGCTAGGAGAAAATTAATGCTCATTGAACAAATTATTGAATTTGAATGGAGGGGCCTGGGGCCTCTTGACCGTACATGTACTCTTACAACTGGTTGTTTTCACGTCGAAACAAAAATCCCTAAGGAAAATCTTCGAGTGGATTATTATTTATTTCTAAAATACTTACAAAATTTAACCCCAAATGCAAAATCATAAACGTATTTTCGACCAAATTATAAGTAAAAGGAGGATTGAAACAATTTAATTTTTTCAATTGGCTTTCAAATGTTAAAAATCTAGTTCTTTCAAATGGTTCTGAACACATACGAAATGTGATCCAATGTCATTAAAATAGCTTTTTTTTCAAAAAATTGTAAAAAAATTGCCAAGCAGCTGGGGCCTCCGCCCCAAACCTCCATCTGAGATACGTTTGAGTAAACTAGTTTGCTAACACACGTCTCCCAATTTACATATTTTCATTTTTAACTTTTGGTTTAAGCGCTCTCACTTTTGAAAACTCTTTGTTAAGCGTCAAACCAGGCCACGGCTTCTGATCATACATTCTACGACATCTATGTCCCACAAAAAGTCCCTCTTTCAAAAATTGCTGATGACGTCATTGCATGTCATTTTTGGTTTGGCCCTCCCCCCAATCAAAAATTCTGGCTACGCCTATGCACGGGGGGGGGGGGCTTTTTGGGCCGTGCCCCCCCAAATCACTGCTTGTGCCTCCCAATCGAGAGTAAACTTTTGTACAAGTGCAAGAGGACCAGCAAACTTTTGCCCAAAAATAGGTCACCAGAAACGCTTTTTTTCCATGAAACAGCAAGACAGATCGAGTGAACGTGATCACATTGCCTAAGATTTTGTGATGAAGACTTTTTTTTAAATTTTTTGGTCTTCACCTCCAAATTTGAGGGCAAAATCCATACCAAAGTAGGATAACATAGGATTTGGAGCAAAACATTCACCAGATTGCTGAGGCATTCCCAAGGCTTCTGGCCTCGGCTGCGTAAGCGTAACCCCCAAAGCCCCCCCCCCCGAAACCCACTACTCTGGCTCCGGGCCTGTTACTGTACTGTTCTACTAGCAGAGCACGAACTGTACTGTGGTCTGCGACCAGATAGCCAACAAGTCATCTTCATTTGTTTTACTAACTGCTAGCATTTTGAGGAAATATCGCGGAAAACCGTCTTTGCGATTTGCAAGTTTTTAGCAATTTATCGAAGTGTAATTATCACATTTTCGTTAAAGAAATGCTGCTCGAAATCGGCTTTAATGAAATCAGTTCAAATTGGCCCGCTACTAGCCACATTATTCGTTCAATTTTGGTTCAGAAAAAATAGAAACACGTACGATAAAACTCGCCTACACATATGCGAGCTACGACAAAACGTCGCAAAGATAACCTTGTATGTTCTACTAAACTAAAATAACGTGATAACAAGAGCAAAGTGAAAACAAACGGAGAGTAAAAACTCCAAACGGTAACGTGTGAAAATATGAGTCAAAAATGTCTTGGAAGGAGTTTATAACGAGTAGCGGCAGCGGCAGAATATTTGCTTTAAAAACAGCGCTGAAGCGCTGCCGCTTTTTCGGTTAAAAAAACAGCGGCGCTGCCGCTTGTCGTTGGTGACGAAAAAAAGCAGCGGCGCTGCCGCTACCACTACCGAAAAAGTAGCGGCGCTAGTAGCGGCGCTGTGCCCATCACTGGATAGTGGTAACTAAAAATATGTGGAAGCGTTTAGCAGCTAATCATCTGCGACAAATTAGTAGGGTAATATGGTCGTAAGCACTGCGCAAACAGTGTAGGCATTGCATCATCAGGTTATAGAATATGTTCCTTGCAATTTGCAGCTGCTGTGATGCTGATAGATTTAATTTTTGTTTTGAGAATGACAATTTGCCAAGTGACAAAACTTTTCCATCATAACAAAGATTTGTATTTAGTTTTCTCTCCTCGATTAAGCTAAATTCTTTGTTGTTGTTTTTATGTTTTGAGTTTAATTTTTTTTTTTTAATGTTTTTGGCAGTTTGGCTATGCCAAATTTCATGGTTGGTGTGATTATTAACGTGTAATATTTAGGCCACGAGCATACGGTTAAACCTATTGTCTGTTGATTAAATGGTTGATAAAGGCGTAGCCAGGGGGCCCACCCCCAATTGAAATACCACCGATGATGAAAATAATGACAACAAAGCCTATTGTTTCTTCAGTTTCACTTTATTTTAGTATTTTCGCGTACAATAGCAATAATTAGGAATTATATCATTATCGACGAACCAATTTAAACGCATAACCTGGGAGAAATTCAGGGTTTTTTAAAAGTTTGCAACCTCGATCAGTCTCTTATCTAACCATTTTATGAACGTAATGCACTAACATGATTAGTCACCATCTACTGAACCAACTTCAAATAACAGTAGCCCTGCACCTCGCCAGTTTTTACGCGACAAAATATTGAAAACAAAAGCTAAGGGAGATGCTTATTGAATAAATTATTGAGTTTTGAATTGAGTGGGCCGTAGCCCCTTGGTCGTGCATGCACTACTAAAACTGGTTATTTTCAAGACAAAAATCATTAAGACAAATCTGCGAGTGAATTATCATCTACTTCTAAAACTTTAGCATGAGGCAATGTACCTTGCTTTCCCCCAACTGGGTCAAGTCACTTACAAAATTTAACCCCAAAATGCATAATTTTAGATGTGCTTTGGGCTTGACCTATAAGTAAAGATAGGACTAAACAATTGGAGCTCCTCAACTGGCTTTCAAATCTTAAGAATGTGGTTCTTTCAAACGACTCTAAAATGTGCGAAATGTGATCCAAAAGGTATTAATATTAAAACAGCTATTTTTTTCAAAAGCACAAAAGACTGCCCAGCAGCTGGGGGCATTGTCCCCAGATCCCCATAGTCTCCTGCGGCTGAAACTCTGCCTCCAAACCTTCGTCTGCGACACGTTTTAGTTACACTAGTTAGCTCACCATGTCTCCCAATTTAGACATTTTGGGAAAACTTTCTAATAATTGGTTGAAGGTCTCCCCATTTAGCAAAATCACGGTTATATGCCACACACACAGGCCCCGGCTTCTGACCTTCCATTCTACGGTAACTCTGTTCCATAAAAATCCCACCTTTGAAAAATTCTGATGCCATCATTTCGTGTGATTTGCGTTTTGCCTCCCCCGCGAATTGTAGCGACAGGTCCTGTCCTTCTGCTTTAACGCACTCTCCTTCCAATTTAAATCTGTTTTATTGCTTCTCAGATGTAGCACCAAGCGAAGTGTGTTTTTCAACAGTTTTAGCGAAAAACTTCAAAACAGTTAATTGCTAGCTATGTCACTCAGGCACGTAGCCAGATATTCGCAATGGGGAGGGCTGTTTCGGGGGTCTGGGGGCGAAGCCCCCAGCCGCCGGAGGCTGGGGGTTTGGGGGAAAAGCCCCCAGCCGCCGGAGGCAGGGGGTTTGGGGGCGGAGCATGCAAACATGATTAAACTGGTGGCATAAATGGGCTATTTGGGAGGTGGCCAAGGATAAAATGTTAGTACTCTTGTTTAGATGCTGGTAAATTATAAAATCGAATAGTTCAATATAAAACGTAATCTATTTCGTATACAGTTTATAGAGAAAAATAATTGGGGGGGCTATTGAAAAGAGATTTGAGAGAAATGATTGGTCATTAACTAATACTGAATAGCCCCCCCCCCCCCCCCCTATTCCTTAGTTTATAGTATATTTGTTAATGACACCTATGTTTAGCATTTTTACACTTGCGATCAAATTTGATTGCTTATTTTTTACCATTTTTCAAAGTTTTCATTTATTTGTTGGTTTTATTTTTGACAAATTAGCCCCTTCTGAATATATCTTTCAAAAGATGTTTTAAATCACCATTTAGTCCACTCCATTACATAAAACAGTCTCAAAAGTGCTAAAAACGTAGTGTTTTTCCCATTCTGCATTTTGGTCGACAAGCCATTGGGGGGGGAGCTATAGCCCCCCCTGGCTACGCTACTGATGTCACTACACACGCTATATCCAGCATCTCAAAAATAGTATGTCCTACGGCATCTCAAAACAGTATATCGAACAGTATCTCAAACAGTATGTTGAGCAGTAGCCTATGTCACTAACTACTTCTGCACAGTCCAGCAGAGAAAAAGGCAAGCAATAAATTGCGCTGCAGAGCCAGAGATGGGCAAGATCACCACCTTTTGGTGATCTTGAAGATTAAGATCAGATCATCAAAAAAAATGTGATCTTGAAGATCAAAGATCAGATCACCCAAACACTGTGATCTTGAAGATAAAGATCACTCTACTTTTAGTACTCAAAGAGAAGTAGTGGTGATGATCAGGAGAGGGGAGGGGTAAGCTATAAATGTTAAATGCTGTATGTATCAGTATTGCCTATCAATGGACAATGGCAGTGCTGATTTCGCTAATGACGAAAGACATTTGACACTCACAAACTTTTTTTAGCAATTTTAGTAGTTTAAATAATCACAAAAACCCTTTCAGGTTACTTTTGTTAGTTTTGTATAACAATAGCGAAATTCAAGAACAAAATCAAATCAAAAATATCAAATCTTCATTATACTCGCGTAAATACCCTTTATGGGTTCTGAGAGTTTGCGGGGCCCATCTCCGCTTCAAAGCACCGCGGGCACACAATTTAATGTCGCAACAGTGACGGGCCACTGGCAACTTGTGTCAGATTTGATCGACGCGAAAATCGAACCGGTTTCCCGCACAAGATTCGCCATTGAAGTCAGACGTGTCTGCCACTCGGCCATCCCGCCGGTCAAGAGCAAAATCCTTTTTCATCGCATTGTATATTTTATGACATTGACATCGTAGATCATAGACAGCAAACTAAAAGAATTTTTTTAGACTCCATTCCGTGTCGGAACCATGAAATAGCTTCAGAATATCACTTAACCTGACTTCGGCAATGCTTATCCTACGCGACATTTAAAAATGAAAGTGATCTTGATCTTCAAGATCAAGATCACACAAAAAAGGTGATCTTGAAAATCAAGATCAGATCATTAAAATAATGTGATCTTGAAGATCAAGACCAGACCACGATCTTGACCTTCAAGATCACGATCTGATCTTGAAGATCAAGATCGTGCCCATCTCTGTGCAGAGCAAAACGCTTAAAGCAAAATTCTCTAGGCGCAGCAGAACCACGCTAAAGAGCAAAGCACACATCCGCTGGTTTGTTTTTAAACACTAACTTGCTGTAACACGAATGGTTGATATTTTTATACTGAGTGAATTTTTATGGTAGGTCATTGATATACTGCTTCAAATATGGGATGATGTGCATCGTACTAATGATACTGCTTACCTTAATGAGCGACTACTTGCAAAGGTATGCTTAACGTTGCAAAAGTGCATTAAAAAATAACGCGTTGCTTCCGGTCTTAACTTACCTTGGTATGGAGGTATGGAATGAATATGAAAAAAAATGTTAGTATGAAATAAAATATGGGATGGAAATGGAATGGAAGAAAATTGCCAGTATGGAATATGGAAAAATCGTCTTCCATTCCATTCCATACCATAAGTAGAACAAGGAGCTAGTCGTGCAATACTTATGCAGGAAGCCGCACTCAAGCGTAACGGTACGTCGCTTTCGTAAGCAAAAAAGCTGCTGCCACGTAATTGCTATCCCTTCAGGCTGGCATCGCTGCCCCAACCCTAACTATAATGCAAGGTTTTGAAGCCAAAAAAAGACTGCTCCAAGTTTGTAATCCCACCCTTCCTTTTACTCCGCATTGTTCCATTTTACACAATCGCAACCCCAGTGCGTATCGAGCCTGGGTACGATGTTTGGAAGCTGAGCACGATAACCACTACACCGTGCTGCTTGCAACAATGCAATGACAAAATGTCATCATCATCAGCATCATCATGTTTATTTATTTACCAAGTGACGTCATATCACAAGAAAAAACTGCAACTTCCTCTAGGTCTATCACCAAAGCATCGAAATATGCAATTCCTTTAAAACCAACACATAAACTTGCAGAGTCAAAGCGATATTTAGTCACTTGGTGAGGAGACAGCGAAGGACCGAAAGGTCATCTAAGTCTACTGCCACCTCACCAAGTTAAGGTTAAAAAGCAGCTTCTAGATTTTCTCAGTCTGCTACTTTCTATGATAAAAAATTTTACGCAAAATTAAAACAAAGTGTTGCAAAGATATGTACATTTTGTACAGTGTATACACAACACTCACAGTCAAGAAAATGCAAGGCAACATTAGAATTGTTCTAACTCTAAGCATACTAAAAAATAAAAAAATAAAAATACTGTAACTACAGATTGGATAGAAAATAAAATTAATAAAGCTCATAATGCTTATTTATGTTTTATAGAATTTAAAGTGGGCAATTGGAGTGAAAAAAAACAAAAACCTCCTTGCTTTGTTTTGTATTGTTTGCCAATATGTCATTAGTACTGATACAATTTCCAATACCAGTATATATCAACCTCATCAGTCAGTTACTGCAAAATTACTAATAATTCAAGGGCACATCAAAATGAGAGATGACGTATTGTATAAATGTGTGATACAGTCAAACTTCGATACTATGCCACCCTTTGGGACCGATAGAAAGTGGCATAGTAGCGAGGGTGGCATAGTAACAAGGATTTGTAAAAACAGCCTTGTGATGTAACAATGTAATGCCACGTTGTATTGTACGATTATAATTTACATGTATTTCAGTATAATGTGCAGTACAGTGCAGTAGTTTCGGGAAGGCCAGTGTGAAGGCCAGTGTGATGCAAGCATGCGATCTGCTAGACGACGAAGTGCATGAAATCCGCAGAAAGAACATGCGCCAGCTGACGATTCCTCAGAGTTTTGGGCTGAGCTACAGCAGATAACTTGAGAGAACATATTACATGCACATACTGTATACTTTTTGCCGTTTCACAGCCGTTTAATTGTTTCGTTCGTAGCGTTTATTGTTTCGTTGATACACTGCAATACTGTACCTCATGTGGCATAGTAGCGAGGGTAAGTGGTGGCATAGTAAATATATTTTCTATTGAATTTAGTAGGTGACGATCAAAAGTGGTATAGTAGCGAGGGTGGCATAGTAGCGAGGTGGCATAGTATCGAAGTTTGACTGTAGATGAATACACCAATCTCATGCCATTCAAAGCAATAGAATAGGTTATTGTTGAACTCGAGCATAAATATGCAACTATGATTCCTGTAATTACTACTGCATTGCTGATAGAAAGCTGTTATTCTAGCTTTTATCGGTTTCATAGTTTGATAAAAAATGAGCTTTAACAGCTTTTTTAAATCTGTAGAATGAAACTTCTTTTTTCTGCTTGGAATTTCATTCCAAAGTTTAATTCCTGCGAATAATAGAGACTTTTGCCCTAATCTTGTTTTAGTTCTTGGAAGAAAGAAGTTGCTTTTGTGGCTCAATCTTGTCTTATGTGTATAGCAGTTTTTTATTAGGTAAACTTATCTGCATTTGCAAAAGATAATACATTATTGTGAATTTTGTACATTAGCTTTGCAGTTTCCAGAGAGTAAATATCTTTGAGTTTTAAGCATTTAGCTCGATAGAACAAAGGATTAGTATGCTCACGATATCCACTTCCAGTTAACAATCTGATGCTTCTTTTTTGCAGAATAAAGAGAGGTGCTAATGTTGATTTTGAAGCAGTCCCCCAACTACTTATGCAGTATTGTAGATGAGAGTATATGAGACAGTGGTAAACAGATCTTAAGGTTTGCTCATCTACAAAGTGTTTTAATTGATTAAGGGCCCAAGATCCCCTTGCTACCTTTGAACATTGTTCCTTGATTTGTTGTTTCCAGTTTAGATTGTCGTCTATGAGAACACCAAGATACTTTATGTGATGTGATTGCTTGATTGGATTATTATCTATTGATACTTTGAGTTCAGGTTTATTTTGTTTTGTTGTCACTACCATAAACTCAGTTTTATTAAAGTTAATTGATAATTTATTCACCTTGAACCAATTGCTTACATTGACTAATTCATCATTAATATTTTGTTGCAGTGTTGAAACATTAGAATGGGAGAGAGTAAGGCTTGTATCATCAGCAAAAAGATGAATTATGGAATTTGAGGCAAGTGGAAGATCATTGATATAAATATTAAATAACAACGGACCTAAAGTTGATCCCTGAGGAATACCGCAAATAACATCTCTTGACTTGGATTTATATTGATTTACAATTGTATACTGTTGGCGGTCAGTCAGGTAACTTGCTAGTAACTGTAATGGTAATCCTCTAATTCCATACTTTTCTAGTTTCTTGATCAGTATTGTGTGATTGATGGTATCATATGCTTTTCTTAAATCTAAGAAAATAGAGCATGTAATGAGCTTTTTATCCATATTGTCAAGTAGCTTATTGTAAATATCTAAAACAGCTTCATTTGTTGAGCAATTTTTCTTAAAACCATACTGGTTTGGACTAATCAAATTATTGCTCACAAAATAATTGTTTAGTTGACCAAGCAGACACTTTTCAAATAGTTTGGCAAAAGGATTTAAAATAGAAATAGGGCGATAATTACTGCATAACTCTCTTTCGCCTTTTTTGAAAATTGGAACAACTTCAGCGGTTTTTAACACTTTTGGAAAATATCCTGTTGATATGCATGCATTAAAAATGCTAGTTAGAACTGGAGCTATAACAGAGCCTGACATTTTTATATACTTTGCAGGAATTCCATGTCTTCCTGTACTTTTTGATGGATTCATAGCTCTGATGTAATTTACTACTTCTTCTTCAACTATTGGTTCTAGAAAAAACGAATTGCAACTACTCTGAATCAAAGATGTGGCATTAAATTTGCCATCAATTATAGCTGGTGTTTTGATTGTAGATGCAAGGTTAAATCCTATCTCTATGAAGTATTTATTGAACAAGTTACTGATGGCCTGTGGACCTTGCGCACTTTCAGTTTTGGAAGCATACATTTTATTAGGAATGTTATTTTTCTTCACATTTTTCAAGTGAATAATTTTATTTATAATTTTCCAAAGCGACGAGGTGTCATGCTTATTATCATTCACTAAATTTTTAATGTAAAGTCGTTTTGCATATTCCTTAATATGAGTCAGTTTATTTCTATAGACTTTGTATTGTGCCCATGTATTACTATCATTTAATTTAAGGGCTCTTTTGTACAATAAATTTTTTTGCTGGATTGATATAAGGATTCCTTTGGATAACCATGGTTTGTTTTTTAGTTTTGTTTCCTTTCTGCTTTGTTTTCGTAATGGTGCATGTATGTTTAATGTCTTATGAAAAATGTCAATGAACTTTTCAGTGTAGTTGTCAATGCATTCCTCTTTGATATCACCTAATAGCTCCATTCCTTCAGTTAATTTGTCTAGAAATTTTTCTACTTCAAAATTTTTTGTATCACGAATTAGGGTGACAGTTGATTTTCACTCTTGGGCAGGCTTAAATTAGAACACACCATTACTGGCAGGTGATCACTTACATCTTCCACCAGAATAAAACTTTTGTGTCCACCCACTACATTGTTCGTATAAACATGATCTAAAAGAGTTGAGCTTGTAGTGGTTATTCTTGTCGGGTGTGTAATTAAGGGAATGCAGCCTAAGCTATATGTTAAATTCATGAAATCTTTAATATTGATATCAGAGTTACTTTTCAACAAATCTGCGTTGAAGTCTCCTCCGATATAATACATCAATTTTCTACTATTCAATTTTTCAATGGTTGGTTCAAAACTCTTGCAAAACTCTGATAATTTCTGTTTAGGGTGTCTATAAATTACTCCAACTCTACATTTTTTGTTATTCCCTAAATCTAGTTGTATCCACATATCTTCACAGTTAGGAATGTTTAAATCAAACTCCTTGCAAATTGAAATTGATAAAGACTCCTTAATAAAAAATCCTACTCCTCCCCATCTTGTAGTTGTGCCTTTGTGGTAAAAATGGTACCCACTTAACTTTGCATTGTATACCTGTAACAATTTAAGTTTGGTTTCACTTACAGCAATGATATCAGGTAAGATATCATAATTTGTTAAAAGTTCATTCAATTTATCAAAATTTGCATTTAAGCTTCTTATATTCACGCAAAGCAAAGAAAATTTACACTTTTTGTTAATAATATTGGCTTCGGCCTGTGAGCAGTATTTTGAGTCAACCAAACCAGAATTTAAATCATTTAGTAAGCTTTTTATCTTGTTGTCTGCCTGTAAGCATTTAGCTGGGAAAAACGAATTATTTGTGTGATTAATATCAAAGTTTAGTTTGTCATCATTTCTCATTTCATTTAACAATTGCTTATCATCTAGGGTTTGAAAAGGAAACAATTCACTGTAACAGTTTTGGCAGAGGTATGGTTCAGTAGAAGAACAAAGAATGTGAAATTTAAGGGGACTAATGACTGTGCATTTGAGGTGAATCCATCCATCACACATATCACACTGAATAGCAATGAAAGATTCTACACTAGTTAGACAAAATAGCAAATTTAGAATCAGCCAGAAAATACGCATAAAAAGTTGTTTTGAATTTAAAATGAAAACAGGTGAAAAGTATCTTTCAATATACTGGTAATTATAAATTTAGACAGAAAGGTACAGAAAAAAAAAAAAGTCAGATCATACTATGTACACAAAAATACAAAAACTACAAATGTCAGATCTTGCTATGTAGGCACAAAACACCAAAAGAGTGCTGAGTGTCAGGTTGAAGTAGCCTTCTTATTCATACACCCATTTAAACCATAAAGCTATTTCTTTCTTTGCTGTTTCCACAGAGTCAGATCCGTGACATATGTTTATCCCAATGTCAATACAATAATCTCCACGAATTGTTCCAGGAAGAGAATCAACAGGGTTAGTCTCTCCAAGCATTTTACGATCAGTTTTAACTGCTCCTTTTCCTTCTTAAACCATTGCCACAACTGGCCCAGACAACATAAATTCAACAAGTTTTGGGAAAAATGGTTTTGAACTGAGATCTGCAAAGTGCATTTCTAGCAAATCTTTACTGGCAGTTGTCATTTTCATGGCACAAAGCCTAAAACCTTTCTCCTCAAAACGGCAAAATATTTTGCCAACTAAACCCCGCTGAACACCATCTGGCTTCACTACAATAAAATCTTCCAGAAAAAGTTGGATTTGACCAAAGAGGGGGAAGGCTTGAACCAAAAGTTAAAAAGATTCTACCACCAACTATCACTAGGCCTACCACTAGGCCTACCGTTTAACCTCTTTTACCTGTCTTATTCAAATAAAATGAATTCACAATTCGAAATGTCGTATTTAAACCAAATGTATGAGAAAAAGGCAGTGCATGAGTAGTTTCTACTCTACTTATGAGTAGAAGCTACTCATGCACACATCACGTAGCGAGCCACATTTAAGCGTGACCCTCTATTGCCTTTTTCTCACACATTTGGTTTAAATACATTTTGTCATTGCATTGTTGCAAACAGCACGGTGTAGTGGTTATCGTGCTCAGCTTCCAAACATTGTACCCAGGCTCGATACGCACTGGGGTTGCGATTGTGTAAAATGGAACAATGCGGAGTAAAAGGAAGGGTGGGATTACAAACTTGGAGCAGTCTTTTTTTGGCTTCAAAACCTTGCATTATAGTTAGGGTTGGGGCAGCGATGCCAGCCTGAAGGGATAGCAATTACGTGGCAGCAGCTTTTTTGCTTACGAAAGCGACGTACCGTTACGCTTGAGTGCAGCTCCCTGCATAAGTTTTGCACGACTAGCTCCTCGTCATACTATGCCCTAGTAGCAGATGATTGGATAGAGGGTTCCAGGTTTACGGACAAAGTAAGCTACTGGTACTCTGGTAGTTTACCCAATATTAAATAATACCCATGTATAGGCTTGCTTTGGGAGGCAACAAAGTTGTTCTTATCAACAGAGATGGAGTCCTCGAGGACGTCCTTGAGGACACATTTTGAAGTCCTTGGCCTTGGCTTCGAAGCCTCAAGTCCTCGAAAATTGCCCTGTCCTCTGCTCGAGGACAGCACTATTTTTTGAACAGATGAAATTTCGCTGGAAAACGCCAGAAACCTCGCGGAAAATTTGCGAATATCTTTTTTGTTTTCCTCACTTGGAGCATAGGCGTAGCCAAGGCCGGGGGGCATGAAGCTCGACCCCCTTAAAATTGAAATTTCACCAAAAACGCCTGTTGTTTCTTCAGTTTTAGTTTCTTTTTAGCATTTTTCGCTTACAACAGTAACTAACAACAGTATTGAAGACCACGCGCCCCGGGCCCCTCTCAATTCAATGGTTGCCAGCCAATTTAAACGTATAACCCGAAAGAAATGGAGAGTTTGTCCTAAAAGTTGCTATCTCAGGCCCACATCTAGCCTTTTTATGAACGTAATGCATTAATCAGGACCGGATTTACCATAATATGGCGCAGTACCAGCTAGGGGTCCCGTGTTGAAATCGTAAGACTTTTTTTGGTCTTCACCTACACTTGGCAAAAAGATGTTGCGAAAATCTCTAAAGCGCCAGGGGCTCAGCGCGATGTAAATCCGGCCCGGCATGGTTGGTTAGTAAACGTAATCATCTATTGTACCATTTTTCAATACCAATTCAGTAATTCACCTCCAACCTCGCGGTTTTTAGCCACAAAATACTTAAAAAAAAGAATTAGCCATGGAAAATGCTGATTGAACAAATCATTGAACATCAATTGAGAGGGCCTGTGCTCCCTGGCCGAACATGTACTCCTATAACTGGTTATTTTCATGACAAAACAAAAACCTCTAAGGAAAATCTTCGAGTGGATTATTATTTACTGCTAAAATGTTGCAAGAGACAATGCACCTTGCTTCCCCCTACGAGGACCAAATCACTTGCAATTAAAATTTAACTCCAAAATGCAAGATGTAAAATGTGTTTTGGACTTAAATTGCAAGGAAAAGAACGATTAAACAATTAAATTTTTTCAATTGGCTTCAAAAATGTCAAAAATCTAGTTCTTTCAAATAGCTCTGAACACTTGCGAAATGTGATTCAAAGGCATTAAATAACTTTTTTTTCCAAACCATTACAAAAAATCGCCCAGTGGCTGGGGGCTTCGCCCCCAGACCCCCCAAAGCCTCCAGCAGCTTGGGGCCCCGCCCCCAGACCCCGTCTGTGATACGTTTGAGTTACACTAGCTTTCTCTGCACGTTTCCAGAGTTAGATATTTGCACTTTTCAACTATTAATAATAATAATAATAATGCAGGTTTATCGACTTCAACTAAACCTGGTGAAAGCAGGTCTTTCGCTCTGAAGTCGTCTCATAAGTTATATACACGACAACACATAAGTCATGCAGCATAGAAACAAGCAAGAGAAGTAAATGCATACAGTTATTACAGAAAACGAAAATAACAAAACCCAAATCAAAAAATAACAAATTCGAGTGTGTTGCAAGATTGCTATTGATTAAGGAGAGAAAGAGAATCAGTATTGATGGATTGCAGCTACGTTATAGCTTTTTCCCGCCAAAACGATTGGACGTCAAAATGCCATTACAAAGCATTGGACGTTACCGTAAATCAACGTATAATTCCTTCAGTGGGCATATTTAAAGAATTTGATTGCAAAGTAACACTTTTGTAGATAGCCTGGCCTTAATTGGTAATTACCAGAAGCGATTTAAGCAGCTTACATAGCTCAGCGGATCTGAAAAGTTACGCTTTTTGTAAATTCTCATCGTCCATTGCCTGCTATTGTCCACTTCGACCGGTTTTTAGCTTTGGTTCAAATCGTAAATTCGGCCTTATCCTCAAATCAAATCAAATCAAATCTTTCATTTATACTCGCTGTAGTACGCCGAAGCGTGTAACGAGTTTGCGGGGCCCATCTCCGCGTCATTGCGCCCGGGCAACACAGCTCCTTTCGAAGAAATGCTGCAGCGGTGGCGAGCCGTTGGCAACACTGTGTCCGATTTGACCGGCCCGAGATTTGAACCTCTGACCTCCCGCTCCAGAGACGAACGCGTTACCGCTCAACCAACTGGCCGGTCGGCCTTATCCTAAAATACTTAAAATTCTATGTCACAGCACTAACACCTGGCCGATTAATGTTTAGATTAAGCACTATTTATAAATAACAGAGGTGGAGTCGAGGACACAAGGCTCGAGGCCAAGGCCAAGGACAAAAAAAAAACCCGAGGCCAAGGCCAAGGACAGCCTTTCCGAGGACAGACACTCTCGAGGCCAAGGACAGAAATGCTCGAGGCCAAGGCCAAGGATCAAGGACACAAGTGCAAGTGCTCTCCAAAAAAAAAAAAGTCTTTACAATAATTTTTCAGGCGATCTCCAAAAAAAAAAGGCCTTCACAAAAATTTTTCAGGCGATCTCCACAAAAAAACGTTTTCCAAAAAATTTTTCAGGCGCTCCACAAAATTTTAACAATTCAAAAAATAGTGCTGTCCTCAAGCCGAGGACAAGCCAATTTTCGAGGACTTGAGACCTCGAGGCCAAGGCCAAGGACTTGACTTTCGAGGCCAAGGACTTCAAAATGTGTCCTCGAGGCCAAGGACGTCCTCGAAGACTCCACCTCTGAAAAATAATATTTAACATCACTAGCTCAAGTCGAAATAAATGCAAACTAAGACTCGATCAAAGTTACACCGTTACACTGAGGCCAGTTAAGTCATCAGTATAAAGTTTAAATGACATTTCTACAAAATAATTCAATGAAAACAACTGCTAATGCATTTTAACTTCTAGCAACCAATAATCATAGCTATAAGCCGCTAATGACTACACGAAATGCAAAAAATCACCAAGATCCTGCAAAATGGACTTCTGAAATTACAAAAGTTTAAAAATGCGCTAATTTTGTCACAAATATACAGCGCTGTTCCATTATAGCGCCATCAATAGTAAGACACGAATTTGATTACCAAAACTAGCTACCACCATCCATAATACATGATTCTAATGGGTTACTTAACAGCAAGCCGGATTTACGTCACCGAAAAAAAGCAAACAAAACCGAATTCTTACTAATTAAAATCTTTTTCAGTTTTTACAGGCTTTTGCCTAGCATTTGACTTTAATGTTACAAAGAATCAACTCTTTTATAGCCTGAAAATAGGCTCCATATCTTCGCTGTCAGTGTTTTTGCTCGCATTTACGTAGCGCCGATTTGCGATTTTGACGTCCAGCGGTTTGGCTAGCAGTGCGATGACGTCACGTGCAATCCATCAATAAACTTATACCTATAGATTGAATGCTTCACGTAATAAGTAAGTTTTTAAGTCACCTTTGAATCTTGAAATATTTAACTCATTTTTCAAAGCAGTTGGTAATTGATTCCAAAGTTTAGGAGCATAAATTGAAAATGCACGATCACTCATTCTAAAGTTGTTGCGTTGCACTTTAAGACGAATAAAACGAGTGGACTTGGAATCAACTGAAAGTAAAGATTTTAATTCTTCAGGTTGTGCAAATGAAGTGGGGTAAATGCATTTATACGTCAGCAAATATATTTTATACAAAATTCTATACTTTATCGGAAGCCAGTGTAATTCAATCAGTAACTCAGTGACATGGTCATATTTTCTCTTGTTGTAAATCAGTCTTGCTGCGCAATTTTGTGCATATTGCAATTGTTTTGTAAGAGAGCAACTAATATCATAATACAAAGAATTACAATAGTCAAGCTTTGAAAGAATAAGTGAGGATACTAAGATGGTTACCTCATTTCTTGTAAGAAGATGTTTTATATGTGCAATACTTTTGATAGATGCGAATACAGACGAAACACATTCTTTAACTTGTTGTTCTAATGTTAAATGAGAATCAAGCGTAAAACCTAAATTTCTCACAGTATCACAAAAACGTATACAGGAATTTCCTAAGAAAAAGCCATTGATAGTTAGCTATCGTTTAAGAGCATCATTACAAAATACAATAATTTGGCTTTTTAGTGTATTCAACTTGAGAAAAAATTTAGATATCCATAAATCAACACTTGCAAAAATACAGTTAAGTTTGGTTACCAAAAACTGATATTGGTTAGTAGGTGCAAATGATGCATATATTTGGTGGTCATTTGCAAAGCCTTTAATCTCAAAACCTTCGTGTTCAATAAATTTGTAAAATGAGCGAATATAAACATTAAATAACACCGGCCCAAGAACTGAGCCTTGAGCCACCCTCGATTTCAGCACATGCACTTCGGAATATGAATTATTAACCTTTACAGACATTGTCCGTTCACATAAAAATGATGAAAACCAATCATAAGCATAGGTGGGCACAAGTCCGTTAATCGTTAATCCGTTAATAACGAAGCTAACTTTTTCATCAACTCGTTAATCCGTTAAAAAGTTTTTTCATGTTAACGGACTAAATTGACTTCTGTTAAAATGCCCGTTAACTTAACGACAATGGTTCATTAACTGACGTTAAGTTGCGTTAACTTAAGGTTTTCATCGTTAATTTCTTGTACCACCCATTCATCGTATCGGTACAAACCAATTTGCGCTGTTAACACTTGTTGCGTAATTAGCACGAGTTTTATAGAAGAAAAAGCGAAGGAGCTGCGAGATAAACAAGCGAGCGCGGGATCAAATGAGCAAGCGCAATAAGAAATGCTGCAAATGTAATTTTAATCATGCAAGTATAAAGTGGGTTAGATCTTAAATGAGTTGAACTGCATTACTGCGATAGACCCATGATGCACCCATGAATAATCTGTTGTTGGTGGTAAGATGGAAGTGACTAGCATGGCAGCGTTAGCAAGGAAAGTGAACATGGATAGTTAGTTAGCCTAACCTATAGCAGAAATGATCTCGATTATAATCGTAGTCTACAATCACTAATTTATAATCGATTACGCAATTTTCAAATTATCGTACTCAGAAATCAATTACAAACGATCGTAATCTACGAATTGCAAATAATCGAGCCATGGCTGGCTACTACTATTGGCTAGGCTTCCACTACCAAGCAAAAGCGTGAATGATGATATAAGTGCATAGGTGGGCACAAGTCCGTTAATCGTTAATCCGTTAATAACGAAGCTAACTTTTTCATTAACTCGTTAATCCGTTAAAAAGTTTTTTCATGTTAACGGACTAAATTAACTTCCGTTAAGTGCTGTTAACGGACTAAACTAACTTCCGTTAAGTTCTGTTAACTTCCGTTAAGGTTTTTATCGTTAATATCTTGCAGCTTCGTTGTGCATTTGAACTTGTTTTTATCTTGAAATTAGGTTGGACTGTAAAATGTAACTTTCAAAACACAAAAAGACCACCATAGCAATAAATATTTCTTTACAATCAGCTCAACAGCGTCAATACGTGTTCTAGAAGCGAGTGAATAAAACGAAATGTAAATTACACGCAAAATGTTAACGGATTAACGGACTTTATTAACTTCCGTTAATTTAAGCTGAAAATAACGGATTAACGTTAACAGAGGTGTGAAGTTTGTTAACGGACTAGTGGTTAACGAAGCTAACGTTTTGCATTAACTTGCCCATCTATGTATAAGTGTATAAACTCTATCATGGGAGGGGTACCGTGGACCAACTACAGAACAGAATGCAAGTGCAAGACATGCATGATTGCAATTTTAATAACAGCTTAATAATATTGATAATGCAAAACAGAATTGCAGGGTAGATTGCAGAAAAAATGCAGGATAGATTCCGACTTCGTAAGTGCTGTTACAAAAGTTATTTTTAAATTTTGGCGAAGCGATGTAATCGTAATAGCGATGATTAAAGGTGAAATAATCGCAATGGAAAATCGATTGCATGCGTGCGTATTTGTAATCGTAATCGGTGGAATCGATATAATCAAACCAAAGACCATTGAAAGAACAGAATGTAGGTGCCGGTACTAAAACATAGCTGTAAAAACAGTGTTTATTTTGAGCTAAGTGTTAATGTCATCCAAAAGCTTGGAAGTGTTTGCATCCACGGATCACGGATGGTTTCAAAACGTGAAATCTCCGTAGGCCTACACTGTGCAGTGGTTGGTGATAGGACTAAAACGAGAATGAATGACGAATATTCATTCGCAATGTTTTTAGTAACTTTTTTAAGAGTCAAGATTAAACTTTGGGTTAGGTTGGATCTCGACACTGTCTAGAAATTGTTTTGCAAGCCATAGCTTAAATAGTTAATTTTAGATGCTGTTGTAGCGTGAAAGCACAGAGACTTAAAGTAATAGTGTCGTGGCACTGGGTAAGCAACCGTCTCTATCTAACAGTTTCCATGATGTTTAATCGTTTACGTACCATCTGGCCTATAAGCTACCAGCACGGAAGCCCAGGGAAAAGCCACCAGAAGGGCGACTACTTAAAAGCAAGCAATGCGAAAAAATGGCTCTTCTTGGGTTTCTGCGCTGGTAGCCTTTAGGCAGGGCCACCGAGAGGGGGAAGCGAGGTGAGACAATGACCCCGGTGCCCATGGAGTTTAGGAGGCCCATCAGGGTGCCCATGGGCTTCAAGGGGCCCTTGGACTTCAGGGGGCGTATGGAAATGACACTGACAAATCAGTTTGTGGAATATCGAGGACCTTTTTTTTGTGGGATCACATCAAAATCCGAAGAAAATTGTGGCATTTTCCTCTTCTTTTTTGAAGTTCACAAAGCTGGAGATGCCCAATATTTGAGCTGACCCCGAGCCGACGTTTGGCTCTCGGCGCCCCTACGAACAATTAACGATATATCTATTGCTTTTTGTGGCAAATAAAAAGCTGCAGCCTCATAAGTCTATTAATTATCGCTGTTCGCAACCTCAAAAGATTTTCCGGTCGCTGCTTTGTTACTGCATATGAGCTTATTATTATCTTGCACGTAGATTAGACTGTAAAATGTAACATCCAAAACACAAAAGACCACCATAGCAATAAATTTTTCCTTACAATCAGCTCAACAGGTGATTACGCGTGTTCTAAAAGTCAATGAACAAAATGAAATGTAAATTATTCTCAAAATGTTAACGGATTAACAGACTTCATTAACTTCCGTTAATTTCAGCTGAAAATAACGAATTAACATTTTATCGGAGGTATGAAGTTTGCTAACGGACTAGTGGTTAACGAAGCTAACGTTTTGCATTAACTTGCCCATCTATGATCATAAGCAATATTCCTCTAATATCTATTTGCGATTGCAAGATGTTTAACAGTATACTAATATTGACAGTGTCAAAAGCAGCGCTTAAATCTAACAGTAAAAGGACAGAAGCAAATTTGTTATCAAATCCCAGCAATATAGGCCTATCATTGATTAGTTTTACAAGCAAAGTTTCACAGCTGTGACCTTTTTTATATTCGTATTGTTGTGAAATACTTAGATCATTGTTGTCGAAGTGCATATTGAGTCTTTTCGAGACAACACGTTCGATTAGTTTGCTTAAAAACTGTAGATTTGAAACTGGACGAAAGTTCTTGAATTGATTAGTGTCAAAATTGATATTTTTCAATAAAGGTGAAACAAAGGCATGTTTTAAGCCAGCCATACTACCAGTTTTCAAGCTAAGGTTGACCAGTTTTGACAATAAAGGAATAAAGATAGTTAAATGATTTTTCAAAACAAAATCTGGGCAGGGATCAGGGAAACTACATTTGACACCATTTTCACAAACAATTGCCTTGATTTCTTCTGGCGTCGTGGGCTCAAACTCGTACTTATAAACTAAATTATCATATTTAGAACCAGCAGAGGAGTCAAGTACAGCACAGGAATGCATAGGAGTTAATGTTGGTGTGCTATGAGTGTCATTTACGAACGATTTGTGGATTTTTTCAATTTTAGTTATGAAAAACTCTGCAAATTTGTTGGCAAGTTCATTGTCATTTGCAAAGCCATCAGGATATTTCTTGATTGGTTCAACGCCCGACAATAATTTTACCGTATTGAATAAAGTTTTTTGGTGTCTGGACGAGTTTTCAATTTTACCTCGGATGTAGTTTAACTTCTTTTGTTTAGCTAGAATGATCAATACATTGTTTGCGTAGATTTTAATATGTAAGCTTGTGAGTAAAAAGTTTTGATTTTTTGAACATTCTTTCGGCTTTTCTTCTTTTCCTACGTAGTAGCAGATAATCTTGGTCAAACCAAGGGCAAGATGGAATATTTTTGATTCTCTTAAGCTTTGATTCTCTCTTAAGCAAAACTGTTCATACAAATCGTGTAAAAGATCATCTTGATTAATGCTTCTGTAGCCGCGCACATGAACAAGCTTGTATGGTTGTATAATTTCAGTAAACAATTAAACATCAAAACGGATAAGGCTATGATCACCAATATCGAGATTCAACACTGTTGTATTTGACACTGATGTAGAGTCATTGGTAAATAGCGCATCAAGTAGGTGACCTTTTTTTATGAGTGGGATCTGACACCATTTGACTAAAATTACATGAAGTGATAAGATTCATGAAATTGATTGTATTATTGTCTAGTGGTTTATCTAGGTGGAAATTCACATCACCGCCGACAACTATCACGCCAGAAAAACTCACAGCAGTTTCGAGAAGACAGGCAAGGTTCGAAAAAATTGATTTACAGGAATGTCAAGCAAACGATACAGAACAATAAAGTTGAATCTTATAGCGGTTTTGGGACAACATATGTAAAGAGCACAATAGCTACCACAATTAAGTCTAACTGGCTTTATATTGGTGCGATATAAAATTCCAACACCTTCTCCTCCAATTTTAGAGGAATTCTTTCTTATAACATGGTGAATATTATAACCAAAATCTGAAATTGAAGCTGTAACATCATTTTTAGCTGTGGTCCACCAAGTTTCTTTCACACACTAGCAAAATATCGCACTTTGATTCAGTTATGGACTCCATTACACTTTTTACTTTATTTTGAATGGATTGGACATTCCATAGACCACATGTGAGTGAATTATTATTTGTATAATCTGGAAGGTTCAATGAGAGTTTTTTTGCAGTTTGATGAGTTCAAGTTTGAACTGTGGGCAATTTGGAGAAGAAGCAGCGTGGTCTTAACCTTTACTACCAGATTTATGGCAATTGATGCACTTGAAATTCATTTCGGAACAGTCGCGACTATCATGGCTGCCTAAGCATTTTGAACATTGTATTTCATGAGGGCAGTTTGGCTTGATATGTCCATATTCTTGGCAGTTGTAGCATCTCACGACTTGAGCCCTGTCATAAATTACACAGGACCTCATACCAATGAACAGCTTGTCTCCAAGATTAGACAAAGTACGACGTAAAGCTGGAGTCACCTTTAGGATTACTTGAGAAACTTGATCTTGACTTTTCAACTGTCGAAGTGCCATTAGTTGAAAATGCTGACTTTTTTTCAACAAATTTTTAATATGTTCATCAGATAAATCACTAAACAAAGCATTTTTTCCTTCAGAACTGCAGCTTTGTAACGCAAAAAAAGAAAGAATTGTTTCATTTTGCTTCAAAATTACTTCCATGATATTGTTCAAATCATACTTGTTGCTGAATCCGACAATCGCGATCACCTTGCTGCGTTTCATTGGTTCTGTCATTTTCAAATCCGGTATTGCTTTGGATACTTTTTGCTTCAGCATTTTCTTTTGTTCATGAGTTTGGCACACTATAACGGTTTTTTCTTCTTTATTTTTATAGTGTTTTTTAACAGAAATCTTGTTGTCAACTACTGTTTTTTCAATGAGATTAGTAGTTTCGGTTTCAGATTTAGAACCGAATGAGTCAATTATTAGTACAGGCTTCTCAATGGAATGCTCAGGTGATGCAGACATGCTGCAACACTCTGCCTGATCTGGTGTGTTAGGTGAACTCCAGCACATCTTGTTTGGCTTAGCTGGGCTTGCTACTGCATCGTTGGTGAGTGGTTTCTCAACAGGTTCAATTTTCGGCTTAGCAGCAACTTGATCGGCCAGGTTAAAAACAGCCGATTGAAGAGTTTTGATTTGCTCTTGTAAGGCACAGAGTTTGTCATCAGAAGTTTTCACTTGGTTAATTTCATTCGTGGTTATGCATTTATCACAGAGGAATAAAAACCCACTTATTTTGCTGGCAGATTTCTTAAATGACTGAAGAAATGAAGCACTGCACAAGTCCTTAGTTGTGGAACAGTTCACTGCATGAAATTTTTCGCGGCATGAGCTGCATTCAATAAAGTTGTTAGTAGTGACTTTTATGGAGCAACCTTCACAAATTCCAGAGGAATTTAGCCTTTTTGATAAGCTCATTTTTCTTCTTCAGCAGTGTAGGAGACAACCCTATAGAGCCTCACACAGATAGCCTACTAGTACTAGTTCAGATAAGCCTACCTTATTCAAACACCTTATTCAAATAGAATTAGTTCAAACACTATTAGTTCAAGCCCTCTCCCTTTGCAAAATCCTGGTTACGTGCCAGCAGGTAACGATTTCAGATCTTCCATCCTACGATATCTTTGTCCCACAAATACTTTCTTTATGGAAAAACTTTGATGACGTTATTGCATGTGATTTGTGGTGTAGGCTTCCCCATCAAAAATTCTGTGTACGCCTATGAATTGGAGATCACCTGAAAAACTTTTTTGAAAACCTTTTTTTTTGGAGAACACTTGCTGCTGTGTCCTTGGTCTCGAGCATTCCTGTCCTTGGCCTCGAGAGGGTCTGTCCTTGGAAAGGCTGTCCTTGGCCTCGAATTTTTTTGTGTCCTTGGCCTTGGCCTCGAGCCTTGTGTCCTCGACTCCACCTCTGCTTATCAAGTTCGACAGTTAAATATGAGTGTAGTAGCTTGTGACAGCATGCAGAGCAGGTGATATACTGTACCAGTCAGTGATGGAGTACTCGAGTACAGTACTCGTACTCGAGTACAACTCGAGTACCATTTTTTGAGTACTCGTACTCGGAACCCCAGGTACTCGGGTGGTACTTGTACAATGTACTCAGTACTCGGTCAAAACAAGCGCCGAGTACACGAGTACATTTGGCCTTCGCTAAAAGTAATAAACAAAATTAATTTTTGATAGCAAACTGCAGCCAATAAAACCCGCTAATTTATTGATTTGCTTTTGCTTGAATCCGTACAGACCGCAGCTGAACAAACAGCTTTTTAAAGGCGGTGAATCATCCACCCAATTCCAATGGTTTACAATAGCTAAAATTGAACTTTAATTTTTGATATTTTCTGTTTTAATTTCGGGACTGCGGTTGCAAAGACATTCAACAAATACAAAAAGATGTCCCCCCGAAAAAAGTTTTTGGAAATGCTGAGTTTTGATCTTCCCGCCAAAACCACAGTAGGCCTAATGGTTTAGAGAACTGTGGTAGGCCTAATAGTTTAGAGATAGTTTATTTCTAAATAGCTTAGGCCTAACTATTTCTAAACTATTAGGCCTAATAGTTTAGAGATAGTTCGGCCCAATAGTTTAATAAGATTACAGTAGGCCTAATAGTTTAGAGAACTGTGGTTTTGGCGGGAAGATCAAAACTCAGCGTTTCCAAAAACTTTTTTTGGGTGGACATCTTTTTGTATTTGTTAAATATCTTTGCAAACGAACCCAAAAATCAAAACAAAAAATATCAAAAATTATACTTCAATTTTAGCTATTGTAAACCACCGGAATTGGCTGGATGATTCACCGCCTTTAATGGTGAGAACGAGCGAAATCAAGCGTTGGAATGTGGTAAAGTGATTGGGTCGACAGCACATAGTATTGTTTGACAACAAACGCCTTTCTGCAGCAGAAAACGTGTGAAAGTTACAGCAAATTTCAATTTATTTTGCAATTAAAATCTATTAATCATTGCTGTTCGCAATTTCCAAACATTTTCCAATCGCAGCTTCATTAGTGCATTTGAACTTATTTTTGTCTTGAAATTAGATTAGCCTGTAAAATGTAACTTCCAAAACACAAAAAGACTACCATAGCAATAAATTTTTCCTTACAATCAGCTCAACAACGTCAATACAAGCTCTAAAAGCGAGTGAATATAAAGAATAAAAATGTATATTACACGCAAATTATTAACGAATTAACGGACTTCATTAACTTCCATTAATTAAAGCTGAAATTAACGGATTAACGTTAACGATGGTGTGAAGCAGAGGTGGAGTCGAGGACGCAAGGCTCGAGGCCAAGGCCAAGGACACAAAAAAATTTCAAGGCTAAGGCCATGGACAGACTCTCTCGAGGCCAAGGACCAAGGACATAGACGCAAATGTTCTCCAAAAAAAAAGGTCTTCAAAAAGTTTTTTCAGGCGAAAAAGGTTTTCAAAAATTTTTTTTCAGGCGATTTCTACTTGAGGAAACCAAAAAAAATGTCTTTGCAGATTTTCCGCAAGGTTTCTGGCGTTTTCCAACGAAATTTTAACGGTTCAAAAATAGTGCTGTCCTCGAGCCTAGGGCAGGGCAATTTTCGAAGACTTGAGGGTTCGAGGCCAAGGATAAGGACTTCAAAATGTGTGCTCGAGGACGTCCTCGAGGCCAAGAACGTCCTTGAAGACTCCACTTCTGGTGTTAAGTTTGTTAACGGACTAGTGGTTAACGAAGCTAACGTTTTGCATTAACTTGCCCACCTGTGATTAAATGCTAATTGAATATAACATTAAATCCCAAAAGCTCTCAAAAAATTGTTTTGAGTTATCATGTTTATAGTAGAGGACTTTAAAAGCTTATTTGTGATTGAAAGAAGCATACGGTATACGAGGTGTCGCTATTAAATAACGAGACTGGTGACATAAAGCAATTTTATTGAAGAAAAAAACGTAATTTTATTTTGTTTCCCCTTTGATGTATTCTCCCTTAGCATCAACACAGCGTTTCATTCGGATTTTCATAAAAAAAAGAACACGACAACACCCGTAACATAAAAAAAAAACAAAACAATCAACATTGCTTTGAATTTTGATTTTGCTTTATTTTGCTTTCTTAATTCGTGGTGAGTTTACAGTTTTCCAATGCATGGACTGCCTCTTTGTCTCTAGGTCGTACTGGAAAATTTATCTCTCATCGCAGGTACAGTAATCACACTGTCTAAAAATTTAGGGTTTTCTTCAATTTGTTTTGAAATGTCAGCGCAAATCTCTTGGCGATTTTCTTTTTGATCCCTAGTTAAAAGCTTTGAAACAACTTGTGCACAGACCTTTGTCATATGCAGATTGTCATGCCATACTTGCCACACTGTTTCTTTGTCAATGGACATCCTCTCTGCTATCAGTCGAGTACTAAGCCAAAGATCTTCTCGGACAATATTTTCAATTTCTCGGATATTGTTAGTGGTTTTTGATATGGTTGGGCGTCGTGAACGTTCATCATCTTCAACATCAGTTCGGCCTTCACGAAATCTTTTGTGCCATTCAAAAACGCGGGTTCTTGACATGCATTCTTTGCGGTAAACTTCCATCAAAGCTTGAATTTTACCAAAAATTTCAAGTTAATTCTTTGCTCAGTTTTAGAGTTAAACATTTTTCTGCGGCTTCAACAGAACTTCTTGCAACAATGAGCAATTTGCAGCTTCTGCAAGCCAAGGTTTTTTCCGAAGCGCAAAAAAACTTGCACTTGCTTTCAACGTCAAGGTACCTAATTTGTTTAAAATATAACAATAATTTTGTGTGTAACTTGTCAGAAAATTGTCGCCTGCAGATGTGCGCCTTCTTAACATCCCACTCACAGAAAAAAACGTATTCGTTTATGTTTTTGCGAAAAATTTTGAGCTGTTACAACTTAAAAACTTCTTTTGCTAAACTTGTTAAAGTACTCGTACTCAAACTTTTTTGCGGTACTCGTACTCGAGTACATTTTTCAATATCAGTACTCGTACTCGAATTTTTTTGCGGTACTCGTACTCGGAAGTTGAGTACTCGACTGCATCACTGGTACCAGTAATTGAGCTAGGCTATTGGTTCAGGATTAATACAGTCTGACAGTAGTTGATCGAATCATCAGGTAGTGGGTAGACTGTTAGATTGTTTTCGATTGCCAAAACACAGTGCAGAAAAACTGATAGAAAACACACACAAGGCAGATGAAACCAGTATAATTGGAACGAATGACCTCGCGTCACGCGTTCCTTTGTTTTTACTCGGCCATTTTCAAAGTTCACGAGTGCGAAGTTTCAGATTTTTACTTACTAGTATAACTTGAGAACAGTTAGGTCTAGCTGTATGAAATTTTAACAGCAGTTAGAGATTAATAAAGTGTATGTTTGAGCCAAATTTCGAGGCAATGAGTCACGTGACTTCGGTTTTACGATCCGAAAACCACCTCAAAAGTTAGGAGCAAAAAGTGGTCCTATTCAAAAACGGCTTAAATACAGCAAGAAATATTTCAGAGGTTATTACCGGTATATGTCAAGACCAGGCGCGTAGCTAGAAATTCGCAATGGCGGGGCTGTTTGGGGGTCTGGGGGCGGAGCTCCCAGCCGCCGGAGGCCAATGGGGGCCCGGCTTCTGGAGGTTTGGGGGCAAAGCTCCCAGCCGCCGGAGGCACGGGGGTCTGGGGGCGGAGCCCCCAGCGATCGAAAATTTTGCATTTTTTTGCAAAAATAACTTCATTTTTGGGCTATTTTGATTAAAAAATAATGATTTTAAAACGTTGCTTAGAAATTGACAGTGCAAGCAAGATTAAACTGGTGGCATAAATGGGCTATTTGGGAGGTGGCTAATGGTAAAATGCAGTTCTCTTGTTTAGATGCTGGTAAATTATAGAATCGAATACTTCAATAAAACTCACGCGGAGTAATCTATTTCGTATACAGTTTATAGAGAAAAATAATTGGGGGGCTGTTGAAGAGAGATTTGAGAAAAATGATTGGTAATTAACAAATTCTGAGTAGCCCCCCCCCTATTCCTTAGTTTATAGTATATTTGTTGATGACACCTATGTTCAGCATTTTTACACTTGCGATCAAATTTGATTGCTTATTTCTTACCATTTATCAAAGGTTTCATTTATTTGTTGGTTTTATTTTTGTCAAATTAGCCCCCCCCCGGACATATCTTTCAAAAGATGTTTTAAATCACTATCTAGTCCACTCCAGTGCATAAAACAGTCTCAAAGTGCTAAAAATGTAGTGTCTTTCCCATTCTGCATTTTGGTCGACATGTCAATGGGGGAGGGGGCTATAGCCGTGGTATTTTCCTAATTCTGCATTTTGGTCGGCAGTTCATTAGCCCTCCCCCCCTAAATAAACCTTTCAAACTATGCTTTAAAGCATTTTTAGTCTAATCCAGTGCAAAAGACAGTCTTAGAAATTCTGAAAACGTGGTATTTTCCTTATTCTGCATTTTGGTCGGCAGTCTATTAGCCTCCCCGCCCCTAAATAAACCTTTCAAACTATGCTTTAAAGCATTTTTTAGTTTAAACCAGTCAAAAGAGAGTCTTAGAAGTGCTAAAAACATGATATTTTCCTTATTTTGCATTTTGGTCGGCAGTTCATTAGCCCCCCCCCTTAAATAAACGTTTTAAAATAGTCTAATCCAGTGCAAAAGACAGCCTTAGAAATGCTAAAAACGTGGTATTTTCCTTATTCTGCATTTTGGTCGGCAGTCCATCATTAGCCCCCCCCCCCCAATAAACGTTTCAAACTATGCTTTAAAGCATTTTTTAGGGTAATCTAGTGCAAAAGAGAGTCTTAGAAGTGCTAAAAATGTGGTATTTGCCTTATTCTGCATTTTGGTCGGCAGGCCAATGGGGGGGGCTATAGCCCCCCCGGCTCCCCCCTGGCTACGCTACTGGTCAAGATACCCTTTCATTTCTACGAACCCACTTTTGGCCACGATGAGTTTTTCTTTTGGCAGTGTCTAGAGCACCGGCCCGGTTTTCTATGCAAAAAAGCTGCTGCACCGGTCCGGTTTCCGAAGTTGAAAAGCTGCTGCACCAGCAAGAGAAATTGGTTCAATGATTGGGTAAAGGTTGGTAGCCAAGAGGAGTTAAAGGCGGTGAATCATCCAGCCCATTCTGGTGGTTTACAATAGCTAAAATTGAACTATAATTTTTGATATTTTTTGTTTTGATTTTGGGACAGCGGTTGCAAAGATATTCAACAAATACAAAAAGATGTCCCCCAGAAAAAAGTTTTTGGAAACTCTGAGTTTTGATCTTCCCGCCAAAACCACAGTTCTCTAAACTATTAGGCCTACTGTAATCTTATTAAACTATTAGGCCTAACTATCTCTACACTATTACGCCAAATAGTTTAGAGATAGTTAGGCCTAATTAGGCCTGAGCTATTTAGAAATAAACTATCTCTAAACTATTAGGCCTACCACAGTTCTCTAAACTATTAGGCCTACTGTGGTTTTGGCGGGAAGATCAAAACTCAGAGTTTCCAAAAACTTTTTTCGGGGGGACATCTTTTTGTGTTTGTTGAATATCTTTGCAACTGTAGTCCCAAAATTAAAACAAAAAATATCAAAAATTATAGTTCGTTTTTAGCTATTGTAAACCATTGGAATTGGCTGGATGATTCACCGCCTTTAAGCTGCAAAGTGATATTAGGGTGCTTCTTCTTAATATTAAGGACTTAAGGTCTACGAGGACAGCCTGACTGCGTAAAGGTTGGTAAGCTAGCCAAGAGGAATTAAACTGCGAAGTGGTATAATGTCTAGGCTTCTTTAGTATTAAGGTCTAAAGACTCGTTGGGCTACAATGTTAGCTGGTATCTACACAGGCCGCTAATACTAAGGTCTAGGCTTTTCAAAATAACAGCGCAGAGCGTAAAGGTTGGTAGCCAAGAGGAATTAATTGCATAAGGTAGTGGCCAAGAGGAATTGGGTAGGCCTATCTCCTAGGCCGTTAATATTGAGGTCTAGGCTTTTTCAACATAAAAGCTCAGAGTGTAAAGGTTGGTAGCCAAGAGGAATTGATTGTGTAAAGGTTGGTAGCTAAGAAAATTGATTATTTTGCCTTTAGAGTTCAGACTGCTAGGGGCTTTAACAACTAGTACGGTACCTAGTAGGCCTCTGGCTTATTCAGTTCAAAAGCATATTATACTTATAGTCCAGTTGCTAAGCCACCCTTTTACAATTATGTCTGCAAGTCTTTCATTATGCAGGCACCCCAGTGGGTAGATTGCTTGGCCCCAATAGGAAATATGCATAGAGGGGACACAAATTGCTAGCCTATTCCGCTAATTAGCGAAGCTAACATTTTTAGGTCACAGATTAGCGGTTCTGCTATCATTCAAAAAGGTTAACGAACTGGTTATCGAAGCTAATTATTTTAACCAATCTGCTAATCCGCTAGAAAAAATAAGCTAGTTGCAATTGTGGTTTCAATAGAGCATAGTCTACAATTTACCACATTTAGTTGTTTTTTCTTGGTAGAGAAATACCTACCGGTATGTATTTCAAATATTTGACGTAAAGCGTTTTTAGCCACAAACATTGTGCTTCGATATGGTAATGATTTTCTTGTGTTGGTAGGCTAATCACTCTAGTGTATGATATCATAATGCTGGCCTTGCACAATCACGAACCACAACGAGGTCAAAACTTCAAAACAGCATTTTGAGAAAGCACAATTAAAATCTGTTCATGTCATATCAAACTTTAGTTTGTGTTGGCCTGCGGGCTGTTTCCCCCAAAAGGGTTATCAATTCAACAGACAGTTCTTTCATTTTTCATGCAGAGCGAGCATTTGAAAAGAATGAGCGGAAAGATTAAAATATTGTATCTAGAAACAAAGATGCTGTTAAAGCCATCTACAGTACGTTCCTGGATTGCATAGGTTTTTCAGGCCGTGCAGTAAGCTATACTCGTTGTGGTGTTACTTGCTTAGCTGTCTGACTGAAAAGAAGAGTGCCGTAAAGGTGGTTGGGCAAACATTTTTCATAGGAACAAACCATGTGAATTGGAACCAAACCTGAACTACTGTATTAAAAAGGCTTGCAAGAAAACATTCCTGTAATGCAATTGAGTTAGCTTGTAAAGGACAATCAAAGGCAGTACTGCTGTCGAGGGTAGGCTCGGTGTACTTGCTTTATCTGTTTATTTTTCAAAGTAAGCTCAGGTAGTCCCTAGCCCCAAGTACAGTCAAAATAAAATGTCTCTGCTAAAATTGACAACAATGCTACTAAATTTGAGGTGGCAGAAAGTGCAACAAATTTCGTAACAGTTTTGGATTTGCTGCAAGCCTGAAGCCTACTCACTTGTTACTTAATAGATTCTTCACACTTAATTTGTGGCGTGACCAGCAGGGAAGGATATTAAACCACCCCTCTTTTCCTTAGCTAAGTGACTTGGAAGATTTGCCCCTAAACTGCAACATTCAAATATGTTTTAGACATGATCTTTAAGAAAGGAGGATTGAAGGTGCTGGGCAATTTATTTCTTTTACTGGCTTCTAAATCTTGGCACTTAGTTCTTCCAAACAGCTCTAAAAACAATCAAAATATGATCCACATAGCATTAATATTGCTATTTTTTTCCGAAAAATTACAAAAACAAGACGTTTTAGATGCACTTGAGTTGCTCTAGTCTGTTTAGCACACTGTCCAATTGAAGAAGCATTTTTAAAATGAAAAATCTTTTGGTTTAATCCCCCTTCTCCCCCAGCAAAATTCTGGTTATGCGCATACCACTATTTACTGTTTAGAACAGTGTTTCTCAATCTTTTTTTGGTTACAGAGCCAAATTTTCAACCGTGAGTTTGCGTGGAGTCGCTTGCAAATAACCTGATAACCCAATTTTTTTGGTGAAGACCAAACCTAAAAAAGGTCTTGGTCGTTTTGTTGAGGTATTTTTCGGCCCAATTTAGGTGAAGACCATAAAAGCAAAAAACATTTTCCACCAATTCGTTGTGTCATTTTTTGGTCAATTTTAAGCGATGCCAAAAATAAAAACAAAAAAGAAGTGTTTGCCATTTTGTAGTGCCGATTTTTGGTCGAAATTTGGAATTGACTGAGAATAATTTTCATGGAGTTAGTGAGAGCCACAGAAAGGGCAGTTGGGAACCGCATGCAGTTTTAAGAGCCACGCTTGAGAGTTAGGTGTTTAGAACCCATCTTTTTATATGTTTAAGACTGCAGCACTGATCATAGTCTATCGTAAAACACCCTTACTTTGGCCATTTTTTGAACTGTTGTTTTGATAATTTACACAATAGTTCATGTATTAACAAAACTTTGGTGCTAAATCTAAGAGACTGGCTTGTTCTTATTTAAGCTTTTTTTTCACTGATCACACTATTTAAAGTCCGGTTTGTTTTTAAATCAGTAGGCGGCTAAAGTTTGGATGAAATTCTTAACTTTGGCCACTTGCTACATTTTTACAAAAACTAGCCATTAAGAGCCTTATATCCAACTTTAGCCATCAGGCAAGTTTTAAAACAATAAAAATTATCGAGCAAGCATTCAAGAACAATTTGAAACACATAGTTTGGGTGCGACAAAATTATATTCCACTGGCGAAATCTACCTTAGCTACTTTGATCATCATCATTGAATGCAGCATAATTTCTTTTACTAGTATATGGCATTTCAATTTGAGTTCTGCGGTGACATACGATACACTGTATCAAGTCACGCTAAAGATCTAAATTACAATGAGAGCTATCAAAGCTGAATTAATGATCAAAATGCCAAACTATTGCTGAAAGTAAATATAGTTTTGTCTTGAAAAGATCAAATAAAAGTATAGGCTATGCTCAGATTTTGGCTCTGTGCATTTCAAGTACCAAATAAAAGAGTAGGACCTGCTACATTGGACCAGTAATGTAATTATCAATGCCCTGTTACAAAAATAACTGTGCTATCTGATTCATCAGCAGATTTGAATCTTCTGACAAACAAATCAACAGTGTGTCCTGACCTTGATTGCCAGGGCATGGTATCAAATGGAATGGAAAATCGAATGGAATGGAAACTTTTGGTATGGAATGTAGAAGATGCCAGAATGGAATGGAATGGAAGATTTCAAGAATGGAATGGAAGACAATCTTCCATACCAATTCCATACTAAATTTCGTGCATTGTATTTACAGAAAAATACATACTGATGTCGAGTAGTGACAAATAATATTGTCACAGAAGTATTCGACTTCGATATCTACGCATATTATTTGTCGACAAATCGCGGTACTTTGGTTGTGTACATTGCGCAAACAGTGTTCGTATTGCACCATTGTAAGTACTTTGCAATTTAATTGCAGCATTGATGTTACAGTTGACGACCTTGATAGATTTGACTTGTTGTTTTTTTATTTTGAGGCTGACAATTTGCCCAGTCGTAAATTTTGTTTTCTTACCAGTACATCGTCATGAAAATCGTATTTGCTATTTCATTCCTGTTTCAGCTTAATCTTATTTATATTTTTAGTTTTTAAACTTATAGTAAATCTTTTTGGTGTTAGAGCTTGGTATTTCTAGTACGGTAAATGTTTTAGTTAATGTGAGGGCAAACTTGTATGGTCATCATTAAACCATAGGCATAGCCAGAAGGACCGGACCCTCTGCCTCCCCCCCAATCGAAAAGCTACCAATGATAAAAATGATGACACAAAGCCTAATTATTCAGTTTCTTTTAGCATTTTTGGAGTGCAGCAGTACATGCGTACCACGGCAATTAGCAATAACTTAATATTAAAATTGACAACCAGGGGACCCCACGCCCTCTCAATTTAAATTTTTACCCAACCAATTTAATGTACAAGCCGGGAGAAATTCAGTGTTTTTGTTCAAAAAGGTGCATTCTCATGCACTTATCTAACTTGTTTAGGCAATAATATGTTTTAGGCCCCCAGCTAACTTTTATATTACAATAACATGATTAGTAACCATTTATGGCATCTAATGTACCAACTTTAAATAACTTTAAATTACCAAGTTTAAATAACAATCCACCTCTATCTCTTCAGTTTTCACTCAACAAAATGCTTTTGAAAAAACCTAGTTAGGGGAAATGCTTATTGAACAAATTATTGAATTTGAATCGAGGGTGCCTGGGCCCCCTGGTTGTACATATATTCCTAAAACTGGTTATTTTCATGACAAAACAAAAATCTTCAAAGGCAAATTTCAAGTTCATTATTTAATGCTAAAAATGTTGCAAAAAGCAATGTATCTTGATTTCCCGGACTTGGGCCAAGTCACAAAATTTAACCCCAAAATGCAAGATTTGAAACGTGTTCTGAACTTGACCTGAAGTAAAGGGAGTGATGTTTTCAATTGGCTTTCAAACATCAAAAATTTTGTTCTTTCAAATGGCTCTGAAAACATGCAAAATGTGATCCAAATTGCATTAAAATAGCCATTTTTTTCCAAAAAATTACAAAAAATCACCCAGCAGCAAAAAAACCCTCTGTGACATGTTTGAGTTGCACTAATTTGCTCACCACGTCTCCCATTTTTATAGGATAGAAAAATTTTTAACTTGCGGTTTTAGTCCTTCCTCTATAGCAAATCCAGGTTACGAGCCAAATCAGATGCCCAGCTTTTGATCTTTCATTCTTAGTCCCATAAAAAGTCCCTCTTTTCAAAAGCTTCTGATGATGTCATTGCATGATTTGCGGTTTAGCCCTCCCCTCAATTCAAAATCCAGGCTTCGCCTATGCATTAAACCATGTGCAATATGCATACCAGATACTGGTCGTTGCATCTTAGTATTGTTGGTGCACCTTCACAAGCGGTTGCTTACCAACATTGCAAATGTACAAAGCTAACAAAATATTTGTTGCATTGCTTCCTGTCTAAAATTTCTTTGGTATGGAAGCATGGAATGGAATATGAAAGAAAATTTTAGTATGGAATGGAATATGGAAAAAAATTGTACTATGGAATGGAATATGGAGTGGAAGATTTTTGGTATGAAATGGAAGAAAATTGCCAGTATGGAATATGGAAAAATCGTCTTTCATTCAATTCCGTACCATGCCTGCTGATTGCTACTTTTTAGCAGCATAACCTGGAATGGTACAATGTTACAAGTACACTGCCATACTATCAGTGATGGGCACAGCGGCACTGTTCACCAGCGGGCGCTACTTTTTCGGTACTGGTAGCGGCAGCGCTGCTGCTTTTTTTCGTCACCAGCGACAAGCGGCAGCGCCGCTGTTTTTTTTAGCCGAAAAAGCGGCAGCGCTTCAGCGCTGTTTTTTAAGCAAATTTTCTGCCGCTACTGCTAATAAACTCCTTCCAAGACTTTTTCAATTCACATTTTCATACGTTTTCGTTTGGAGTCTTTACTCTCCGCTTGTTTTCACTCTGCTCTTGCTACCTCGTTATTTCAGTTTAGTAGAACATACAAGACCTTTGTGACGTTTTGTCGTTGCTCTTATACTGTATGAGTGTATGTATACTTTGTATAGGCGAGTTTCATCGCACATGGTCCGATTTTTTCTCAGTCGAAGTTGAACAAATAATGTGGTCTAGTAGGGGGTCAATTTGAACTGATAAAACCGATTTCAATAAAGCCGATTTCGAGCAGTATCTCTTTAAGGAAAATACAATAACTAGAGTTCGATAAATTGCTAAAAAACTTGCAGATTGCAAATACGGCTTTCCGCGATATTTCCTCAAAATGCTAGCATTTAGTACAACAAATGAAGATGATTTGTTGGCTCTCTGATCGCAGACCACAGTATAAATCGTGCACTGCAAATAGAACAGTACAGTACCTGGCACGGAGCCAGAGTAGTGTGTTTGGGGGAAGGGGGCACAAAAACTTGGGCGGGGGGACGCTTGCACAGCCGAGACCAGACGAATTCGGAATGCGGCAGCGATCTGGTGAATATTTTGCTCCAAATCCTGTGTTATCCTTCTTTGGTATGGATTTTGCCCTCGAATTTGGAGGTAAAGACTAAAAAAATAAAAAAAAGGTCTTCATTGCAAAATCTAAGGCTACTTGATTACGTTCACTTGATCTGTCTTGTTGTTTCATAGAAAAAAGCGTTTGTGATTTCCTGTTTTTGGGCAAAAGTTTGCTAGTTGTGCTACTGCAAAAGTTTACTCTCGCTTGCGAAGCTCAAGCAGTGATTTGGGGGGACATGGATCGAAATGGCATCCCCCGTGCATAGGCGTAGCCAGGATTTTTGATTGGGAGGGGGGCCAAACCAAAAATCACATGCAATGAAGTCATCCAAAATTTTCGAAATAGGAATTTTTGTGGGACAAAGATATCGTAGAATGGAAGATCAGAAGCTGTGGCCTGGTTTGGCACTTAACCGAGAGTTTTCTAAAGGGAGAGGGCTTAAACCGAAAGTTACAAATGAAAATATCTAAATTGGGAGACTTGTGTAAGTAAACCAGTTTATTCAAATGTATCACAGACGGGATCTGGGGACGAAGCCCCCAGTCGCTGGGCGATTTTTGGAATTATTTTGAAAAAAAAGCTATTTTAATGCCATTGGATCACATTTCGCACGTGTTCAGAACCATTTGAAAGAAGCAGATTATTGACATTTGAAAGTCAATTGAAAAAAATTTAATTGTTTCAACTCTCCTTTTACTTATAATTTGGTCGAAAATACGTTTGTAATATTGCAGTTTGGGGTTAAATTTTTATAAGTATTTTAGTAGTAAATAATCCACTCGAAGATTTTCCTTTGGGATTTTTGTTTTGACATGAAAATAACCAGTTGTAGGAGTACATGTACGGTTAAGAGGCACCAGGCCCCTCAATTTAAATTCAATAACTTGTTCAATCAGCGTTTCTCCTAGATAATTTTTTTTTCAAACGCATTTTTTAGCGTAAAAACTAGCAAGGTGAATGGAGGTGAATTGTTACTGAAAACCGTACAATAGATGGTTACGCTTAATTACCATGTTATTGCCCGGGCCGGATTTACATTGCGCGGGGCCCCTGGCACTTTAAAGATTTATGCAGCATCTTCCTGCCAAACATAAGTGTAGACCAAAAATAAAGTCTTACCATCTGAGTGCAGGGCTCCTGGCACTGGGCCATATAGTAAATCCCGCCCTGTTATTGCATTACATTTTTAAAAAGGTTATTAGATGAGAGCCCGAGGTAGCAACTTTTATGATAAAAACCCTTAATTTCAGCCGAGTTATACATTTTAATTGATTGGAAAATTGAATTTAGAGGGCCCGGACCCCTGGTCATCAATATTATTGTTAATTACTGCTGTAGGCAAAAAATGCTAAAAGAAACTAAAACTGACAAAACAATATTGTTTTTTGTCACATTTTTATCATAGGTAGCATTTCAATTGGAGGGGGCCCGGGCCCCTTCTCTGGCTACGCCTATGCTCCGTGGCGCCGGGCCTGAGTAGTTACGTCAATGCGTAGTAAAATAAATTTTGCTACAACAGTTAACAGTAAAACTAAGAATTGAATTTATAGTGCGCTGAGAATTGAACGAAAAATAGAACCAGGTAATAAATACGCTTCAAAGACAACTTAGTTAAGGAGTTATACTCGTAGAAAAAATACTCAGTGTAACATGAATCACATTGAGCATCATTTGCTTAACATGTACGTCATTACTTTCTATTTGAATAAGTTTGATGGAGGTTGAGACCGGATCTAATTGAATAAGGTAAAAGAGGTTAAACGGTAGGCCCAGTGGTAGGCCTAGTGATAGTTGGTGGTAGAATCTTTTAACTTTTGGTTCAAGCCTTCCCCCTCTTTGGTCAAATCCAACTTTTTCTTGAAGATTTTATTGCAGTGAAGCCAGATGGTGTTCAGCGGGGTTTAGTTGGCAAAATAATTAGCCGTTTTGAGGAGAAAGGTTTTAGGCTTTGTGCCATGAAAATGACGACTGCCAGTAAAGATTTGCTAGAAATGCACTTTGCAGATCTCAGTTCAAAACCATTTTTCCCAAAACTTGTTGAATTTATGTTGTCTGGGCCAGTTGTGGCAATGATTTGGGAAGGAAAAGGAGCAGTTAAAACTGATCTTAAATTGCTTGGAGAGACTAACCCTGTTGATTCTCTTCCTGGAACAATTCGTGGAGATTATTGTATTGACATTGGGAGAAACATATGTCATGGATCTGACTCTGTGGAAACAGCAAAGAAAGAAATAGCTTTATGGTTTAAAGAAGGTGAACTTAACAATTATTGCTGTGCTAACAACTCTTGGGTGTATGAATAAGAAGGCTGCTTCAACCTGACACTCAGCACTCTTTTGGTGTTTTGTGCCTACATAGCAAGATCTGACATTTGTAGTTTTTGTATTTTTGTGTACATAGTTTGGATCTGACTTTTTTTTTTTCTGTACCTTTCTGTCTAAATTTATAATTACCAGTATATTGAAAGATACTTTTCACCTGTTATCATTTTAAATTCAAAACAACTTTTTATGCGTATTTTCTGGCTGATTCTAAATTTGCTATTTTGTCTAACTAGTGTAGAATTTTTCATTGGTTTGACTGCTTGATAATGCCAGTTAAATGTCCATGTGAAATATGTTTAAGATCTTGTAAAAGGAACCAGTGTGCTATTCAGTGTGATATGTGTGGTGGATGGATTTACCTCAAATGCACAGTCATTAGTCCCCTTAAATTTCACACTCTTTGTTCTTCTACTGAACCATACTTCTGCCAAAACTGTTACAGTGAATTGTTTCCTTTTCAAACCCTAGATGATAAGCAATTGTTAAATGAAATGAGAAATGATGACAAACTAAACTTTGATATTAATCACACAAATAATTCGTTTTTCCCAGCTAAATGCTTACAGGCAGACAACAAGATAAAAAGCTTACTAAATGATTTAAATTCTGGTTTGGTTGACTCAAAATACTGCTCACAGGCCGAAGCCAATATTATTAACAAAAAGTGTAAATTTTCTTTGCTTTGCTTGAATATAAGAAGCTTAAATGCAAATTTTGATAAATTGAATGAACTTTTAACAAATTATGATATCTTACCTGATATCATTGCTATAAGTGAAACCAAACTTAAATTGTTACAGGTATACAATGCAAAGTTAAGTGGGTACCATTTTTACCACAAAGGCACAACTACAAGATGGGGAGGAGTAGGATTTTTTATTAAGGAGTCTTTATCAATTTCAATTTGCAAGGAGTTTGATTTAAACATTCCTAACTGTGAAGATATGTGGATACAACTAGATTTAGGGAATAACAAAAAATGTATAGTGGGAGTAATTTACAGACACCCTAAACAGAAATTATCAGAGTTTTGCAAGAGTTTTGAATCAACCATTGAAAAATTGAACAGTAGAAAATTGATGTATTATATCGGAGGAGACTTCAACGCAGATTTGTTGAAAAGTAACTCTGATATCAATATTAAAGATTTCATGAATTTAACATATAGCTTAGGCTGCATTCCCTTAATTACACACCCGACAAGAATAACCACTACAAGCTCAACTCTTTTAGATCATGTTTATACAAACAATGTAGTGGGTGAACACAAAAGTTTTATTCTGGTAAAAGATGTAAGTGATCACCTGCCAGTAATGGTGTGTTCTAATTTAAGCCTGCCCAAGAGTGAAAAATCAACTGTCACCCTAATTCGTGATACAAAAAATTTTGAAGTAGAAAAATTTCTAGACAAATTAACTGAAGGAATGGAGCTATTAGGTGATATCAAAGAGGAATGCATTGACAACTACACTGAAAAGTTCATTGACATTTTTCATAAGACATTAAACATACATGCACCATTACGAAAACAAAGCAGAAAGGAAACAAAACTAAAAAACAAACCATGGTTATCCAAAGGAATCCTTATATCAATCCAGCAAAAAAATTTATTGTACAAAAGAGCCCTTAAATTAAATGACAGTAATACATGGGCACAATACAAAGTCTACAGAAATAAACTGACTCATATTAAGGAATATGCAAAACGACTTTACATTAAAAATTTAGTGAATGATAATAAGCATGACACCTCGTCGCTTTGGAAAATTATAAATAAAATTATTCACTTGAAAAATGTGAAGAAAAATAACATTCCTAATAAAATGTATGCTTCCAAAACTGAAAGTGCGCAAGGTCCACTGGCCATCAGTAACTTGTTCGATAAATATTTCATAGAGATAGGATTTAACCTTGCATCTACAATCGAAACACCAGCTATAATTGATGGCAAATTTAATGCGACATCTTTGATTCAGAGTAGTTGCAATTCGTTTTTTCTAGAACCAATAGTTGAAGAAGAAGTAGTAAATTACATCAGAGCTATGAATCCATCAAAAAGTACAGGAAGACATGGAATTCCTGCAAAGTATATAAAAATGTCAGGCTCTGTTATAGCTCCAGTTCTAACTAACATTTTTAATGCATGCATATCAACAGGATATTTTCCAAAAGTGTTAAAAACCGCTGAAGTTGTTCCAATTTTCAAAAAAGGCGAAAGAGAGTTATGCAGTAATTATCGCCCTATTTCTATTTTAAATCCTTTTGCCAAACTATTTGAAAAGTGTCTGCTTGATCAAGTAAACAATTATTTTGTGAGCAATAATTTGATTAGTCCAAACCAGTATGGTTTTAAGAAAAATTGCTCAACAAATGAAGCTGTTTTAGATGTTTACAATAAGCTACTTGACAATATGGATAAAAAGCTCATTACATGCTCTATTTTCTTAGATTTAAGAAAAGCATATGATACCATCAATCACACAATACTGATCAAGAAACTAGAAAAGTATGGAATTAGAGGATTACCATTACAGTTACTAGCAAGTTACCTGACTGACCGTCAACAGTATACAATTGTAAATCAATATAAATCCAAGTCAAGAGATGTTATTTGCGGTATTCCTCAGGGCTCAACTCTAGGTCCGTTGTTATTTAATATTTATATCAATGATCTACCACTTGCCTCAAATTCCACAATTCATCTTTTTGCAGATGATACAAACCTTACTCTCTCCCATTCTAATGTTTCAACACTGCAACAAAATATTAATGATGAATTAGTCAATGTAAGCAATTGGCTCAAGGTGAATAAATTATCAATTAACTTTAATAAAACTGAGTTTATGGTAGTGACAACAAAACAAAATAAACCTGAACTCAAAGTATCAATAGATAATAATCCAATCAAGCAATTACATCACATAAAGTATCTAGGTGTTCTCATAGATGACAATCTAAACTGGAAACAACAAATCAAGGAACAATGTTCAAAGGTAGCAAGGGGATCTTGGGCCCTTAATCAATTAAAACACTTTGTAGATGAGCAAACCTTAAGATCTGTTTACCACTGTCTCATATACTCTCATCTACAATACTGCATAAGTAGTTGGGGGACTGCTTCAAAATCAACATTAGCACCTCTCTTTATTCTGCAAAAAAGAAGCATCAGATTGTTAACTGGAAGTGGATATCGTGAGCATACTAATTCTTTGTTCTATCGAGCTAAATGCTTAAAACTCAAGGATATTTACTCTCTGGAAACTGCAAAGCTAATGTACAAAATTCACAATAATGTATTATCTTTTGCAAATTCAGATAAGTTTAACCTAATAAAAAACTGCTATACACATAAGACAAGATTGAGCCACAAAAACAACTTCTTTCTTCCAAGAACTAGAACAAGATTAGGGCAAAAGTCTCTATCATTCGCAGGAATTAAACTTTGGAATGAAATTCCAAGCAGTATGAAAGAAGTTTCATTCTACAGATTTAAAAAAGCTGTTAAAGCTCATTTTTTATCAAACTATGAAACCGATAAAAGCTAGAATAACAGCTTTCTATCAATAATGCAGTAGTAATTACAGGAATCATAGTTGCATATTTATGCTCGAGTTCAACAATAACCTATTCTATTGCTTGAATAGCATGAGTTTGGTGCATTCATCTATCACACATTTATACAATACGTCATCTCTCATTTTGATGTGCCCTTGAATTATTAGTAATTTTGCAATAACTGACTGAGGTTGATATATACTGGTATTGGAAATTGTACCAGTACTAATGACATATTGGCAAACAATACAAAACAAAGCAAGGAGGTTTTTGTTTTTTTTCACTCCAATTGCCCACGTTAAATTCTATAAAACATAAATAAGCATTATGAACTTTATTGATTTTATTTCTATCCAATCTGTAGTTACAGCATTTTTATGTTTTAGTATGCTTAGAGTTAGAACAATTCTAATGTTGTCTTGCATTTTCTTTACATGGTGACTGTGAGTGTTGTGTATACACTGTACAAAATGTACATATCTTTGCAACACTTTTTTAATTTTGCGTAAAATTTTTTACCATAGAAAGTAGCAGACTGAGAAAATCTAGAAGCGTTTTTTTTTTAACTTGGTGAGGTGGCAGTAGACTTAGATGACCTTTCGGTCCTTCGCTGTCTCCTCACCAAGTGACTAAATATCGCTTTGACTCTGCAAGTTTATGTGTTTGGTTTTAAAGGAATTGCATATTTCGATGCTTTGGTGATAGACCTAGAGGAAGTTGCAGTTTTTTTCTTGTGATATGACGTCACTTGGTAAATAAATAAATATGATGATGATGATGATGATGATGATGATTACTACGTATCTCCTTCGACTTCGTAAACACCAATATCTTAAACGCTCGACCTATTTTTGTGTCAAAGTTGGACGAAATCATCGCATGGACGTGAATCAACTACCATTTCTAAAAAACTCCAAGAATTGTTTTGGAACTCGGTCGATTGATAAATTTTCCTTTTGGATCTCTACGTGAGGAATTATTTTAGTGGTTGAGGGCCGAGAGTGTGATAAACAGATTGACTACTTCAGAGCTAGAAGAGCCGGGGCAGAATTGTATAGAAGCTGAATACTGTATGTCATTGTGCTTTAATGGCAAAACCTTAACTTATTTGAGTCGATATTTCTTATTGCCTTTTGTATGTGTAGAAAATGCGATAAGGAATTTAACTTCCTAGTGTAACTTCCAAGGATAACTTCCCTAAGTAATTTCTAAAGCGCTGGTTTAACCAATCAGCATTTTGAAATGCTTGTTTTTTTGAAAGGAGCATGCCAACACTTAATTGAATGGTGATTTGCTTACTTGTCTACCATTTAAGCCTGCTAATGCCGATTGTAACCTGAACCAATATCTAAAAGGCTTGAATAATTAACTTTTGTAAATAAAGTTGAAATTTCACCATTAAATACCGTATTTGAATGCCATCGTTCTTTGTACTATTTATTTTTTTAAAGTAGTGGCAGCGGCCGCTGTTTTGCATGCAAGTAGCGGCAGCGGCGCTACTTTTTTATTTGAGTAGCGATCAGCGGCAAGGCCTCTGCTTTTTTTGCCAAGTAGTGACTTTTCAAGTAGCGGGTGCCCAGCTCTGCATACTATATGAAAATAAAGTCTAAAATTCCTTGCATTGAAAATAATGATTGTTTTTAATAGTGGCTAAAGTAAGGGTATTTTGCATGAAATCATAACCCTTACTTCGGCCATTTTCTAAAATCCTAGTTAATCTTGGAGTTAACTCATAAATTTTTCCAGTGATTTAGAACTTTATTATCATACTTTTATCACAATAACATATTTCTGCTAATTTAATAAGAATACGTACCAAAGTCAGTTGTCTGGGTACCATTTTTTAGAGTTTTACTGGGTGTTTCAAGTTGCTGATGTGTAGTCACTTAAATAGCTGTGCAACTCATCAAACATGTTTAAACCACCATTATATACTCTAGCAAGGTGGTGTGCGTGCAATATGAAATAAATAGATACAGCGGTTAGTGCATGCAACTTTAGGATACCGGTATCACATTCCTATTTTTTGGCTAAACTTTGTGCAATGACTTAAGTAAAAGCATTTTATGATACACAACGGACAGAATTGTCAAGTCTCGATGGTCCAGAACTCTGGATAGCTGTGGATCAACTACGTATAGAATTAAAGTGATTTTTTGTCGCAGAATTTGTTATATATATTACTGTATGTAATTATCCTGTAATTGGACAAATCTACAATTATCAGCACTGATTCTGATGACTCCCAGTGCGAAGAACAACCGACCACCAGTGAATTATCACAGCGTCCAGATCAATCACAAGCACTGGCTGCCACTGCTAATGTTATTGATGCGGATTTCAATGCACAACATGCATGCGTTTTGTGTAAACCTAGAGAAACTGTTATAAAAGTGCATGTATCAAGTCTGTTAAACCTGAAATCCCACATCAAGTAAAAACATTCAACTCAAGCAAAGCACTTTGAAGAAACAATAAAGGCGGGATCTAGTAGTAAGTGAACATTTGAATAGAACCAGTTCTCAGACAGATGAACTTCCACCGAAGAAGACTCAAGTTATTGTGAACTGTTAGTGAACCTTTAACAAATCGCCATGGCCCTTTTTGTCGAAATGGGGGAAGTCAGAAACAAATAGATACAAAAATCGTGGATTTTTTGTTTGCAACATGATTGCCTTTAATGTAGTCGAGTCCTCTTCTTTCTTCAAATTAGTGAAAACTCGAAAACAAGTAATATCTCGCCGCACTCTGGGAAGAAGGGTGAGCAGGCAATATGATGAATTACAAAGTTATCTCATCAGGCAAGTTTGTTATATTTTTAACTGTTGTTTATGAAGCAGGGGAGCAAGCGTACGTGGTCTCGGATGTTGAGGTAAAAGGTCGTTGGTTTAATGACTTCTATAATATACTTTTTTTTGTAAATTTTACGTCTTGTTCCTGGCTTACTTATTACGTATATATACATTAGGGTGGTCCATATTTTATCAACTTTTGAAAGTTTTAAGTCTCACCCCTTCAAGTTGTGTCATTTCATGAAAAAATAACTTGTGTAAATTTTTTTTGAAAAATTTTTACGTTTAGGGGTTGCGCAAACCCCTCACAAATCGGAAATTTTGTCAAATTTTGGTATTTTGACTTGGATGTATTTTTTGATTAAAAACTGTGGTAATTGCATGATGTTTAAAATGATTTGTTATCTCATATTTGTCAAAATTTGACACTCATATGTGTTGTAAATGCAAAAAATTGTGGTCACTTGATTTCTACCTCTATGCGATGCTATAGTTTAAATCATGAAAATTCGTAATATTGTGTAGTTTTTAACCCAAAACAATGGTATTGATTTCTGGAACCACATTTTCAGCAATGGGTGTTCCAAAACTTTTATATAATGCTATTTTTATGTGTAGAATTGTTTCATTGTCCTTCACAGTGATTTTAAAGCTTTTGCATTTAATTCACTTTCATTTTCGGCAGAACAAACAATTACTATGTATTTTTTGAATAGTTTTTGACTAGACGACAATATTATTGTCAGATTTAGTAGCCTTTAAGCAGAGTTGACATTTTTTATTTGGTTGGCATTTTATGGTTGAATATTTACTATTTGAATTACCTATCTGTCTTCTAGTGCTGAATGTCAAGCAAAAAATCTGTGAATATCCATTGAGCTTTTCTTAGTTTGGCTTGACTCAACTTCAAGCTAGGCATTTACGCCGATGTTCAAGTTTTGAGCTTTCATGGTAATTGGTAAATGACTTGAAGTTAGTTAGTCACAGATCCATATGAAAACTGTTGACAGCAAAGAACCTACTGCACCACCAAAACAGGCCCGGCGCCAGGATAGCGTGACTGGGGGGGCAGAAATAAATTTTGAGAGGGCTCGAGAAGTTTATTTGTGTGAATTCAAGAGGGGCACGGGGGCACGAGAAATTTATCCCAGTCTGGATCAAATGAACAAGGTGAAGATCAAAGATTCAAAGGGATTTTCCGGCCTAAATCGCGAATTCAAGCGGTTTTTCCGGCCGTAAACAGGTGATCTCCAAAAAAAAATAAAAGGTCTTCATCCCAAAAATGTCATGAAATCCGGTGTTAGTCCACAAAAAGCACGAAAATAACAGTGGCAAACACCAATTTGGGCCTCGATTTGCACTCCAGTAGCCCCGAACCTGTTAATTTCTTCGGGGCACAGTCCTCGCTTGTGGGGGCACAATTTTCGTTTGGGGGGCACAAGCACTCATTTGGGGGGGCACGGCCCTAGTATGCCCCCCGTGGCGCCGGGTCTGCACCAAAAGTTTAAGCGTGAGCTCAACCTTGTCTTCGCCAAAAGTCTCACCTTTTTTATAATTAAACTAAATTGTTTAAATATCCACATTGGCGCCCGCTGCAGAGTCTCCTTTTTTGGAACAATCCGTTAATATTGAGGACTTTGAAACTGACGGTTTGCTTTCGGCATAAGTTAGTAAGTTGCATTTCCTTTGACTCCATATTCTACAAAGGGTATATCCGTTGTCAGATGCCTTCTTGGATGCCTGTTAATGAACCGTCTTCAAAGCCAACGTCTACGTTCGAAACTTTGGAAATGGCGGACTTGCTACCTGAATCTCCAGTAAGTTGTATCTACCTTCAAGTCGTTAAGTAACATTGCTTTGACTATGTTTCTTCGAAATTTGTTCATTATTAGATATCTTCCACGGTGACTACTGCTGAACCATCTTCGGAACAAACAAGTACGATTGGAACGTTTAGGATGGCCGTTTATGTACCCGAATCTACGGTAAGTTGTACCCACTTTTTAGTCATTGAGCAACATTTGTTTGATTCTATATTCATCAGATCTTGTACATTATTAGCCCTTTCGTTCATTCTGTATCAAAAAAGTTACATGCTTTCTACACGATGTTAAGCAGTCAAAACCTGCTTTACAACCGTTCAGTCATGGTGCAGTAATTTTGAATAAGAGTGTAAATAATGATTAATCCAAAAATTGCCAGTCATTCATTGCAGGTCTAGGCCATTTAGCAGAGATTAGAAAACGTGGTATGTGGGGAAGTGAAGAGTGTTAGCTTGGGGTGGAGATTTTTGTTATATAAAGCTTGTTTAACTTGACCCAACGCTTTTTTTCTGTTACAATGTAGGTTGGTGGGTTGATAAAAGTAACAAGCAGTTAGGTACATAGGCGTAGCCAGGGGGGCCCGCCCCCCCCCCCCCCCAATCAAAATACCGCTAACAACAAAAAATTACGACAACATAGCCCAGCGATGTTTAGTTGCAGTTTTTTTTTTCAGTAATTACGCACATAACAGTAATTAACAATAATATTAATGACAACAAGGGAGTCCCGGGGCCCCTAACTAACAACTAAGGGGCCCTGGGACCCTTAACCGACAACCAGGGGGCCCTGGAACCCCTAACTGAAAACCAGGGGGCCCATAACTGAAAACCAGGGAGCCCCAGAGCCCCTAACTAACAACCAAGGAGCCCCTAACCAACAACCAGGGGGCCCCCTAACTGACAACTAGAGGGCCCCGGGCCCCTAACCGACAACGAGGGCTCCTAATTGACAAACAGAGGGCCCTGGGGCCATTAACTGATTACCAGGGGCCCCAGGGCCCCTGACTCATAACCAGGGGGCCCTGGGGCCCCTAACCGACAACGAGGGGGCCCCAGGGTCCCTAACCAACAACCAGGGGGACCCAGGGCCCCCAACCAACAACCAGGGGGCATAGGGCCCCTAACCAACAACCAGGGGGCCCAGGGCCCCTAACCGACAACCAGGGCCCCTAATTGACAAACAGAGAGCCCTGGGGCCATTAACTGATTACCAGGGGCCCCAGGGCCCCTGACTCATAACCAGGGGGCCCTGGGGCCCCTAACCGACAACGAGGGGGCCCCAGGGTCCCTAACCAACAACCAGGGGGACCAGGGCCCCTAACCAACAACCAGGGGGCCCAGGGCCCCTAACCAACAACCAGGGGGCCCAGGGCCCCAAACCAACAACCAGGGGGCCCGGAACCCCAAACTAACAACCAGGGGGCCCTGGGGATCCTAACTAACAACCAGGGAGCCCTGGGGCCCCTAACCGACAACCAGGATCCCCGGGGTCCTTAACTCACGACCAGGAAGCCCCAGAGCCCCTGACTAACGACCAGGGGGCCCCTAAACGACAACCAGGGGGCCCCAGGGCCCCTAACCGACAACCAGGGGGCCCCAGGGGCCCTAACTGACAACCAGAAGGCCCGGGAGCCCCCCTAACTAACAACCAGGGGGCCCCAGGGCCCCTAATTAAGGCTCAGGGGGCCCTGGGGCCCCTAACCAACAACCAGGGGGCCCTGGAGTCCCTAACCGACGACCAAGAGGCCCCGGTGTCCCTAACTCACAAACTGAGCCCTAGGGCCCCTAATTAACAACCAGGGGGCCCGGGGCTCTTAACCGACAACCGAGGGGCCCCAGGGTCTCTAACTGGCAACCAGGGAGCCCCAGGTCCTTTGAATGACGACCAAGGTTCCCGAGCCAGGGGCCCCTTAATTCAAATTTTTAACAATTTAAATGCAAAACCTAGCTGTGTGAAATCTAAGAGTTTTGACCTAAAAGTTGCCACCCCAGGCCCTCGTTTAACATTATTATAAACTTAAAGGCGGTGAATCATCCAGCCAATTCCAGTGGTTTACAATAGCTAAAAACGAACTATAATTTTTGATATTTTCTGTTTTAATTTTGGGACTGCGATTGCAAAGATATTCAACAAACACAAAAAGATGTCCCCCCGAAAAAAGTTTTTGGAAACTCTTGAGTTTTGATCTTCCCGCCAAAACCACTGTAGGCCTAATGGTTTAGAGAACTGTGGTAGGCCTAATGGGTTAGAGATAGTTTATTTCTAAATAGTTTAGGCCCAATTAGGCCGAACTATCTCTAAACTATTAGGCCTAATAGTTTAGAGATAGTTAGGCCTAATAGTTAAATAAAATTACAGTAGGCCTAATAGTTTAGAGAACTGTGGTTTTGGCGGGAAGATCAAAACTCAGAGTTTCCAAAAACTTTTTTCTGGGGGACTTCTTTTTGTATTTGTTGAATGTCTTTGCAAACGCAGCCCCAAAATCAAAACAAAAATATCAAAAATTATAGTTCAATTTTAGCTATTGTAAACCACCGAAATTGGCTGGATGATTCACCGCCTTTAATACTATAACACAAGCGGTAATGCAAACCCCCCAATTAACATACTTCCAATGATAAATATAAAGAGAGCATAGCCAGTATGTTTCCCTGTACGGAATTGCAGTTTTTTTAATTTAGGATTTATGCGTACAAAAGTAAGCAATACTAATAAGGACCACATGTCCACGTCATAATAATGTCATGCAATTCTTGGACGTTTCAAAAACCTATCAAGTGACTTGACTCGAGTCCTCCTCGTTTTGGAAAAAAAGTTATTTTAATTTTGATTTAAATGTTTTTTTTTATAAAAGAACTTATTAGGGAAGCGATCTTGTCTCAAAATCATTGGCGTAGCCAGGGGGTGGCCGAGGGGATCTGGGCCCCCTTAATCAAAATGCCACCAATGACAAAAATTTGTCAAAAAAGCCTTGTTTCTTCATATTCAGTTTTTTTTTAGCATCTTTGTGTACGTCAGTACACGCGTACAACAGTAATTAACAATAAATAATATTGACGACAAGGGGGCCCGGCGCACCCCCTTAATTCAGTTTTTTCCTACCAATTTAAACGTATAGCTAGGGTGAAATCAAGAGTTTTTGTCCTAAAAGTTGCTACCTCAGGCCCTCATCTAACCTTTTTATGAACGTAATAAAATAACCAGCGCTGTATTTGCCATATGGCTCAGTGCCAGGGCCCTGCCCTCAGATAGTAGGATTTTTTTTGGTCTTCATTTATATTTGGCAGGAAGATGTTGCAAAAATCCCCTAAGAGCCAGGGGCCCTGCACAATGTAAATCCGGCCCGGGAATAACATGTTTAGTAAGCGCATCCATCTGTTGTACCATTTTTCAAAAACGATTCACCTCCACCTCGCCAGTTTTTACGCACAAAATACTTTCAAAAAAATATCTAGGGAAAATGCTCATTGAACAAACTACTGAATTTCAATTGAAGGGGCCTGGACCCTTTGGTCGTACATGTACTCTTATAACTGGTAAACTTCATGACTAAACAAAAATCTCTACGAAAAATCTTCGAGAGGATTATTATTTACTGCTAAAGTATTGCAGAAGGCAATGTGCCTTACTTCCCCCTATGGACCAAATTACTCACAATTAAAATTTGACACCATAATGCAAGATTCTAAACGTGTTTTGGGATTTAAGTGCAAAAGGAGGATTGAACAACTAAATTTTTTCGATTGGTTTTGAAATGTTAAAAATCTAGTTCTTTGAAATGGTTCTGAACTCGTGCGAAATGTGATCCCATGGGATTTAAATAGCTTTTTTTCCAAAAACTTACAAAAATCGTCCAGCGGCCGGGAGCTTTGCCCCCAGACCCCCATAGCCACCGGCGGCTGGGGGCTCCGCCCCCAGACCCCGTCTGTGATACGTTTGAGTACACTAGCTTACTCAACACGTCTCCTAAGTTAGACATTTACACTTTTTAACAATTAGTTTTGGCCCTCTCCCTTTATCAAAATCCTGGTTAAGTGCCATCAGGCTACAGCTTCAGATCTTCCATTCTACGATATCTTTGCTCCACAAAAAGTTCCTTTTTCGAAACTTTCTGATGACATCATTGCATGTGATTTGCAGTGGTGGGCAGTAACTAGTTACAATTGTAACTAGTTACTGTAACTAGTTACTTTTTTAGTAACTGTAACTGTAACTTCGTTACTTTTTTTCAGATGTAACGATATTTGTAACTAGTTACCAGTTTAGAGCCCTAAAAAAAGTTACAGTTACAGTTACTTTTTTTACTACATGCTTTGAGGCAAATTATAGATTTTTTATGAATTCCATTGAAAATTATTGTATTACAATGGCAACATAGGACGCACAGTCGCATGTTTGATCAACCATAACCTTTTATCCATATTTTCTTCACTGTGTTCACTGGACTATACATGTGGTTGCTGGTTAAAGTTTAAGTTAAAGCCGTCAGGCCTGTTTTTAGTCCAAATTTTTAATCACTAAAGTAACTGTAACTTGTAACTGTAACTTGTAACTGTAACTGTAACTAGTTACTTTTTCAAATTTGTAACTGTAACTGTAACTTAGTTACTTTTTTTGCCAAGTAACTGTAACTTGTAACTAGTTACTTTTAGAAAGTAACTTGCCCACCACTGGTGATTTGTGGTTTGGCCCCCCCCCCAATCAAAAATCCTGGCTACGCCTATGGTTGGGTATTAACATCAGTCCAAGTTAGGGAACTGGTTATTGTCAGATGTAGCAAATATGCTACTTCATGATCATGTGGTAATTTTTGGGGTATATTTTCTTTACTACACAAAGTTTTTGACAAGTTGCCTACATAGGTTACAGCTTGGCCTAACATAACAGTTAGTCAGCAAAATATATTTTCAGGCTGTGTTACCGGTACTACTAGATGTTTAGGCTACTCAGTTACTGGTAGACAAGTAAGAGGTTGAGTAGCTACTGGGTGTGTAGCTTACTAGTTATGTACCAGTATCAGCATAAAGTCATGGCTAAGCCATCAGATCAAAGTACAGGTTTCATAGCCTAACTAAGATACCAGTGTGTATTATACTGCATTGGTCTATCAACAACAATAACACCAGTTATATTGTTGTATAACACCAAACTGTGGGACTGTTGGCTCTATATAAAACAAAATTGCGATGTAATTTATTTTTATACTATCCAGCATACACCCCTGCACCAGCTATACTAGTAAATGCTTTGAAGCTGACAGAAGATAAAATTTTTTATCAAATCAACAATTTTTGTGGTTAGAATATACCATTTCAGCAGAGGTGGGCAAGTTAATGCAAAACGTTAGCTTCGTTAACCATTAGTCCGTTAACAAACTTCACACCTCCGTTAAAGGCGGTGAATCATCCAGCCAATTCCGGTGGTTTACAATAGCTAAAATTGAACTATAATTTTTGATATTTTTTGTTTTGATTTTGGGGCTGCGTTTGCAAAGATATTCAACAAATACAAAAAGATGTCCCCCAGAAAAAATTTTTTGGCAACTCTGAGTTTTGATCTTCCCGCCAAAACCACAGTTCTCTAAACTATTAGGCCTACTGTAATCTTATTAAACTATTAGGCCTAACTATCTCTAAACTATTAGGCCTAATAGTTTAGAGATAGTTAGGCCTAATTAGGTCTAAACTATTTAGAAATAAACTATTTGGAAATAAACTATCCCTAAACTATTAGGCCTACCACAGTTCTCTAAACCATTAGGCCTACTGTGGTTTTGGCGGGAAGATCAAAACTCAAGAGTTTCCAAAAACTTTTTTTCGGGGGACATCTTTTTGTATTTGTTGAATATCTTTGCAACTGCAGTCCAAAAATTAAAACAAAAAATATCAAAAATTATAGTTCAATTTTAGCTATTGTAAACCACTGGAATTGGCTGGATGATTCACCGCTTTTAACGTTAATCCGTTATTTTCAGCTTTAATTAACGGAAGTTAATAAAGTCCGTTAATCTGTTAACATTTTGCGTGTAATTTACATTTCTTTTTATTCACTCGCTTCTAGAACACGTATTGAGCTGTTAAGCTGATTGTAAGGAAATATTCATCGCTATGGCGGTCTGTTTGTGTTTTGGAAGTTACATTTGACAGTGTAATCTAATTTCAATATAAAAATAAGTTCAAATGCACAACGAAGCTGCGATCGGAAACTGTTTCGAAATTGTGAACAACGATAATTAATAGACCTATGAGGCTGCAGCTTATTATTTGCCACAAAAAAGAGCTCCTTTCTTCGCTTTCTTCTATAAAACTCGTGCTAATACTCAACAAGTGTTACCAGTGCAAACTGGTTTGTACCTGTCTGATGAATGAATGGTGCGAGATATTAGCGATAAAACCTTAACGGAAGTTAACAGAACTTAACGGAAGTTACTTTAGTCCGTTAACAGAACTTAACGGAGGTTAATTTAGTTCGTTAACATGAAAAAACTTTTTAACGGATTAACGAGTTAATGAAAAAGTTAGATTCGTTATTAACGGATTAACGATTAACGGACTTGTGCCCACCTATGCATTTCAGTTCAATCACTGCAAATCAGACGAAGATTTTAACATTTTTGCATGGTTTATTGTGTTATTTCCCAGCAGGTAAGCATCAAGCAATCAACTTTTTCACATAAGTGTTGTTTTCCTGAATTTAGTTGCCGATATTTATAGTGCTTCAAAGCCACAATTAGAGAAAGTGAAAAGTAACACCAAACATTCTGACATTTGCAACATCTTCTTTTAGTGCAGTTATTCTCGTACAGTACATGTTTTTAGATTTATTTTTAGTAATCAATCTGCCAAAAGCTAATTATTGTGCTTGAAATTTATTATGGCTAAAACTAAAAGAACAGCTGCAGAAGTTGCTTAACAGATACTCAATGCAGAGTTTGGTGATCAGTCTGATATTGAAGATTTATCAGATGAAGGTAATGATCAAACACAACAAGAAGAAATAGAAGTTGAAGAAGAAACAGTGGTTGAGATAGAGATAGATAAAAGCTCCAGTGAAAAAGAAAATCAAGAACTGGCAGCTAAAAAACGCACAAAAAAGCAACCAGTCAAGAAAAAAGTTTCTTGGGTAAAAAAGCGATTCATTCCTTCCCCACCTTTGAAAACAATTGAAGATCTGCCACTTTCCCACCCACTATTTCCATATTCATATTTTTAAAGAATTTATAACAGACTCTTTGCTTGAAGAATTTAGTGAAAAAACAAACATGTATTATTTCCAAAACACAGGAAAAGATCTGAAAGTGACTGTTGAAGAAATAAAAACTTTGTTTGGTATTCATTTTGAAATGGGATCAGCAAAGTTTCCTACATTGAGAACTAACTGGAGCAAAGCTCGTCGCTATAACCTTATAGCTGATGCCATGACTTTTAATCGGTTTAGTGTTCTTCGAAATAATCTACATTGTGTAGACAATCTGCAAGACAATAACAGGGACTCTGACAAATTTTGGAAAATACGACCTATTATGAAGCAAAGCTTAAATGTCATGCTACAACAACAACCAGAGAAAACTGTGTGCGTTGACGAGCAAATAATACCTTTTAAAGGGCGATTGGGGTTAAAACAATACATTAAAGGCAAACCAAATCCGTGGGGCATCAAAATATTTTTTCTGTGTGGCGAGTCTGGCATGCCTTATAATTTTATAGCTTATCAAGGAAAAACAACTAGCCTTCCAAAAAAGCATTTGCCCTTAGGACTGTCTGGTGCTATTGTTATGTCCTTGGTTGAAGGCAGATTGATCCACTGCAGTGATTACAGACTTTTTTTAACAATTTATTTACATCTCCTGCTTTGGTACAACAGTTATTACCGAAAGGAATATACTGTACTGGAACAGTGCGCAACAAACGAATGGGATCTCTACCCATCAAAATAAATGCAGAGCTGACAAAAGAAGGAAGAGGTGCAATGGACGGATGCACTTCTCGGGATGAGAAAATGGGACTAGTTCACTGGAATGATAATTCCGTTGTTACCGTGATTTCATCGCCTACGACTGGGAAAATGAACAAGGTAACGTTACCAGATATGTTAAATCTGCAAAGGAATGCATTCAAATCCCATGTTCACTGCCCATCCTGAAATACAACAAGAGCATGAGAGGTGTTGATAAGTTGGACTTTTTAATCTCGCTGTACCGGATACATATCAAATCCAAAAAATGGACACTGAGAGTAATTTTTTATTTTGTTGATTTAGCAGTTGTGTCATCCTGGCTAAAGTACAAAAAAGACTACAAATCCATTGGTACGCGAAAGTCTGAGCAATTGTCCCTGCTGCAATTTAGGTACAGTATTGCTGAATGCCTTATACATTGTGGAACCAACCCTAGTGCACGAGTGTTATCAGGCCGACCTGTGCGACGATCATATGAGCATCAACCACAGAGTGATGTGCGTTTTGATGGTATAGGTCATCTTCCTGCAAGGAATGAAAAAAGACAACGTTGCAAAAATGCTGATTGCATTGACACATTTGCACACTTCTTCTGTGTGAAATGCAAAGTATCTCTGTGTCTTAACAAACACAGAAATTGCTTTTTCGATTATCACTCTCTTCTCCATGACCATCACTTCAGTGATATGGTTTAGATTGGCATAAAACATTGGTGCAGGAAATGTGAATAAATTCACCAATACCGTATAGGTGCAAAAAAAGCATTGCTTGATTTATGAGGATGCGTGGTGTGCACATAATGGAACTAAACATTTGAACTGACTTTATTGGTACTATTGCACATACTAGTATCCGGTATACTAGTTTACTGGAGCAATTGCACCTAATAGTACTGAACATTTTGAATTGCTTTTACTAGTTAACTAGCACTTGTACAAAACGTTTGAACTGCTTTCTTGATTGATGCTGAACTGATTTCTGATTTTTCTATTTGATTTTGAAATGACGTGTTTTGAATCTGACTTTAATTGACTTGTTTGCCAAAGCATATAGCAGTTATTGCTCCACCGCTGTGTAGCAGCGATATATTAGATAGGACCAAAAGTTACTTGAATTGGAAAAATGCCATGATTTTTTATTGTAATATGAATACAAAATAGTTCTCCTAAAAATTAAAAGTTCTCAAAAATTGTCTTTCTTGGTGAAAATTCGATAAGATTGACTCCTAATTTTCTATAAAATTTATCTTTTTTTCTGTCGTATTTTGTAGACGTTTACAACCATATGCTCATGATGTATCAAATATGATACACCCCGTATCTCTGGGGTTAGTTGGAGTTTGCGACTAAAAATTATTTTGTGGCTTATTGGGACTCTATTTGGCTCAAATTTTCTAAATATACCAAAATTCACTTGCAAAAAATAATTCGTGACTGAAAGGTTTAGATATCTTTTATTGCGTCTGGAGCTGAGCTGCTTTCTTGGGAGCAAACGGCTACGATTGAAAACTTAGATGCTGCCGGCTTTGCACCTGAATGTACGGTAAGTTGTATCTACTTTCAGACTATAGCGTTAAGTAACGGGAGTTAAAGTGCATCTCCCAATACAAAAATAATAATAGTACGATACAAACGATCTTCAACTCACATCTCCATACTGCATCTTAGACGTGACACTGTTAACAGGTTACTGAATTGCACGTTGCTAAATGAAGCGTTACACCCTGAAAATGGAAGCGTGAAAAAATAAAGCGCCAAATTGTGTAAACAAAGGATCAGCGGCTTTGTGGTTTGCAAGCTTGAACCAACAGAAAATATGGGTTCGAAACTACCTCATTCTCCCCAGGCAAAGCAAAAACTAAAGTAGGCTACAGTTTCATATGGCATAATTCCATAGGTGGACAAGTTAATGCAAAACGTTAGCTTCGTCAACCACCAGTCCGTTAACAAACTTCACACCTCCGTTAACGTTAATTCGTTATTTTCAGCTATAATCAACGGAAGTTAATAAAGTCCGTTAATTCGTTAACGTTTTGAGTGTAAGTTTCATTTCTTTTTCTTCACTCACTTCTAGAACACGTATTGACGCTATTGAGCTGATTGTAAGGAAAAATTTATTGCTATAGTGGGCTTTTTGTGTTTCGGAAGTTACATTTTGCAGTCTAATCTAATGTCAAGATAAAATTAAGTTCAAATGCACTAACGAAGCTGCAATCGGAAAAACTTTGAAAATTGCGAGCAGCGATAAACAGACCTATGAGCTTATTTTTTGCCACAAAAAAGCTTCTTTTTTCCTTTTTTTTTCTATAAAACTCGTGCTAATACGCAACAAGTGTTACCAGCGCAAATTGGTTTGTACCGGTACGATGAATAAATGGTGCATGAAATTAACGATAAAAATCTTAACGGAAGTTAACCCAGCTTAACGGGTTAATTTAGTCCGTTAACGTAAAAAACTTTTTAACGGATTAACGTGTTAATGAAAAAGTTGGCTTCATTATTAACGAGTAACGGATTTGTGCCCACCTATGCACAGTGGCGGATTTAGGGGGAGGATGGGGGGATACATTCCCCCCACCAGCCTAAACATAACGTGCATATGAATAATACTTAACCTATTTAAAAAAAGCAATCAGTGAATAGTCGTTAGCCCGTGTGACTATGATATAATTTCAAAAGCCTAGGGAGGGGAAGGGTGCAAGAAAATAGTATTTGTGCAGCGAAGTTTTTATAAAACAGAAATTAGTGTTTTACAGGTCCGATTGAATCGAAGACGCCAAATCAGCAAAACTCACAACTTGCACTTTTCAGCGATAAAGGCATAGGAGCACAACCAGTGGCGGAGTTATGGGGGTGGATGGGGGATACATCCCCCACCAGCGTAAACATAACGTGCATTTGTGTATTAAACTTATTTGAAAAAAAGCAATCAGTGAATTTTCGAAAGGCCGTGTGACTGTGGTATAATTTCTAAAGCCCTGTGAGGGGAGGGACAGAAAAATGTAATTTTTACAGCGAAGTTTTTACAAAACAGAAATTAGTCTTTTACGGGTCCGATTGATTTGGAAGCGCCGAATTAGCAAACTATACAACTTGCACTTTTCAGCGATAAAGCCTACACAATGCAAATCATTTCTTAAGTGACACATTAGCTGTAAAAAAGTGAGCATTAAGCGAGGACAAGAACATTAATCCTAAGCAGTAGTGTAGCTAGGGGGGGGGCTATACCTCTCCATTGGCCTGTCAACTAAAATGCAAAATACAAAATATCACGTTTTTAGCACTTCTGAGACCGTTTTTCGTACTGAAATAGACCAAAAAGTGATTTAAAGCATTTTTTGAAACATATGCTTAAGGGAGGCTAATTCGTCAAAAATAAAACTCACAAATCAAAAACAAACTTTAAAAAATGACCAAAAATAAGCAGTAAAATTTATCGCTAGTGTAAAAAACTTGAACACGGGTTTCATCAACAAATATATTATAAGCGTAAACTCAGAAATGGGGTGGAGAGGCCAGTAGCGTAGCCAGGGCCGGCCGGCGGCCGGACAACCAAAATGCAGAATAAGAAAAACATCACGTTTTTAGCTCTTCTGAGACTGTCTTTTGCACTGGAATTGACTAAAAAGTGATTTAAAGCATCTTTTGAAACAATATTTGCGGGGGGGCTAATTTGTCAAAAATTGAAATCACAAATCAATGAAAACTTTAAAAAATGCCCAAAAATAAACAATAAAATTTGATCGCTAGTGTAAAAACGCCAAACATAGGTTTTATCAACAAATATATTTTAAACTCAGGAATAAGGGGGGGGGGGGGGAGGGGGCTATTCAGTGTTAATTAATTACCAATCACTTTTCTCAAATATCTTTCCATTGGCCCTCCCCCAATTATTTTTCTTTATAAAATACAGACGAAATAGATTACTCCGTGTGAGTTTTATTAAATGATAGGATTTTATGATTTTCAGCATGTAAACAAGAGAACTGCAATGTTATCATTAGCCACTTCCCACATAGCCCATTAATGCAATCAGTTGAAGCAATTTCTAAGCCACGTTTTAAAAGCATTATTTTTTATTAAAATAGCTCTAAAATTAAGTTATATTTGCAAAAAAATGCAAAATTTTCGAGCGCTGGGGGCTCTGCCCCCAGACTCCCGTACCTCCGGCGGCTGGAGACTTTGCCCCCAGACCCCCAAAACAGCCCCCCATTGCGAATTTCTGGCTATGCGCCTGGGAAAGGCTATTCAGTATTGCTTAATTACCAATCACTTGTCTCAATTCTCATTGCATTAGCCCCTCTCCGATCATTTTTCTCTATAAAATATTGATAAAACAAATTACTTCGTGTGAGTTTTATTGAACTATAAGATTTTATGCTTATGATTTACCAGCATCCAAATAAGAAAACTAAAAATTTACCATTAACCACCTCTCACAAAGGCCATTTATGCAACCAGTTGAATCATGTTTGCACTGCCAATTTCTATGCTGCTGTTCCGGACGCACCCTTTGGCTGTGTACAAGTTCTTTAATTAATTGTTATTATTTCAATGCCTTACTATGACGTAACAACTACACTTGACGCAGTATGTGTTTAGCAATAGCCGACAGGGAGTTGACGGCAGACTAGCGTCAAGTAGACCCAGGAACAAATAAGTTGTTCTTTGCTCGGAAATGCTTAAATAGGAAGGCTCAAAAAGGCCCAATAATACTTGAATTGTTACTGAACATCAGTCGAGAATAACTCTGTTGCTCAAACGTAGTGAAACAATAATTTGTGTACATCTTGGTGGATTTTCAAGTTTAGCCTATATGAGTGTGGTGACGACAATTAGTGAAGGTTAACATCGTGTTTGGATTATCAATAGCGAAAGGATTTCCTTATAATTTTCGAGTGAATCTAGACTATCGTTGTAGAAGTTTAGTAGGTCTGCTGCTTCGACGCCAAAAACCCGGTCGACAACTCAACATACGTTCGCCAGCATTCGCGACGGACCATAATAAGAAGAACAACTTAAAGTCCCGAACTAAAAAGACTGCTCCGACTTCTGTCGTAGCCTAATTGTCAGCTTGAACTATTTTCCGCGACAGTAGGCTAACGTAACCGAGACGAATTTTTTCTTTTGGACAATTATCAGACAGTTTTAGGTTTAGTTTTTTTTTGTGAATTTAGTTTGTAAAAATTACAGTGTTTGTGTGCTAGGCCTACGTGCTAATTCCGGTATGCTAGAGAACTCTGAGGAAATGAGTGACGCCCGGACTCTTCGGTTTGAAAGGCGTGAGCTTCAAGCACGAATAGATTGTTTTGTTACCTCCGTTTTCTCGCCTGACACGAGCGATAAAAATGAACCTTTTCAGTCAGCATACGACACTTTAAAAAGCAATTTAATCACATTAGATAATAATGCTTCACACGTTTTGCAAGAAGGAGATGAGCTTAGGGATTTTTGTGACAAATTAAAAAAGTTAGGTCAGTCACTTGATGATGCGTATCGTTGCTGGTGAGACAATGCTGTCACCTCCCCACCAACTGCAACTCTCAATCGAGAAAAATCACATGACATCGAACCACACGACTCGGTAAGCAATGTAGGCTCAGGTTTCAGCCACACAAGCTTAACTCCGTCCCAATTGGCTCACAAACAAATTGACCTAGACCTCGAACGCCAAAGGCTTGAAGCAGAATTTGAAGCGCAACAGGCTCGAGCCGAGGCTCAGCTAAAACTAAAGCTTAGCTTAGCGGAACTACAAGCTAAGGAGAAACGTTTAGCACTTTCTAATCCTGGTTCAGTTGTGAGTAGACGCTCATTGCCAGTAAAGGTACTAGGTCAAAATCTGTCAGTTCCTCGCCACCCACAAAGCCATGCAGGAATTTTGCAGACACAAATGGGTGAGCAAAAAGATGCGACATTCTCTCACTATTTAGACCATCGTATGCCTTCTTCCAGTCGTCAATTGACAAACACAAGTAGGGAAATTCTCACTACAGAACCACCACGCACAGCTATAGGTCACCTTGATACCAGCCATTGCCCACACCAACCCATCACTTCTCTTACTCAACATGCACAGATTGCACACACATTGCACGCACAGGAAAACGTTTCTGATGCACATTGCAATGAGAATGCAGTACGTCATACACCTCAGACACCACCTGGGGATCTTAGTCACAATGAGGCTCATGCTGAGCCGAATCCACTTTTGACAAATCACACACAACACCACAGTTTGGCTCGTACACAACCACTCAAAACACAGGAGCTTGCTGTGGATCACAATAACGTGTACCGTGAATCACAACCCGCACATGACTTTGCACTGCACCGCAGGGGAATTTACGCACAGAACAATCAGTCTGATGCAATTAAGAAGTCTGATGCACCCCATAATGATCACCGGTATACACCTTCATCTAACAACACTCAGACACATTTCCACGACAAAAACCCTCACATCAGTCCTCAGGAGTACCAACTTTTGCTTGAAGAGGCTCGTGAAATCCGGTTTACCGGCAAAAAGTTGCCTTTCATCTTTTACTACAACCAAATCATTGAACTTTTGGATCGTTGCCCTGATCGAAATCGCAAGATGGACCTCTTGCGTGCCTCATGCCAAGAGGAGGCTCGAGAAGCTGTCACAACCCTTGTACCCCCTGTACCGGGATGGGGTGTTAACAAGCAAATTCAGAGAGCATTAGAGGGGCTTCGACTGCGTTATGGTTGCAACAGCTTTCTGTCTGAACCGCTAGTAAAGCGAGTTCGCTCGGGTCCGAAACTTCACAGGATTGATCTTTCTGTTTTGGAAACCCTAATATCAGATCTGAATGATTGTGAATTGTATGCGAGAGCACATAAACAGATTGATTCACTAGACAGCTTTTTCATAATTGATATCGGTGAACGTCTCCCAAACTTCTTCAAAAATCGGTATGCCGACTATCTACAAGATCGATACCACAGTTTGGACAAGCCTACATTTGACTCTTTCAAGTCCTTTTTGAATCGCGAGCTGGAACGAATCAACTCAACATTCGCTCAACGGTTCTTAGGGCTAGCACAGGACCGTTCAGACAAGTCACATGCACCAGCTAAGCTCAGAGTGCATCAGGCAAGCCTTAATGTGAAAACAGAACCCAACAATTACAGACCTTCACCAGTGACACAACACTCTCAGTCTCATACACGACAACCCCCTGTGTGTTTTATTTGCTCTACCCCGAGTAAAACGAACCGACATTTGCTTAATGAATGCAACACATATAGGAACATGACATTGCAACAACGCTATGATAATATCAAAACGGCAGGTCACTGCATTAATTGCTTGCAACAACATGACTTGAAAGATTGCATACACAATTGTAAATGCAGACATTGTGGCAAACACTACCAACACAAACACACAACTTCTCTTCATGCTCTGTACACACCTGTATTTCCCCCAGAAAGTGCGGGTAGCCATGGGGCCGCCACATCTTTCCATCTTCCTGCCGGGAGACCTCGTGGGGCTGCCAGCTTTTCAAATCATCAACCTGAAAAGAGTCGAGGGGCTGCTGGTCCGTCTTTCCTGGTGCAATCGGCCGATGCTCTGAGCCAAAATGATGCAAGGGATGTCCCAGTCAAGAAGCAGGTACTAGGCTTACATACCAGAAAGGCGGGTGTACTTACGCGCATTTCGGCTATAAGGGTCATAAATCCTCAGACAGGAAATAGCTTGAATGTGTATGCTCAACATGACTCGGGCTCCGAAGTAACAATTGTGTCTGACTCACTTGTGAATAAACTTGGTTTGAAAAGTGAAGGAAGCTCTCGGATAATTCTGCACACAGTGACTGAAAGAAAAGAATCCGACTTTCACTATGTTTCCTTTGATGTAGAAGCTCTACACAATGGCGACCATTTTAACATTCAACAAGCTTGGGTCATGAATAATTGGTCTGATGACAGTTACACATTACCGCATGACTATGATCTTTCCGAGTATTCTTAGTTTGATAATGTAGAATTTGAGGTGTTACCAGATCGGAAGTGTGTCGATATACTTCTTGGGCTTGACAATTCCCATGTTATGACAGCCCTAAAAGAACGCACAGGACGCCAAGGAGAACCCCATGCTATCAAAACTCCAATTGGGTGGGTGGCATCGGGAGGATCAGGCAAGACTTATTCTTATCATTCAATGCGAGTATCAGTCAACACGAACTGGGAATCGAACGAAGAGAAGATTCTTGAACTGCAGCAAGTAATTCGGGATATGACACTTGAAAATGACGAGACCCAGTTATCAAGAAGTGATCGAGAGGCTCAGCAAATTGTGGAAGGCTCCAACACTACGGTTGTAGATGGAAGATATCAAATGCCTGTCCCGTTTAAAGAGAATGTAAAAGACTTGCCCTACAACTTTCCTTTAGCAGCAAAATGGTTATCTTTTCTTCGACGCCGAATGCTGCTCCATCCGGAGTATGGGCAAGTGTTGACCGAGGCTATAACTGAGCTCAGGCAAAACGAGTTCATAAAACCTGCCGATAGAGAGTCCAGCAATCAAATAAACTATCTGCCATACTTTCTGACCACTCAATCCAAACCCAGAGTTGTATATGATGGCTCTGCTACTTATGAAGGTCGCTCCATCAACAGTTGCATTCACTCGGGACCAGACCTTCTCAATTCACTCGCAAATGTTTTGGCTAAGTTTAGAATGGGCCAATATGCTTTAATGGCAGATATAACAAAATGCTTTTTCCAGATATCACTCCCTCAACACCAACAGGATCTTTTCCGAATTCTCTGGTACAAAGATGACGACATAAGCAAGGGGGAATTACAGCCATATAAGTTGACGAGGCATGTGTGGGGAATCGTCAGCTCACCATACATAGCATGTGCAGCAATCCGCAAAACAGCTGAAGAGAACCCCACGAATGCGTCTTCTTATACCACCGACACGATACGAAATTGTATGTACATGGACGATTTGCTTTTTAGCACTGATACGCTGGATAAAGCCCGACTAGTGGCATCAGAATCTGTCAGACTGCTTGCCAGTAGAGGCTTCAAACTGGTTAAATGGACAGCCTGCCGAAAGGCCGTACCTATCATTGCTGAAATGGAGGAAGCAGTTTTGGCACCCTCAATCAGGACCTTGGACTTAAAAACTGAGGAGCCACTTCCTGATCTTAAAGCGATGGGGTGCACATGGAATGCAGAAGAAGACACTCTGAAGGTTCACTTCTCTGTTTCCAAGCCTCAACACTACACAAGACGTGGCTTGTTAAGTCAACTAGCCAGCAATTATGACCCTTTGGGTTATTGCGCTCCCTTATTTTTGAGAGGGCGTCTCATCTTACAGCAGTTGGCTATAGAGGGAAAATCATGGGATGAACCAATCACACAAACTCATGTTAAAGCGTGGAATCGCTGGAGAACCACTCTAGAAGAGTGGAAAGATCTTACTATACCTAGATGGTATTTTGCGACCTCATCTTTTTCTGATGAAGGCATTAACGCAGAATATGAACTTCATGCCTTTTCTGACGCTTCCAATGAAGCTTATGGATGTGTCGTTTACTTGCGAAGCAAACACAAACTGAAGTCGGCACCTCATTCGTGTTTGGGAAGAGCCGTGTTGTTTTAAAACACCAGCAGAGTTGGCCAATCGCCAAAAAAGAATTGTTTGCTGCCGTCATATCTGTAGACCTGATGTCTTAAGCTCAGACAGCACTTCAACTGCCCCATTGCCAGAAGTTTTTCTGGTGCGATTCAAAAGTTGTGATGCAGTGGATCTCGAACCCAGATCTTCGCCTAGACAAATTTACATCTCGACGAATTGATCGCATTCTACTATATTCCCAATCAGAGGAATGGCACTTTTGCCCAACGTTACAAAACCCAGCTGACGTGGCTACACGCTCAATTGCCCGATCTGCTTCTGGTCGAATTCAGCTATGGTTGCATGGACCATCGTCTCTAAACCAGCCTGGCCAGTGCATGGCGATGCCTCATGTCGCTGTGCATCAGGTACACGTGTCTTCAGATAGGTCAGTAAGAGGGACACTTTTGGATGTCATTAAAGCTGCACCCAGTTGGTACATACTCAAAAAGAGAACAGCTTATTTAATGGCTTTTGCACAATACGTCAAACAAAAGGCGGGCAAACAGCCAATTCAAAAGCCAACAATTGACGCAAAGTGTCTGAGCACCGCCTTGCTTCAGTTGACTCAATATGTTCAAAACGAATTTTTTGGCAGTGTGTTTAAAAGCCTGTCAGAAAACTTTCCTGATTCTTTAGAAAAAATTATCAAGCAGCTGACTTCTCAGCATGCTTTATCTGAAGCTGAACAAAAAAATCTCGCTGACTTGCGATCTTTGCGATGCCTCAGGCCATACGTTTCAGCCGACGGCATACTTCGCATTGAAGGAAGACTTGAAAAAGCCGCACTTCCTACTGACGAAAAATTTCCAATTGTTCTGCCATCTAGACATCCCTTTACTCGCTTACTTGTGCTTCATTGCCATGAAAGATGCGCTCATGGGGGCACCCAATACACGTTAATGCTCACAAGACGACAGTATTGGATCATCAAAGGAATATCTGCCATGAGGCACTACACGAGCAAATGCAATGCCTGCATCATCAGCAGAGCACATCCCATACGGCAACTTATGGCAGATCTCCCTGCTTGCAGAATGGCTATCAACAAAAAACCATTTGCTCACACGGGATGTGACTATTTTGGACCCATCTTTTACAAAGAAGCGAGAAGTGAAAGAAAAGCTTGGGGTCTACTTTTCACATGTTTAACTGTCCGGGCAATTCATGTAGAGATTGTGACGTCTCTGGACCTGAATAGCTTCATTTTGGCTTTCTCCCGCTTCATTGACCTCAGAGGCCCAGTTTCAAGCCTGTACTCGGACAATGGGACAACCTTCAAAGCTGCAGCAAATGTGTTGCCAGAACTTCTGCAATCTTCCGGACTTCAGTCTTTTTTCAGACATCAAGGTTTGACCTGGGAGTTCATACCTCCTTACAGTCCTTCCCAAGGCGGAGCCTGGGAATCACTCATTAAGGTGTTTAAACGAACGCTCACAAACACAGTTAACTTAATACATCGCAAACCCACACTTGTGGAGCTTCAGACGTACACTTCGAACGCTACACGTTTGGTAAACGATAGGCCTCTCACTGCACAAAGTGATGACCCACTTGACTACAACGCAATCTCACCGTCATCACTCCTCACACCATCGCTTGATCCAGTTTTGCCGATTGGTCAAGTGCACGATAGGGATCACTTACGCCGTGACAACAGATACAATTGCTCGCTGGCTCAACAGTTTTGGGAGCGTTGGGTTAAGTTCTATCTTCCACAGTTACAACGTTGTAAGAAGTGGTTCAAATTCACACCTAACCTTCGAGTCGGCCAGATGGTATTGGTTGGGGGACCCGCAGAAGTTAACAAACGAGGTAATTATCGCCTTGGACGTGTTGCTCGCGTACATCCGCAGTGGCGTAGAGGTAGAGCGATTGTACGCAGAGCTGTTATCACGGTTCCTGTTTTTGATGAGACAACCGGAAAGCACCAAGTTACTGAAATAGAGAGAGATCTTTCTAAGATCGCTCCTCTCGAATTTTGTGAATAATGTTTTGTGTTTATGTTTACATTTTTGCGTAAGTCACCACACTTGAATTGCTGATTTATTTATTTTTTTTATTATGCTGTAAATAGTGCTCGTGCATTACTTGACACCGCTGTGCTTTTCACTCATACCCGCGCTCAAGCTGCGTCCTTTAGACTGTTGTGACATTATAAGCCTGAAGATACCCTCCTCCTCATAATGGGGGCCGCTTATGTTCCGGACGCACCCTTTGGCTGTGTACAAGTTCTTTAATTAATTGTTATTATTTCAATGCCTTACTGTGACGTAACAACTACACTTGACGCAGTATGTGTTTAGCAATAGCTGACAGGGAGTTGACGGCAGACTAGCGTCAAGTAGACCCAGGAACAAATAAGTTGTTCTTTGCTCGGAAATGCTTAAATAGGAAGGCTCAAAAAGGCCCAATAATACTTGAATTGTTACTGAACATCAGTCGAGAATAACTCTGTTGCTCAAACGTAGTGAAACAATAATTTGTGTACATCTTGGTGGATTTTCAAGTTTAGCCTATATGAGCGTGGTGACGACAATTAGTGAAGGTTAACATCGTGTTTGGATTATCAATAGCGAAAGGATTTCCTTATAATTTTCGAGTGAATCTAGACTATCGTTGTAGAAGTTTAGTAGGTCTGCTGCTTCGACGCCAAAAACTCGGTCGACAACTCAACATACGTTCGCCAGCATTCGCGACGGACCAGCTGCATTTTAAAAGCATTATTTTATCTAACTAGCTCTTAAATTAAATTATTTTTGCAAAAAAAATGCAAAATTTTTGAGCGCTGGGGGCTCCGCCCCCAGACCCCCGTGCGGCTGGGGCTTTGCCCCAGATCCCTAAAACAGCCGCTCCATTGCGAATTTCTGGCTACACCCCGGGTTACAACACATCAGAATTTTTGAGATTTTGTGCTAAAAAATTTTTATCATCTCCCCCCACCACAATTTTCTGGATCCGCCACTGCCTATGCATAATTCCAAACAAAATATGGCACAAAAAAGAAAACAAAAACGAAACAGTTGCTAATACGCCGAATTACTGGTAGTGCTTAGTTCAATTTGCCATCTCATTAGTTCATCATTTTAAATTTTTCCATTGTGCTTCGTATTAAACATACGACACAGATTTTTGATCAGTGATTAGCGTAAAATGGCGGCCAGTCAAATGATGCTTCCCACATATGATCAGCGTCAATAACTGCAGAGGCTTTCTTCTCAACCGAGGAATGCTTCAGTTCAGAGCCATTAAAGCATACGAGGGAAAAACGCAATAGATCTATTATTATTTGACAGTGATTAGCAGCTATTTTGTTTGACTCTAGTCAATCTCTTCATGCAAACTTACACGTTATTAGATATCTCGCACGATGCCTGCTGCTGAGCCGTCTTCTTCGAAGCAGCAAGAGTTAATCGACGTTTTGCTACCTACGGTAAGCTGTATCTTTAATCTTTAGTTTGGTTAGCAGGTTGCTTAGGCTGCTCTACAATGTGAATTTCAATATGTTTTGCCCTTAAACAGACATTTCGTTGTACTATCTTTATCAATCTTTTTTCGACTCTTGAACTGCATCCGTCGGCAAATCTTCATTGAGCCTATCATTAATGAGTGCTGTAGTTAAAGAGTCTGTAGAAGCATGCAGCCGTAAAAACCTACCGCAAACTCCTCATAAATGAATCACTTTTCAATGGAGTATATCCGACTATGTTTAAAAGGGTACAATTAAGGATACCATTGATTCATCATCACCTAGTTTAAAAGAAATTGCAGTGTATATTAAATTCGCAAATAATCGTGTTTGGAAATAGAAATTGCTAATGCTAGTAACCATTACCATATGAGTTCTTTAAATATCATATTGGTTGCTGCAGACTTTGATTCCATTCCAATGACGTAAATCTACGAATAAGGCGTAGTTTTTGCCTCTGTTTTATCAATTAGCTGACTTTTTCAGCGCAGTTGTTTGAAAATAATGAAAAAGACGTATATCATCAGCCATAATCTATGGCAAATATTCTTGAATATGTTGAAGCTCTTTATTGCATATCTTTTTTGTAGGTAAAAAACATCAAACTGCCGCCCAAGCTGAAATCACGTGAGCGACCAAAAGTCAGCCTTTTCATAGCCATAGGATTACCTCGAAAAAAGAAAAGTAGAGCAAAACTGATGCCTTTTAAAAAAACTTCTTCCGAAAAAGGAAAATGTAAGTTTCAAAATTTTGGTTTCGCAGGATTGTAATAAAGACGTGGTGTAGTGTTCTGGGTTTTTTTAAGTAAAACAGTAACGATACACAAGCATATGAGTTAGTGGCTTATGCTACACAGTGTACAAAGTGTGTGCTACTGTACTTAATCTTGCAATTTATGGTAACACAGAATATGTTCCTGGCGTACGTCATAAAAAAACTACTACGATGTACTCATCTAGCATGTTAAGTCATAACAAATCACTGCGGTTTGGTACGTCATAGCAATTACGATGTTTACGATGCTTCATGACTACGTATAACATACATATGACAAATATTTCTGACTGCAAGAAGAAAATAACATGAACTCTACCAAAAATACACTATACGTGGCTTCAGCATTATGGTATTAAATCAACTAGATTTCTTGTAATTTAGGTATGTTGCTGTGGTTCACCTATGAATGGTCAGCCGGTGCATCCATTCGCCAGGAGCAACTAATATCTGAAGACACCATTAAAGAAATAGATGAAGTTTCACATTCCTTTAAGGATGAAAATCTGAATCTATCAATAATTCGGCACCATTTCACTTAAAGCGGTTGGAAAGCAATTAAAAACTTGGTGGCAACCCTTCAAAAAGTAGAGTGGCGTTGTGATGCATGCCGACGAAATTTGAGTGGCAAGCAAATTCAATGTGACAGCTGTCTTGCGTGGATGCATCTACGTTGCTCTGCTCTAAAACAGCTGCCTAAAACTAACACCTGGTTTTGCAGAAATTGTTGCAAGTAGGGTCATTAGATTCATTATTTAGGGTGTTTCATTTTATTACTACTTTGTTATTTTTGTTATTTTACTTTGCTAATTTTGTATGAATTGTTATTTTTGTACTTCCTATTGTATCTGTTGTGACTTTTCAAGTTTGTGTCATTAATCAGACAGAAAATTTAATTTAATTAATTACTTTCTCATGAATTGCTGAAGAAGCATTCTGTAATTTGTAACTCATCTACAGTTTTGGGCAAAAATATGATTGCTGTTGCAGTTTTTAATCAAACCTTACAGTATTCTTACACTATTATTTTTTCGTAACTGCTTAACTGTATTGTTTACAACGGTATTTTATGTAACTGTAATATACTTTCTGGTACCTTAACTGTAATTTTTCACTTCTGCGGACACAATTTTGAATAATAAGGTCTAAAGCTGAATACGGCAGCTGTCCGTGACGAAATACTGATTATTGCTTGATGGTACATACCGGTACCTAATAAATTTGCATGCTGCATAACTTGTGGAAACTCTACTTTATAAAAAAGTTTACTCGATCTACGAATTCTATTACAGTCAAACCTCGGTTTAACGGACAAATGCGGACCAACGACAGTCCGTTGTTGAAAAAGTCCGTTAAACGAAACGCAGTGTTCCTCACTCTGTTACAATTGTGTGCACCTCAACTGCTAACATAGCTTATCTGTAACAGCAAATCTTAGCTTTTACTTGGAAAACAGACAAGTTTACGCGTCACAGACAAGTTTACACGTTTACGTTTTTCGGCTTGTTTAGGCATGTTTGTTATTATAACAGCACTAAAACTCAATGAGCAAAACAAGCTGAACAAGCTGACTGATACGTCTTGTGATGTCACAATGCAAGTAAACGGGGAATCATTATGTCTCTGCGACAACGTAGCACGATTTCTCGTTTCGTCGGCTATTGATTTTCGCTTGTAACAATTACATGTACAGCAGTCTATGCTTACGGAACGGTAAAATCCGAAGTCCGTTAAATCCGAAGTCCGTTAAATCGAGGTCCGTTAAATCGAGGGTTGACTGTACTGTCTTAATATACGGGCTTAAGAAACAAAACGATTTTTCTAAAAGTGATATACGTATCAAACTGGTTAAAATAACGCTACTTTTTTAAACATTGGATTGCGTTTTCTACTTTTTTTCAGTAACTTCCACGAAAGAAAAAGTAGAAACGACGTGGTCTGAAAATTGCATATAAATCCTGATTTATGCTGTGGTGTATGTTTGAAATTGCGGAAATTATGGTCAATATCTGCAGTACAGTGCTTGTTGTGCTTTGGATTCTCATATTCTTTTTTTCTTGATAAGCTGTGATGTACAATTAGACCATGCTACGACGCGATAGTTATTTCATTCCTTTTCTTGTGTGAATTCTTTTTTTTAAAGCGTAACTTTAACGGACGCACTTGTTCCGTTTGTGCAAACGGTTTTATTTAATGCATGAAATAGTAAAATTTTGGAAAACTTGAAGCTGTTGGTCTTTTGGCTTATGGCTAGAAATATTTTTTTATTTGAGGACGTGATGGCCTGCAATTTTGTTAATATAACACACAGTCATCTTTTGCGTTTAATCAAGGAGAGACTTTAGCTAGCATAGCTGTAGTAAAAATATGCGCATTGGCTCGGTGGTTACTTGCACGAACGTTGAATTGAACTGCTTCGTTGGAACTGAAAAGCCGTCGCATTGGAAAATCGGACGGACAGGAAGTGACTTTTTGCACGCGTGAAGGGCAAGGGCTAGAGCAAGACGAAATATGCATTCACATGTGAAACATAAAATTCAACACAAACGTTCATCTTCTATAGCACTAGGCTAAGAAAGTACGTGATGAGGCAGGTTGGATAGCTTGAGCACGAATGGGGAGCTAACGTTCTCATAACGTGGGAGCTACAGTATTGTGGCATGATTCTACCCCACAAAGGACCAACCTAACATATATGATTCATTAATTTTTGAACAAAAAATCGGCAGCTTAGGATGTGTCACGAATTTGGCTGTTGAAATTGCATCTCGAACCCATTATTAAAAACTGACGTAAGACCCGGCATACCTGTAAAATGCGTTTTAGAGTAGCCTAGGTAGTCAAACAAGTACGGCGTGTAATGCAAAACCAGAACAGCTTACCACCTGAACGTCATAGAAACTTACAAGAAACAACAGCAAATACCATATCACAATTGTTGCACTATCATTGAATTTGAGGCTGGTGGCATAGCCCAAATCGGGCCGAGTAGTCTACTTATCGTAGCGACTCAGTCTGATAAATGACAACAATAGTATCGCTAGGCCTTACTAAAACCAAACAAGTGTTTTGAGTTGACATTTAAAACTTACTTAGGGCGTCTAGTGCCCTCGATGCAAAAATCGATAAATTGATGTAGTACGAATACTTCGCGCTTTCGTTTTCTAGTGCGAAAATGCAAGTTATAATAATATTTATCGAGTACCCGCGTTTTGACATTCGCCGGTGCCCCAGGTTTTTTGCATACGAAACGGACCAGTGCAGCAGCTTTTTAATGTCGGAAACCGGACCGGTGCAGCAGCTTTTTATATTACGAACCGGGCCGGAGCTCTAGACACTGCCTTTTCTTTTCTTTCTAAATCTTGTGCACTCTTCTTCTCCTAAACCACATCGAATCGAATCTTTGCGTAAAGTTGTTAGGCTGCAAACGCAATTTGTTTCATGAAATTTTTTTGGGTTGCTTCTCCAAAAACCCCAAATAATGAAATATGGGGCCCGAAAAACTAATTTTTTTGATTGCTCAAGCTAAGGCGATATTTTTTTTTTATATCAGCAGTTGTTTAACAGACAAATATTTTGACATGGTTTGAGAGAGCCTCTCCTCTGAAATCTGTCGAAAATAATACCCCAAAATCAATTTTTTTGTACGTAAGCTAGAGAGCTACGGTAATTTTCTTCTGATTGCTTGGTGAAATTTGAAGAATAGATACCTACCGGTAACTTGCAGTCGGTGTAGCGTGAACTTAGTTTGGTTTGGATACGGTGTGGTGCAGCATGCAGACAAAGTTTGTGGACACAGCGCAGCATGCGGATGTATTTTTTGTTATCCGCGCCATCTCTACGACAGTCTACATACTGTAGTGTGGAAATAGACTTATAAAAATGCAAATGAAAAAGCGCATGGGTCATTCCATGCTTAAAGGTGGTGAATCATCCAGCCAATTCCAGTGGTTTACAATAGCTAAAATTGAACTATAATTTTTGATATTTTTTGTTTTAATTTTGGGACTGCGGTTTGCAAAGATATTCAACAAATACAAACAGATGTCCCCCTCAAAAAAAAGTTTTTTGGAAACTCTGAGTTTTGTTCTTCCCGCCAAAACCACAGTAGGCCTAATAGTTTAGAGAACTGTGGTAGGCCTAATAGTTTAGAGATAGTTAGGCCTAATTAGGCCTAAACTAATAAACTATCTCTAAACTATTAGGCCTAATAGTTTAGAGATAGTTAGGCCTAATAGTTTAATAAGATTAGAGTAGGCCTAATAGTTTAGAGAACTATGGTTTTGGCGGGAAGATCAAAACTCAGAGTTGCCAAAAACTTTTTTCGGGGGGACATCTTTTTGTATTTGTTGAATATCTTTGCAAATGCAGCCCCAAAAACAAAGCAAAAAATATCAAAAATTATTGTTCAATTTTAGCTATTGTAAACCACCGGAATTGGCTGGATGATTCACCGCCTTAAATTCAAAATGGCTTGTCACTATGTGTCACCAAACATAGATATTTGTTGTTAAACTTAAAGAGTATTACACGGAATAAAAAATAAAAATTTTTTTTTGAATATCTTTAGTGGTTTTCAAGTTCTCGCAGTTTGAATTTTCGGCCATTAAAGGGAGATTTTGCTCCTGAGTTTTGAAAATGGTGCTCCATTTCTGAAGCAGTCTGAAGCCTGAAATTGCGACTCAGGGGTTTTTGGGGTCAAGGAATTCATTTTCGATGTCAAAATTGCAAAAACATGACTTCTTCATGGTGAAAAATTGATTTTAAATTTTGGCGAGAGCTCAACTTTGGGGGCAAATTTCTGGGAGTAGGCGCGTTGCTGCGACAAAAAATTTGTTTCATCTATATCTCTTTTGCACATAGTTTTTGAAAATACACCAAAACAGTTTTTTGTTTACTTTTAGTGGCATATGAACTGAAAAAGATTTTTGTTTGGATAGTTGGAACGACCGACGCTCGCGTCGCGTGTTCCTTTGTTTTTACTCGGCCATTTTCTAACTAACGAGTGCGAGATTTCAGACTTTTGCTTATAACTCGAGAACCGTTTGGTCTAACTACATGAAATTTTGACAGCAGTTTGAGATTAATGAGTTTTATGTTTGTACCAAATTTCGAGGCAATCGGTCACGTGACTTCGGGTTTATGACCCGAAAACCGCCCCGAAAGTTTGGCGTAAAAAGCGGTCTAAGTCAAAAACGGCTTAAGTACGGCAAAAAATATTTCTCATGGTTATATGTCTAAAGATATCCTTTCATCCCTACCAACCCACTTTCGGCCGCGATGAGGTTTTTTTCTTATTTTTTTCCTTTTTTTTTCCTTTTTTTTTCCTTTTTTTTTTCCTTTTTTTTTCCTTTTTTTTCCTTTTTTTTCTTCCTAAATCTTGTACGCTCGAGTTCTCCTAAACCACAAAACATAGAAATCTAATTTTTGTGTGAAGTTGTTGAGGTACATACGCAATTGTGTCTCCTGAAATTTTTTTGGGGCAACTCCCCCGGGAACCCCCCCAAAATGGGGCCCCAAAAATCAATTTTTTGAACGGCTCAAGCTAGGGTGCCAGTTTTTTTGGATATCAGTAGACATTTGAGAGACAAATATTTTGACATAATTTGGGGGTACCACCCCCCTGGGGACCCCCCCAAATGGACCCCCCAAAAACAAATTTTTTAACCATTTAACCTAGGGTGCCATTTTTCTTTGATATCAGTAGATATTTAAGAGAGAAATATTTTGACATGGTTTGGGGGTACCACCCCCCCGGGAACCCCCCCAAAAAATCAAATTTTTGAACGGCTCAACCTAGGGTGCCAGTTTTTTTGTTGTCAGTAGATATTTGAGAGACAAATATTTTGACATAATTTGGGGGTACCACCCCTTCGGGGACCCCCCCAAAAATAAATTTTTTAACGATTTAACCTAGGGTGCCATTTTTCTTTGATATCAGTAGATATTTAAGAGACAAATATTTAGACATAATTTGGGGGTACCACCCCCCCGGGGACCCCCCCAAATGGACCCCCCAAAAGCAAGTTTTTTAACCATTTAACCTAGGGTGCCAGTTTTTTTTGATATCAGTAGATACTTAAGAGAAAAATATTTTGACATGATTTGGGGGTACCACCCCCCGGGGACCCCCCAAAATGGGGCCCCAAAAAATCAAATTTTTGAACGGCTCAAGCTAAGGTGCCAGTTTTTTCTGTTATCAGTAGATATTTAAGAGACAAATATTTTAACATAATTTGGGGGTACCACCCCTTCGGGGACCCCCAAAAAATAAATTTTTTTAACGATTTAACCTAGGGCGCCAGTTTTTTTTTGATATCAGTAGATATTTAAGAGATAAATATTTTGACATGTTTGGGGTACCACCCCCCCAGGGACCCCCCAAATGGACCCCCAAAAATGAATTTTTTAATGGGTTAACCTAGGGTGCCAGTTTTTTTTTGATATCAGTAGACACTTAAGAGATAAAAATTTTGACATGGTTTGGAGGTACCACTCCCCCGGGGACCCCCCCAAAATGGACCCCCAAAAATAATTTTTTTTATTGGTTTAACTTAGGGTGCCAGTTTTTTTTGATATCAATAGATATTTAGGAGACAAATATTTTGACATAGTTTGGGGGTGCCACCCCCCCAAATGGACCCCCAAAAATCAATTTTTTGAATAGATCAACTTGGGTGCCAGTCTGTTTTGATATCAGCAGATATTTAACAAACAAATATTTTGTCATATTTTGGGGGTCCCACCCCCCCAGGAACTCCCCAAATGGACCCCCCAAAAATCAATTTTTGAATGGCTCAAGCTAGGGTGCCAGTGTATTATGATATCAGAGGATATTCAACTGACAAATATTTTGACTCTACTTTTCTGGAGGTTCCATAATCAGATATTTTTGAATAATTGCTGATTTTACAGTAGACAAAAAGTACTTTTGAGCGTCACAGCATTAGCTATGCGTCGGTCGTTCACTGGGTTTGCTGGCAAACTCCCATCTAGTTAATTGTAAGAAATCTGCGATTATAATGGTTGTATCACTTTGAAAATTGTTCGAATTTTTGAAAAAAGTTTGGGAAACTAGTTAACTTGTTGTGCGAGGTAACTGCACTATAATTCAAGTACTGTAAATAGAAAAATCATTCTATCTATGCATAGACGTAGCCAGGGGGGGGGGGGCCAGGGGGCCCGCCCCCCCAATTAAAATAACACCAATGATAAAAAATCATGACAACATAGCCTAGCGATGTTTAGTTGCAGTAACGGACGACGAGGTAGCCCCAGAAACCCTAATCAACAACCAGAGGGGCCCTAACTAACAACTAGGGGGCCCCTAACCAACAACCAGGGGGCCCCAAGGCCCCTAACTAACCATCAGAGACCCCTAGGGACCCTAACCGACAATCAGGGGGCCCCTAACAGACAAATGGGGGCCCCAGAGCCTCTAACTGATGAACAGGTGGCCCTAGGGTCCCTAATTAACAACCAAGGGCCCTTAAGGCCCCTAACTAACAATCAGGGGGCTCTGGGGCCCCTGACTGACAACCAGGAGGCCCTGGGGCCCCTAACTGACAAACGGGGGTCCCGGGGCTTCTAACTGATGAACAGGGGGCCCTGGGTCCCTAATTGACAACCAGGGGCCCCCATGGCCCCTGACTAACAACCAGGGGGCTCCAGGACCCTTACTGACAACCAGGGGGCCCTGGAGCCCCTAACTGACTACCAGGGGCCTCTAACTGATGAACAGGTGGCCCTGGGTCCCATAATTGACGATCAGAAGCCCCCAGGGCCTCTAACAACCACGGGGCTCCGGGGTCCTTAACTGACAAACGGGCCCCTGGGGCCCCTAACTGACAACCAGGGGGGCCTGGGACCCCAACTAACGACCAGGAGACCCCTAACCAACAACCAGGGGGCCCCGGGCTCTTTACTAACAACCAGGGGCCCCAGAGCCCTTAACCGACAACCAGGAGGCTCCAGGGCCCCTAACTGACAACCAGGGGGCCCCGAACTGATGACCAAGGGTCCCCGGGCCAGGGGCCGCGTAATTCAAATTTTTAACAATTTATATGCAAAACCTGTGAAAAGTCTTAGAGTTTTGTGCTAAAAGTTACAATACCAGGCCCTCGTTTAACGTTATTATGGACTTAGTGCTATAACGCAGGTGGTAATGCAAACCCCCTATTGAAATACTACCAATGATGAATATAATGAGAGCATAGCCAGTATGCTGTCCTTGTCCGGAATTGCAGTTTCTTTAGCTTAGGATTTACGCGTACAAAAGTAAGTAATAATAATGATGACCACGTGTCCACGTCATAATAATGTCATGCAATTCCTGGAGGTTTCAAAAAACTGACAAGTGACTACACTCAAGTCCTCCACGATTAGAAAAAAAGTTATTTTAATTTCGCTTTAAATGTTTTTTTTATGAAAGAACTTAAGGGCACGATCTTATCTCAAAATCATAGGCGGAGACAGGGGGGTGGCCCAAGGGGCCCGGGCCCCTTCAATTGAAATGCTGCCAATGACAAAAGTTTACCAAAAAATTCTTGTTTCTTCATTTTCAGTTTCTTTTAGCGTCTTTGCGTACAACAGTACACGCGTACAACAGTGATGAACTATATATAATATTGACGACCAGGGGGTCCGGCGCACCCCTTAATTCAATTTTTTCCAACCAATTAAAACGTATAACCAGGGTAAAATCAAGGGTTTTTGATCTAAGAGTTGCTACCTCAGGCCCTCATCTAAACTTTTTATGAACGTAATGCAATAACCAGAGCCGTATTTGCCATGTGGGACAGTGCCAGGGCCTAGCGCTCAGATAGTTGGACTTTTTTTGGTCTTCGTTTACATTTGGCAGGAAGATGTTGCAAAAATTCCCTAAGTGCCAGGGACCTCGCGCTATGTAAATCCAGCCCAGAAATAACATGTTTAGTAAGCATAAGCATCTATCGTGCCATTTTTCAATAACGATACAACTCCCCCTCGCCAGTGTTTACGCACAAAATACTTTAAAAAAAAAAAGCTTGGGAATATGCTCATTAAACAAATCATTGAATATCAATTGAGGGGCCCTGGGCCCGCTGGCCGTACATGTACCACAACTGGTTAACTTCATGACAAAACAAAAATCTTGAAGGAAAATCTTCGAGTGGATTACTATTTACTGCTAAAATACTGCAGGAGGCAATGTGCTTTACTTCCCGCTACATGGACCAAATCACTTGCAATTAAAATTTTACACCATAATGCAAGATTTTTAAACGTGTTTTGGACTTTAATGGCAAGTAAATGGAGGATTGAACAGTTGAATTTTTTGGATTGGCTTTCAAATGTTAAAAGTCTAGTTTCTTGCAATGGCTTTGAACACGTGCGAAATGTGATCCAGTTGGATTAAAACAGCTTTTTTTTTCCAAAAACTTACAAAAATTGCCCATCAGCTAGCCTATAGTGGCTGGGGGCTCCGCCCCAAGACCCCCGTCTGTGATACGTTTGAGTACGGTACACTAGCTTACTCAACATGTTTCCTAAGTTAGATTTGCACTTTCCAACTATTAGTTTTCGCCCTTTCCCTTTACCAAAATCATGCTCAAGTGTCAACGGACTACAGCTTCAGATCTTCCTTTCTACGATATCTTTGCCCAACAAAAAGTTCCTTTTTTGAAAATTTCTGATGACGTCATTGCATGTGATTTGTGGTTTGGGCCCCCCCCAATCAAAAATCCTGGCTACGCCTATGTATCTACGTATCACCAATAGGTCAATCAATCATGATACTGTACGGGAAGTTTTAATAAAAGAAAGTGGCTAGTATTACGTTATGCAATGCCCATAAAGAGAATAAACATAAAGAGAATAAGAGAGCAAAGAGTGAATGCTCATTTGCTCATTTACTCTTTTTTGTTTTTTAAATTATCGTTAGGGTTTGGGTTAGATTTTGAGTTTGGGTTAGGATTAACGTTAGGGTTAGACCTAGGGTTAGAGTTTGGGTTAGGGTTAGGGCTAGAATTGCGATTTTTTCATTTTTACGTAACGTAACAGCAGCCTCTGCCTTAATAAAAACTTTAATATTAGTTCAGAGGCAATAAGTTCTTGTCAAAGACTCAAATGGGTAGCTAGTTCAAGGAATAACCTACTAATAGGGGTACTACTTTTTTTAGGACGCGCGTCCTAAACGTCCTAACAAACCGTTACTTTTTTTAGAACGCTACCAAAATTCAACTAAAGTCTACTTCATTTAATTAAAAATTTAATAGCAATTCAATCAAAATCAACTAAACTCTAGTTTTCAGTAAAGATTGGATTCGAATTCTTGCCGTAAGAAATCCAATACCGGTATGCACTAAAACACCTCCATCCGACGCGGTCAAAATCATTCGAAATCTGCTTTGTTTTACAAAAATCATCAATCTAAAGTGATGCAAACGTTGAAAATAAATGACCACTCATCCAAAACCTGCTAGCAAACAAAATCAAATGCAAATCCTTGATAAATTCGTCCTGAAACATCTTCGTCTTAAAAAAAGTACAGCGTCCTAAAAAAAGTACTTTATGGGGCGCCGTTTGGAAAAAAATTATTTGTTTTGTGAACCATGTTTTTTGAGCTTATTTAGACCGTAATTTGTCCGATATATATATCGGAAATATCCGACTTATATATCGGACAAATTGTGCTCTAAGTCGGACCAAAAAACACGCGCAAAATAAGTCGGATATTTCCGATATATATATCGGACAAATTATGGTCTAAATAAGCCCAAAAAACATGGTTCACAAAACAAATAATTTTTTTCCAAACGGCGCCCCTTAGTAATTACTTTTTTTAGGACGCTATCAAAATCATTCCAAATCTGCTTTGTTTTATGAAAATCATCAATCTAAAGTGATGCAAACTTTGGAGATAAAAATCCTTGATCAATTTGTCCTGAAACATCTCCGTCCTAAAAAAAGTACAGCAAGATGTTTCAGGACAAATTAATCAAGGATTTTCGTTTAATTTTGTTTGTTAGCAGGTTTAGAATGATCGGTCATTTATCTTCAAAGCTTGCATCACTTTAGATTGATGATTTTCATAAAACTGATGATTTACTTTTTTTAGGACGGAGATGTTTCAGGACAAATTAATCAAGGATTTTCGTTTAATTTTGTTTGTTAGCAGTGTTATAGGAAAACTCGGCCACAGTCTTAAACGTGCGCAAATACCGACCGGATAGAGATGACTCGTCAAGCACACCCAAGTTCACAATTCGAACAGTTCACTATTGACTAAGGTGCACAAATCACAATCACTAGAATCGACGTCTTTCGAATGACAGTTGACGCTCGACGCTTTGACGTGAACTCTGACGCAAACTTTTGACGTGAACTCCGACGCAAAACTTTTGACGGTTTTCTAAAATAAACACAACACAATGCGATAGATAACAGGCACAGATCGGTTTTAACAGCGTAAAACAATTAACATTCTTTATGAGAGAATTAACATTATTTCAGCTTCAGGCTTTTTACGTATAGCATCATTAGAAAAGAGAAACAATTATCAAAGCAAAATAACAAATCCAAATTTGCAATATAACGTTCACAAATCAATTAAATATCGAATATAAAATGCACAAAACTTACCAACTATATTGAGACGGCAATGCGCAGAAACGTATCAAGAAATCGACAATCGAACAGTAATTCATTTATCTCAAATCTATTTCAACGTTTTGAGTCAATTGAAATGATTTCGGTGTTTTTGCAAGGGCATTTATAGAAAAAAATTATAAAGAAAAGAATAAAAACCACGTGGAAATTTATGGGGAAAAAAGGCTATTTTTCGTAAACATTGTCCAAAACAAGTTTTGTTTTGCAAAAATGGGTGAATTATTCATCGCCACCGGTAAAACTAATCATATTGAAAAATACTAAGACGAATGCAAAACAGTAATCAACTTATCACTACATTTCTGTTAATACTAGTAAAATCAACATTTTCTAACAGAGAAAGTAACTTGTTTTTATCCCAATCCGCTACGCACCATTAGGGGTCAAGAAAGAAAAAACTAAACATGCCTAAGCAAAACAATTCGTCTACTACGTACGGCGAAAGTAAACATGACATCTTATCAATGATCGATATTGGCGTGCCTTTTCTCATGTTACAAAAGGTTTTCTGTTCGAATACATAGTGGTTGAAATCTTGCAAGGCGAAAGGTTTTTTGTTTGAATCCAAAGCAAGCTAACTTGCTGTAACAAGCAGGTTTAGAATGATCGGTCGTTTATCTTCAAAGTTTGCATCACTTTAGATTGATGATTTTCATAAAACAAAGCAGATTTGGAATGATTTTGACCTGTTGACCGCGTCCTAAAAAAAGTAATTACTTGTTTTAGGACGGAGGTGTTTTAGTGCATACCGGTATTGGATTTCTTATGGCAAGAATTCGGATCCAATCTTCATTGTAAACTAGAGTTTAGTTGATCTTAATTGAATTTCCATTAAATTTTTAATTATGTAAAGTAGATTTTAGTTGAATTTTGGTAGTGTCCTAAAAAAAGTAACGGTTTGATAGGACGTTTAGGACGCGCGTCCTAATCGTCCTAAGCGTCCTAAAAAAAGTAGTAGCCTACCTCTACTAATAGCATTTATCAACTTTCTAAAGTATTACCGTAGGTTCTTATTTTGCAGTTGCTGACAGGCTGACTATCTTGTAATGCTAGACAAGATTGAGTGCAAAATGAAGCAGCTACAGTTTAATAGGGTTGCCAGTGACTTTGTCACAAAGTGATTTCGTCACAAATGATTACGTGACAGATGCCATTTTGAACACAGAAAAGACAGAATAGGCCTATCTGCTAACTGTATTGTACAACCATTGTATCAAAATTAAAGCATTGACTAAGAAAAGCAGTCATTGAACTATTCTACTATCTCTAGAGCTGTCTTGCCCTAACCCTCTCTTTGTGGCGAAATCACTGTGACGAAATCACAGCGCGACGAGATCACTGGTAATGGTAACCTTTAATAGTCTATTTATTACATCTGGGTCATTCCATGCCAAACGTCCTGGACCCTCCAGCTTGACCCTCTTCAAATTTGTTCAAAATGTGTTATAATGTTGTATGGCATGATTGACCTTCACACTAAAAATTTTAGCTCAATATCTCTTGTACTTTTGGAAATATGACGATTTTAAATTTGCTACCCCCTCGCGATGGCGAGGGCTTGGTCATTTTTGGCCATTCTCAAAAGCGCGTTTCTCTAAATATAAAAACAATGAAAAGCTGATTTTTGGTGAATTGATTAACTTTCAGCTATATTTCATACAGCAAGTGTCAAAATGGCGCAGGCTTATAGCATGATAGAAATAGGGGGTGCCAAAGGGTTGCCAGTGATTTCGTCACAAATAATTACGTGACAGACGGCATTTTGAGCACAAGAAAAGACAGAATAGGCCTATCTGCTAACCGTATTATACTACCATTGCATTAAAATTTAGGAATTGACTAAGAACAGCAGTCATTAAACTATTCTACTATCCCCAGAGCTGTCTTGCCCTAACCCTCACTTTGTGGCGAAATCACTGTGACGAAATCACCATGTGACGAGATCACTGGTAACCTGCCAAAGTGTTCACATTTTGATGCGAGAACAAAATTTTGGTCAAGTTTGAACACCTGCATCTCTCATATGAAGCATAGCATTGCTCTCATTTTTAGCATGGTAGCTCCCTACCTACTGGACATGAACTTTACCAATTTGGAAGGAAAACACTGCTTTCAAAAAAAAGTTATTTTACTTCAAAGTATGCACCAGCGGCAAAATTGCAAAAAACACGCCATCTTGTGGTGGAAAAATGGCCCCGTCAGACACTGTTTTCAACAAAAATTTTTTTGAGAGTGGAAAGAGTTTTTCTTAAAGTACTTACACACCAAAATTCAACTTTGTTCCGAAACTGTAAAGGGATGAGATCGGTTGCCAGTGATTTCGTCACAAAGTGATTTCGTCACAGTGATTTCGTCACAAATGATTATGTGACAGACGGCATTTTGAGCACAGAAAAGACAGAACAGGCCTATCTGCTAACCATATTGTACTACCATTGTATTAAAATTAAAGTCTTGACTAAGAACAGCAGTCATTAATTTATTCTACTATCCCCAGAGCTGTCTTGCCCTAACCCTCACTTTGTGGCGAAATCACTGTGACGAAATCACCGTGTGACGAGATCACTGGTAACCATGAGATCAGTCATCTTTCACCATATAGTTTTCTCTTAAATTTGCAAAAAAAAAAATGAAAAAAATGATGATCCTCAACATGAAATTTAGATAAAAATTTGACATGTTGTTCAAGAAGTTTAGGCTCAATTGATTACTAAAACTTTTGGCCTGTTACTGCTTATTGTTTAGATACAATTTTGACTCAAATATGCCTCTAGATGGCATATTTTGGTTAGGTAGCATGTGCTTTTTGCTTTCATATTGCTCAATCACTTTGAGTAGCTTGAAATTACAAAATTTTAGATGTTGTTGTAGCTAAATGTAAATTGGCTGTTAAATATTTCAACAATACAACTTTAGGCAACAATTTCATGTTCATTATTGTAAACTTATCAAGGCCAGCCAAAAACTAAAAGACAGCTAAAAATGATATTTTTTCGAAAGAGCCAAATTCAACAACAGCACATCACGCAACAGCATCACAAAAAATTTGGGGATATTGCAAGCCAATAAATAAAGACTATGTTTTATGCAACTGCAATTTGCACTATAGTATGCAATGTGTCCCACTTTCTTTAGAGCAATTTCATTATATATCATAAATCAAAAGTTCTGTCTGGCAGCAAACAATTTTAAAATGTTGTCATACTCTGTGGCAGCCAACATAGTTTCTTTTGCTGTGTTGTAGTAATTAAGGAGGAGCGATTATGGTTAATATATCAGTAAATGGTACTTGTCACAAATAATAATTTTGAATGCCTGAGATATGATGATTTGCTGTATTTTAACGTGTACGAGACTGATTTACTACTTTTGCCGCTTTTTTTGATTTAGAATATTCGAGATAATTCCTTTCTCGTACATTCTGCTATTTTCTGCAGTTATCGATGTTTAGGTTGTTTACGACTCTTAATTGCTATATTTAGACTTGAAGTTTGTGATGTCATAATTATGTCGAAATTTGTTTATTGTAAGCTTGTGAATTTTTTTTTTCTATTGTGACGTATCAAGGGTTTTTCTGGGATATTTGATAGCTTTTGTCGTAGTATGAATAGGCGGGTTGTTTTTTAGTCATTATTCTGATATTCTAAAAGTGGGTGATTTTAGGTGTTAGTTTCGTAGGCAGTTAAGCCGAGTTTGTGTATCTGGGGTTGGCTTGTATAGCCATTTAGTAAGAGGTGTGAGTGGAAGGATTTTGCTCAGTGAGTTGGTTTGTGTTTCAATCTTAAATAGGAGTTTTAATTTAAGACTGGTGTGCTGCTTTCGTGAGATTCAAGAAGCTAAAGGAACTATCAACTGCCATTTTCGATTCGTCAATTAACATCTCAGTCGTTCTCTTGTTTCAGCCAACGTGGGCAATTCTAGAGATTCAAGATTGTACTCTAGCCAAGTATCAATGATCGCGACAGTACCAAACGCTCATTTTGAAGATCTTGTGGCCATGCCGAAACCACATGATTTCAGTTCATGAACTTGATATAAGCATCCTTGTTTTGATCCGATTGTTCAAATACAGCACCAATGTACTGTGCTCTGTGATACAAGAAACATAATTATTTTCCAGATTGTAAATTTTGATGAAGCTGCTCACGTGACCTTATTGAAGTAACATTATCATCATTGTAAAGTTTCACTTTAACTCCTTCTTCGTCTGATGACAGTCTTTTCATTGCTAAAGTTGATTTGGATTGAGGGATAAAGCAGTGATGGGATCTAGAGCCAGAAACAGTTGGACACCTTGAATATCTTTGTTTTAATTCATAAGCTTTGATATTGCTAGTAACTTCTTCATCGCTAATGTAGAAAAAAATTATTCCAACAATGTTTTGGGTTGCTCATTGAAACATTTGATTAGGGGTCAAGATTTGGTTGTTTTCAGTTGCTTGAAGGCTTGCTCTTGCCACAAACTGCTTTGTGGTTATCCAATTCCATCACAAGGTGACTTTCCATGACTTGTCGCAAAAAATGCCATTGAGCTTTAATCCCATGGTCAACTTCGTGATAGCATAAATTAATAAAATTTTTGTTTTGACTAGTTGCTTCTTCACAGAAGTAAATTTGGATAATAGCAGGTAACTTTTCCTTGATGTACGTTATAACTTTGCCAGTAAATGCATGTACAGTGTTTGTGTCTTGCCTCATGCACTCACAGATGACACAAAAACTCAAGCATTTGAGGATACACAAAAACTCAAGCACTGAAAACAACCAAATCTTGACCCCTAATCAAATGTTTCAATGAGCAACCCAAAAAATTGTTGGAATAATTTTTTTCTACATTAGCGATGAAGAAGTTACTAGCAATATCAAAGCTTATGAATTAAAACAAAGATATTCAAGGTGACCAACTGTTCCTGGCACTAGATCTCATCACTGCTTTATCCCTCAATCCATATCAACTTTAGCAATGAAAAGACTGTCATCAGATGAAGAAGGAGTTAAAGTGAAACTTTACAATGATGATAATGTTACTTCAATTCGGTCACGTAAGCAGCTTCATCAAAATTTACAACCTGGAAAATATGTTGCTTGCTTGTATTACAGTGTATAGTACATTGGTGCTGTAATTGAACGATCGGATCAAAACAAGGATGCTTATATCAAGTTCATGAAGCAAAATCATGTGGTTTTGACATGGCCACAAGATCTTCAAAATGATTATTTGGGACAGGTACCATTTACTGATATATTAACAATAATTGCTCCTCCTCAATTACAACAACACAGCAAAAGAAACTATGTTGGCTGCCACAGAGTATGACAACATTTTAAAATTGTTTGCTGCCAGACAGAACTCTTGATTTATTATATATAATGAAGTTGCTCTAAAGAAAGTGGGACACATTGCATACTATAGTGCAAATTGCAGTTGCATAAAACATAGTCTTTATTTATTGGCTTGCAATATCCCCAAATTTTTTGTGATGCTGTTGCGTGATGTGCTGTTGTTGAATTTGGCTCTTTCGAAAAAATATCATTTTTAGCTGTCTTTTAGTTTTTGGCTGGCCTTGATAAGTTTACAATAATGAACATGAAATTGTTGCCTAAAGTTGTATTGTTGAAATATTTAACAGCCAATTTACATTTAGCTACAACAACATCTAAAATTTTGTAATTTCAAGCTACTCAAAGTGATTGAGCAATATGAAAGCAAAAAGCACATGCTACCTAACCAAAATATGCCATCTAGAGGCATATTTGAGTCAAAATTGTATCTAAACAATAAGCAGTAACAGGCCAAAAGTTTTAGTAATCAATTGAGCCTAAACTTCTTGAACAACATGTCAAATTTTTATCTAAATTTCATGTTGAGGATCATCATTTTTTTCATTTTTTTTTTTGCAAATTTAAGAGAAAACTATATGGTGAAAGATGACTGATCTCATCCCTTTACAGTTTCGGAACAAAGTTGAATTTTGGTGTGTAAGTACTTTAAGAAAAACTCTTTCCACTCTCAAAAAAATTTTTGTTGAAAACAGTGTCTGACGGGGCCATTTTTCCACCACAAGATGGCGTGTTTTTTGCAATTTTGCCGCTGGTACATACTTTGAAGTAAAATAACTTTTTTTTGAAAGCAGTGTTTTCCTTCCAAATTGGTAAAGTTCATGTCCAGTAGGTAGGGAGCTACCATGCTAAAAATGAGAGCAATGCTATGCTTCATATGAGAGATGCAGGTGTTCAAACTTGACCAAAATTTTGTTCTCGCGTCAAAATGTGAACACTTTGGCACCCCCTATTTCTATCATGCTATAAGCCTGCGCCATTTTGACACTTGCTGTATGAAATATAGCTGAAAGTTAATCAATTCACCAAAAATCAGCTTTTCATTGTTTTTATATTTAGAGAAACGCGCTTTTGAGAATGGCCGAAAATGACCAAGCCCTCGCCATCGCGAGGGGGTAGCAAATTTAAAATCGTCATATTTCCAAAAGTACAAGAGATATTGAGCTAAAATTTTTAGTGTGAAGGTCAATCATGCCATACAACATTATAACACATTTTGAACAAATTTGAAGAGGGTCGAGCTGGGACATTTTGAAAAATCAGGACGTTTGGCTTGGAATGACCCATCTATATTCCTATAAACGAGTAGCCCAGAGAGTAGCTTTTTACCAGTTCTCATTGAGAGTAGCCTTCTAGTAGTTCTAAACTGCTTTTTAAAGTCTGTATTTTCCTTTAGAAAATATGTTTAACAACATTTTGAAAAATTCTACTTCAGGAGTGCTTAAAGTTTTCAAGGAGCGAGCCACATTACATTTTTTCTGACCTTTAACAAGCTGCACAATTCTTATAAAATGTTTGGATAATTTTTATCCCAAATACTGCTCATTTAAGTTTTGCATCGTTTTCCTTATTTCAAATGAAATTATTTTTTAATCAGAATTAATGTTCATTTTATGATCGCCAAAAATTAAAGTTTGTTCAATTATTTGGAAGAACTTTTTCTTACACATCAAGCACAGCACCATGATATCCAGATTTTGTTAAGGGAGAGGCTTCAAAAAGATAACCTTTTTCCATGTCAAACTTCCAACAGTATCTAGCACCCAACGAGTTGAATAAACTGCTGTGTGTTTAAAATGCATCATGAACAACATAAGGCTTGTCTCCCAGATGCTAGGTGGTTTGTATGATTTTGTAAAAAATATTATCTTTTGTAACAGTTCAGTTTTAATGCCATCTGCAAGAAATTTTCTTTTTAGAGCCACTTTAAAGAATTGAATTACTGAACCAATTCATTCTCCCACTGATACTGTATAGGTCAGGTTCAAAACATGTTCAAAAGTTAGCATTAACTTGGATGAAGAGAAAGGCTTAGCCCACGCAATGCCTTTTCCTCAGTAGTTGCAGTACTAAACGCATTTAGTACAAACCACAAGGTATACAGCTGTGACCCTTGTTTTAGAAATGCAAACTGTGTGGTTAAAATAAAAATTATTTAATCAAATGAAAGTAGTTATGGTATTTCGTAGCTAATGTAGTGACCAATGAAACGCAAATTTGCTACTTTCCAAAGTAATCGTAGCACCGTTATTGAGCAAAAAATTCGTAGAATTTACTGCAATTAGTGATTAAAATTAATGTAAAAAACTAGCGTCAACAAATTTAACAAAAACATTTTTTTGGTAAAAACATTGCAAGAATCGAAAAAAATTTTAAAGTAAATCTCGAGACCAATTGCCAGCAGCAAAAGGTTGTTCAGGGCCAAATATACGGCTGTGAGCCCCATCTTAGGCAGCCCTGTTCTTAATAGAACAGTTGTTGATAACATGAATTCAGGTAGCCTGGGAAGTATTTTGGAAGATAATTTATGCCACAAAACCACTTGCAGTGAGAAAAATTGAACTCAATAAACAAATGCACAATAAAAAAGTAAAAACAACATCTACTCTTGAAACATTATCATACTTTATTTGTTTCACATAAACCATAAGAAATGTTTGAATTTGTGGTTCATTAAAAATTAAAAACTATAAAACCCAACAGTTTGTTTCCGCCGTAAAGTGGATCATCAAAGGTAAATCTAAACATAATATGTTTAGAATTGTTTAAAAAATTGTAATTTTGAATGTTTTAATACTGCAGTAAACTGCTGTGAAACTAGATGGGAGTTTGCCAGCTAACCCAGTGAACGACCGACGCATAGCTAATGCTGTGACGCTCAAAAGTACTTTTTGTCTGCCGTAAATTTAGCAATTATTCAAAAATATCTGATAATGGAACCTCCAGAAAAGTAGAGTCAAAATATTTGTCAGTTAAATATCTCCTGATATCATAAAACACTGGCACCCTAGCTCGAGCCGTTCAAAAATTGATTTTTGGGGGTCTGTTTGGGGGGTCCCTGGGGGGGTGGCACCCCAGAACTATGTCAAAATATTTGGCTGTTAAATATCTGCTGATATCATAAAACACTGGCACTCTAAGTTAAGCCGTTCAAAAAATTGATTTTTGGGGGTCCATTTGGGGGGGTCCCTGGGGGAGTGGCACCCCCAAACTATGTCAAAATATTTGTCTGTTAAATATCTACTGATATCAAAAAAAAGTAGCACCCTAGCTTGAGCCATTCAATAAATTGATTTTTGGGGGGTCCATTTGGGGGGTTTCCGGGGAGGTAGCACCCCCAAACTATGTCAAAATATTTGTCTGTTAAATATCTGCTGATATCAAAAAAAAGTAGAACTCTACCTTGAGCCGTTCAAAAAATTGATTTCTGGGGGTCCATTTGGGGGGTCCTCGGGGGGGTGTCACCCCCAAACTACATAAAAATATTTGTTAAATATCTGCTGATATCAAAAAGAACTGGCACTCTAAGTTAAGCCGTTCAAAAAATTAATTTTTGGGGGTCCATTTGGGGGGGTCCCCGGGGGAGTGGCACCCCCAAACCATGTCAAAATATTTGTCTGTTAAATATCTGCTGATATCAAAAAAAAGTAGCACCCTAGCTTGAGCCGTTCTAAAAATTGATTTTTGGGGGGTCCATTTAGGGGGTCTCCGGGGGGGTGGCACCCCCAAACCATGACAAAATATTTGTCTGTTAAATATCTGCTGATATCAAAAAAAAGTGGAACTCTACCTTAAGCCATTCAAAAAATTGATTTTTGGGGGGTCCATTTGGGGGTCCCCGGGGGGGGTGGCACCCCCAAACTATGTCAAAATATTTGTCCATTAAATATCTGCCGATATCAAAAAAAAGTAGAACTCTACCTTGAGCCGTTCAAAAAATTGATTTTTGGGGGTCCATTTGGGGGGGTCCCCGGGGGGGTCCTCGAAGGGGTGGCACCCCCAAACCATGTCAAAATATTTGTCTGTTAAATATCTACTGATATCAAAAAGAACTAGCACCCTAGCTTGAGCCGTTCAAAAAATGTTTTTTTTGGGGGGGTTCCCGGTGGAGTTGCCCCAAAAAATTTCGGGAGAAAAAATTGCATTTGCAGCTCAACAACTTGACACAAAAATTAGAGTTCGATGTGTTGTGGTTTAGGAGAAGAAGAGCGTACAAAAATTAGGAAGAAAAAAAGGAAAAAAAAGGAGAAAAAAAAGATATAAACCTCATCGCGGCCAAAAGTGGGTTGGTTGGGATGAAAGGGTATCTTGAGACATACAACCTTATGAAATAGTTTTTGCCGTACTTAAGTCGTTTTTGACTGAGACCGTTTTTTACGCCAAACTTGCGGGGCGGTTTTCGGGTTCTAAAACCGAAGTCACGTGACCTATCGCCTCGAAATTAGGTACAAACATATAACTCATTAATCTCAAACTGCAGTCCAAATTTCATGTAGCTAGGCCCAACCGTTCTCGAGTTATAAGCAAAAGTCTGAAATTTCGCACTCGTTAGTTGGAAAATGGCCGAGTAAAAACAGAGGAACACGCGACGCGAGCGTCGGTCGTTCCAATAATGATATAACTTGCTTATATAATGATTAATGTAAGCTTTGTTGGTTGCACACTCACAAACACTGTGTGTTGGTGCGGCCAGAAAAACTGAAAGAATTTTACAGTACTTTGTGGTGCACTTCTAACATGGTTGCAATTTTTTGCTTTTAGCATAAAATTTTGTCTTTTTCAAGATTAACCACAAACACCATAACTAATCTTGCATCCTTAAGAGTGTGTGTACCAGTAATTGGTACTGGTAGCTACTATATACGATGCAAGTTGTATAGATGCAATAGTGTTGTTACTCATTTTTTTTGAACTTTAAGTGTTACTATGCTGAGAGATGGTGGAAATTAATTAGAGCTCAACCGATATGACATTTTTGGGCCAATACCGATATCGATATTTTGGAAATTTTTTTGGTTGATACCGATATCGATAACCGATATATTAACTTATTAACTACGAAATTTTGTCACTATTTTTCAATTAACTTGACACTAAAAGCTTCACTCATTCCCCTCCAAAGAAAGACTATTGCAAGCACAAGTCAAACTCCAGTATTGTTCAATGAAAAAACAAACCAAGAATACAACGATTTGGCAATCGATAGTCAAGAGCGGTTATGCTTGCTCTCAAAAATACACAGTTTAAGGTATTGTGCTAAGTCGATATGATATATCGGCTTGGCCCTGATATCAGCCGATATATCGGTCAAGCTCTAAAATTAATCTGAAGTAAATATTGTGATGGTACAGGAAGGTCAGTTAAGAATTGCAAACAGTTAAAATTTAAAAAACCCGCTACAGGCTGTTTCCCCCTGTAGTGTTTTTTTTTAGAACTCTCGGAATCCTTAACTGGCTTTAGCCCATGTCAATTGAGCACTTTGGAAACTGGGAAGACAGTGTACAAGTTAAAGTGATACTGTAGGGATGTATATCACAGTTGAGTCACACAACAATGCTTTTTTTCAACGATTTCTGCCGATTTTCAAAGTAATATAATCTTGAATAATGCAGATTTATTAAGAAATAGCTAGCCAAACAAAAATCTTTTCCAGTTCAGATGCCAATAAAAAGTAAATAAAAAACTATTATATTTTCAAAAACTATGTGCAAAGTAGATAAAGATGAAAAAAAATTTTTTGTCGAAGCGACGCGCCTACACCCTGAAATTTGCCCCCAAAGTTAGGCTCTTGCCTAAATTTAAAATCAATTTTTCACCATAAAGCAGTCATATCTTTCCAAGTTTGACATCAAAAATGAATTTCTTGACCCCAAAAACCCCAATGTAGCGATTTTCAGGCATCAGGCTGCTTCAGAAATGGAATTACAGCACCATTTTCAAAACTTGTGAGCAAAATCTCCCTCTAGTGGCTGAAAATTCAAACTGTGAGAATTTGAAAACCACTAGAGATAATAAAAAAATTTTTTTTTATTCATTATCATTTTTTGACACTTTTAGCCTAAAAAGCAAATTTGTAATATACCAAAAATATGATAACAAAATTTTTTTAAATTATGAATTAAGCATGGAATGATGACTCACATACTTTTTCAAGGAGAAGCAAAAACGAAAAAAAACGGACGGAAAACTGATACTGTGTAAATTCACCTATACTTTTTCAAGAAGAAGCAAAAATGAAAAAAAAATGGACAAAAAACGGATACTATGTAAATTCACCTTGATCAGTAACATTATAAGTGTGATATAATTTACTGTATGATAGTTAGACCACTTTTAATGATGTTTGTAGCCAATGAATGATATAAAATTTAAAGCCTAAACTATTAAGCTATACTGCAGATCAGTAATGGTAACCTAGGTCTATAGGCAGGGCATGGTATGGAATGGAATCGAAAATGGAATGGAACAGAAATTTCAGTATGGAATATGGAAGATGCCAGAATGGAATGGAAGATTTCAAGAATGGAATGGAAGATAATCTTCCATACTTCCATTCCAATTCCATACCGGTACTAGATTTCGTGCATTGTATTTACAGAAAAATTCATACCGATGTCGGGTAGTGATAAATAATACTGTCACAGAAGTATTCAACTTTAATATCTACGCATATTATTTGTTGACAAATCGCGGTACTTTGGTTGTGTACGTATTGCATCATTGTAAGTACATAGCAATTTAATTGCAGCATTGATGTTACAGTTGACGACCTTGATAGGTTTGACTTGTTTTTTATTTATTTTGAGATTGACAATTTGCCCCATAAATTTTGTTTTCTTACATCGTCACAAAAACTCGTATTTGCTATTTCATTCCTGTTTCAGCTTATTTTATTTATATTTTTATTTATATACTTCTTTTTATGTTTCAGCTTAACAAAATGTTTCAGCTTAATAAAAAAACAAGTCAAACCTATCAAGGTCGTCAACTGTAACATCAATGCTGCAATTAAATTGCAATGTACTTACAATGATGCAATACGTACACAACCAAAGTACCGCGATTTGTCAGCAAATAATATGCGTAGATATTAAAGTTGAGTACTTCTGTGACAATAATATTTATCACTACTCGACATCAGTATGAATTTTTGGTGTTAAAGCTTATAGTAATTCTTTTTGGTGTTAAAGCTTGGTATTTCTATTAAGGCAAATGATGTGAGAACAAACTAGCTAATGTGAGAACAAACTTGTACGGTAATCATTAAGCCATAGGCATAGCCAGGAGGCCTGGGCCCTCTACCTCCCCCCCAATTGAAAAGCTACCAATGATAAAAATGATGACACAAGGCCTATTTATTCAGTTTCTTTTAGCATTGTTCGAGTGCAACAGTACATGTGTACAACGACAATTAGCAATAACTTAATATTAATGTTGGCGACCAGGGGGCCCAGGCCCTCTTAATTAAAATTTTTACCACCAATTTAAATGTACAAGCCGGGAGAAATTCAGTGTTTTTGTTCTGAAAGGTGCAATCTTAGGCCCTAGTCTAACTTTTTTATGCAATAATATGTTTTAGGCCCCCAGCTAACTTTTATATTGCTATAACATGATTAGTAACCATTTATTGCATCTAATGTACCAATGTTAAATTACCAACTTTAAATAACAATCCACCTTCATCTCATCAGTTTTGATGCGACAAAATGCTTTTGAAAAACCAAGCTAGAGGAAATTCTTATTGAACAAATTATTGAATTTGAATCGAGGGTGCCTGGGCCCCTGGTCATACATACATTCCTAAAACTGGTTATTTTCATGATTAAACAAAAATCTTCATAGGCAAATCTTCGAGTGCATTATTTAATACTAAAAATGTTGCAGAAAGCAATGTATCTTGATTTTCCTGACATGGGCCAAGTCACAAAATTTAACCTCAAAGTGCAAGATTTTTAAACGTGTTTTGGACTTGACCTGAAGCAAAGGGAGTGATTTTTTCAATTGGCTTTCAAATCTTAAAAACTTTGTTCTTTCAAATGGCTCTGAAAACATGCGAAATGTAATCCAAATTGCATTAAAATAGCCATTTTGTTCCAAAAAATTACAAAAAATTGCCTGGAGGGTGGGTGCTTCCCCCCCAGACTCCCATAGCCTTCGGCGGCTTGGGGCACTGCCCCCATGCCCCGTCTGTGACATGTTTGAGTTGCACTAATTTGCTCACCACGTCTCTAAATTTTGATAGTATAGAAAAATTTTTAACTTGCGGTTCTAGTCTTTCCTCTATAGCAAATCCTGGTTATGAGCCAAATCAGACCCCCAGCTTTTGATCTTTCATTCTTTGTCCCATCAAAACTTTCTCTTTTCAAAAACTTCTGATGATGTTATTGCATGTGATTTGCGGTTTAGCCCTCCCCCAATCCAAAATCCAGGCTACGCCTATGCATTAAACTATGTGCAATATGCATACCAGATATCGGTCATTGCATCTAGTATTGTTGGCGCACCTTTACGAGCGGTTGCTTACAACACTGCAAAAGTGCAAAAGCAACAAAATATATGTTGCATTGCTTCCAGTCTAAAATTTCTTTGGTATGGAAGTATGGAATGGAATATGAAAAAAAATTTTAGTGTGGAATGGAATATGGAATGGAAGATTTTTAATATTTAATGGAAGAAAATTGCCAGTATCGAATATGGAAAAATTGTCTTCCATTCCATACCATGCCCTGTCTACAGGTATCAGTAGCAACAGCTAAGTTTTCAGAATCGGTTAGGCTACTTACTGCTACTAGTTGGAAATCGCGTTTCTTAGTCTACAAGAAATTCTGCAAAATCATACCTTTTGTGATGTCACAAAATTGCAAAATGGAGGGTTGTCAATGATGCAGAGTCAAACGGATTAAATCGTATTTTTGTGAATAAGGGATATTAGGGTTCACGACAACTGACTGTGACAAACTGACCGTGAACAACTTCGATTGGCTGAGTAGGGCGATCCTAAAAATATTATACTATCCCCAGAGCCATCTTGCCCAAATCCTCACTTTGTGACGAAATCACTATGATGAAATCAGTGATGAAATCACTGTGACAAAACCGTTGGCTCGAGATCAGTTTGTTCATGGTCAGTTTGTCACAGTCAGTTGACTTGGCTCGGGGATATTGTGGAAAAAGGTTTAGGGCTTCTCTTTGATACCTTAAGTTGCTTTTGTATGCAGAACAACTCACCCGCGCATCTAACGGTGTGTACTGTGTAGTCTAAATAACTTAGGGACCTATACTTTACTGATAAGATATCTAATCGACAACAGCAGCAGAACCGGACTCCCAAGAATATGAAAGTGACGAGAATGCAAGATAGGGCTGTACACAAGACAGCAGCCTCCTAAACGAGTCTAGGCCATTAACGAAACCTCCAGCTCAAACTCCAAACTGCCAGGAATACTACTAAAACTATAATTCACAATCACATTACTACAGTACAGGACAAGACTCATACGAAACAAAGAAACAGCAACAGCAGCTTTCAACTAAGGCAAGCACTAAAAATGTCAAAAATAAGTAAAAAATCCGACTGGCACTAGGCCTACTTAACACCAGTACAGGTGTTAGCCAACCTTCACTACACTGCAAGCAAACCTTTTACTGTACATAGGGATGTTCATTTCAGAATATCTGCATATTCTAGAATAATTTCGGATCTTTTTTTTTAATTCCAGAATCTTTCCAGAATGACGAATATGATTGCAAAATATTATTTTCAAACGATTTCAATGGATTCCATAATCATTCGATTTCAGACAAAAAAAATATTGCTAATTGACAGCAATAGTGCGACTGCCGATTATCAATAGTAATGTCTATATCAATAGCGGTATAAATGCATTGTGATGGTCACTTGTCGATCACCATTTTATGCTTTTTCGTTATGATAAAGAAGATATACTTGCCTATTGCTGCCACGAGGAAGAACTAATGAATTTTCAATTTCTCTTCTCATAAAAACGAATGAGAAGAGAAACGCAACAGTTTTAAGAGAAATAAGCGATTAAGAATTGTCATGCATTGCTCGCTTGTGCACGCACTCCATACAGTCGTACACACCTGGTATTACTTGTAGTTGAATGATGCGTCCATAGGGCAGTGTGTGCAATGGCTGTTTGTTGTGTGTGCTTGTTACTGAGTGAGCAATGTGCGATCAATTACGTTTTAATGAAAACAATGCACAAGCAGCGCATTTTAGCAAATCTTTTCTATTCTGATTTTATAATTTGGAACCTGTTCCAATGGATTCGATATTCTGGAATGAACATCTCTAACTGTACGGTAAAGTTATTTACGTGACCTTCACTTGTTTTACCTTTTCTTCTTTATAAAAAAGGAACAGGTTCCCAATCTAATACACACCAGATATTAAAATTAAAAAAACTAGCTGCAGCTCAGCCAGCCAACTCCTCAAAGTTTGTTTCAAATTAACAGCTATGCACATTCGTGTTTTAGTTGTGCACTAGAGAGCAAAAAAACTTGAATTGCTGTATTGTTTTGCACAGTTCTCATTTGTTCCAAAAAAACTGATTTCAAGCAGTATCTCTTCAATAGTACCAGAACAAAAAACTCAGAACAAAAGTGTCATGTTACAGAAACGATAGTGATATAATCAACAAACTTGAATCAGCAGAAATTGATGCAATCTTATGCTATCAAGCGGAAGCCGGAAATGCAAAAACTAAATTTAAACCAACTCATACTGAGTTAGGACTCGGAATTATCATTTGGGCATGAGAAGACATACAAATTTCAATGAAAAGTATATACAAGTTTGAAGAGTTTAAAATTGTCCCCCCCAAAAAAGCAGTAAAAATGAAAACAACAACAAGTAAGTATCACTTAAATGATCATGATTCAATTGAAAACTAAAAATAGTAAATCAATCAGAGTAAAAACAAATCAGTAATAAGATCAAAGTTCAAATACTATTCACTATATTCACTGATCAACTGATTCACATCTGGTTTATATTTTTCGATTAGAAGGCTATGCCAGAAGCTGAGTTTCAGCTGGAATTGGAACTGGTACTGGTAATATATGCTATTAATCATTTTGTGTAGACCTGATCTTGTTGTTAATACCAACCAAGTAGAGTAATATAATAGACTACACTAGAAAGGCCTACAGAGCCGAAAGATGTTACGCTTCTCATCATCTCATGATAGAAGTGTTTACTCCAGCAATAATGTTCCTTCAAATCCCCCTCTAACAACAATTCTTGAACAATGTTTTTGGTAAGGATGTATTATGTTCTAGCAATGACTTTAATTTGCAGTATGAGTGTAATATTGTGCATTGGTTAGTGGTTACAGCCAGTATTTTTCATTCTATGAGTTTTCACTGAGTTTTCATTTCTGGTTCAATAATCATCACAATCGTGCATTTGCCACTGATTTTTTCTTTGTAGTTCTTATTGCACATTCAATCTTTACTTTTTGTATCTCTAGTATGATAAGGCAAAATCACAGTGTTACTATATCACAGAGTTTTCTTATATCAGTTACTTCTAGATGATAGAATCACTGAAAATGAGGCCACTGGGCGTAAAATCAGCTCAAAAGTTTTGATTTGAAATAAAATTTTCAATTTTTAAAATCGTATGAATATCTCCAACTGCAATATGTAATTATGTATTGCTATGCTTCTTGTGTGCTTCTGTGCATGTTGTGATTATGTAGTAAATTCCAGAGCGACTGTGCCAAATGGCCAAAGAGCACATGAGCACAATAGCTTATACCAACAGATTGAATTTGAGTTTTGAGGCCAATCAAATTTTGAGGTCACTGAATTTAATATCTAAATAAATTTGAATTTGAAGATTTGAAAAATTTTCAATTTCTACTTCCAGCCTTCAAACCACTGCAGTATGATAACAAATGCTTTGTAAAGGTATTCTGAACTAGAATGTCTGTTTAATGTTATAGTTAACTCACAAGTTATAGTCAATCTGGCTTGGCCATGAGACAGCCAAAAAAGACATGTGCTCTTTGTTTTTGGAAATCCTGAATCTGTTTTTTCAGCATGAACTTTCAGGAAAAAAGAGAGACTAAATAATATTTACCCTTCAAGAAACATCACATAATATATCCAATTTCGTTAAAACCGTTTTTTTTTTTTGAAATTCAGGCTGGAAGAACAGACTCAGGATTTCCAAAAACTTTTTTCAGTGGATATCTTTTTGTATTTGTTAACTATGATATCTTAATTGTAAATGCAGCCCCAAAATGAGAACAAAAAATGTCAAAAATTATATTTCAATTTTAGCTATAGTAAACTACCGGAATTGACTGGATGCCTCGTCCCCTTTCAGCCTTAACCCCATCAATCATGTTAACTTAAATGTAAACGATTGTATTATTAAAAACAAAAATCGGACATTTTCTTTTTCAATATTTGCTTTGTATCATACTAAGACTTGTATCAGCTCCTTGTAGCATTCACATTTCTTGGTAGACCTTTGATTGTGCTTTTGTGTTAAAGGGGTGAAAATTCAGACAAATATTACTTCATTAACAAGTACAATGATCGCTCTGCTTCAAGAAACCTTAATAAAACAAGTAAATATATACCTGGAGGTTTTTAATTTTTCAAAACTCAATTTGACTACCAGTATTACCAGTACAATGAGTAGAATTTTCATGTCAACAATTTAAATCACACATACTCAAAAGAAGCTGAGGTGTTTATCATAGATGCTTGTTTTGAAATGTTTAGTTTATCTGATGTATGATAAATTTTATTACAAACATGGTACCGCTTTGTACTATGTAAAGCAAGTAATAACTTTTATCCTAGGAAGGATTAATCATTCTAAATGTCGGTGTAATTAATTACCTTTACTTACTATTTTCACATAAGTTTTTTTCATAGACCATTTTTTTTTTTTTGGAAAAATAACAATTTAAAAATCAAGAACCAGGCCGGAAAATTAAACATGAAAGAAGATCTGAAATTAAAAAAAAGCTTTATTGCATGTGCAAAAGCTCCCATTGCTTTCCAACAAGATCAAAGGTGCAAGTATTAGTTTCAAACCAGCGTTTTTGAAACTAATAATTGCACCTTTGATCTTGTAGGAAAGCAATGGGAGCTTTTGCACATGCAATAAAGCTTTTTTTTAATTTCAGATCTTCTTTCATGTTTAATTTTCCGGCCTGGTTCTTGATTTTTAAATTCTGTTATTTTTGTGATGGCAATTGATATTGGCTCAGCAAGTGTGCATTGTGCAACCAATTTGCTGCATTTAGGATTTATGTGATCCAAGTCATCTTTTGTTAGTTCCATCTACCACAAAAAATTTCAACTTTGGTATTTACTTTCAGATGAAAAAGGGTTTGCAACTTTTCGAAGTGACCAGTTTTTACTCTATGACAATTTGGCAGTGTCCAAATCTCTTGTTCAGCACGTCTCATTGAAGAGTCTAGATCCAGTTAAAACTGATTAAATTGTTGTAGAAGAACTTAGAATGACTACAGCAAAACTACAAATACAACAGCTATTTTATAGAGCAGTATCATTAACAGCAATGACGCCCATGAGTTAGTGTGCTCAATTTCACCATACATTAATATTCTACTGTATGCACAATGAATTGGCATAGTTTGACTGGTTTGAGTAGATTATAACTTTTATCGCATTAAAAAAATTTTTTCAGGAGGAAAATCTCATCTAAGTTCAAGGCCTTCCACTGCTAATGGAAGATTAAATCATCAATCCTCAAGTGTTGGGGGTAAAACTTTTTCTCATTTCTGAAAGTTCAAAACGGGGCTGACATCTATACACCTTTGCCACTGTTCACTTCTTTAATAAATTGTAGAGTATTAGTACTGTACTCAGTGTTCCCTTTAAGTTTTCACCTCCTGCAAAAATGTCAGAAAAAGTGCGAACGTTCTAAACTCAATCTGAAAGTGCCGCAGCTCTAGAAGCGTTCTCAATCTGTGCTGAAAAATTGTCTCATCTTTTTGTGTGGTTTTGGTGTGTTTTCCGAAAAAAAAAAAGGTCATCGTGCTGACGGAGGCATTTTTTTCTCCGATTTTATGCTGATCTCAAAAAAAACAAAGGTCCTTCATCTGAGTTCAGCAAGTTTTCAACTTCTGAGTTCAGCAAGTGATCTGCTTCTTAGTTCAGCAAGTGATCTGTTTCGTGCGACTTCTGAGTTCAGCAACTTCTGAGTTCAGCAAGTGATCTGCTTCGTGCGACATACAAGAGCGAGGCGTCATGATCCGCAGCTGTCTACGGTTTTTGGCGGGAGAAAAAACGCTGGAATTCGCAAAAATTCAGTGCAAAAATGCCGGAAAAAATTTTGCACTTTTCGCACTTTTTTGCACTTACAGGGAACACTGATTGTACTTGATGAATTTGGATGCTTTGAGCAAATGAGTACCAGTAATCTCACTGACTAATTTTCGACTCTTGTAATAAGTAAAAATTTTAATCAGTTTCTAATCTTTAAAATATAGCTTTTGATCTTTAAACATGTCATGAGTTTTACAGGTAATGTTGAAGGTTTTTCGCAAGGGAAACCGTCAAGTGAGTTTGATGATCACAGTCGGTAAGTAGCAAACACTTCACTTTTCCAGTAATGATGAAAAAACCAAAATTTTTCATCATGCTATGTTTGTGAACACATATGCGGTCCTTGTAATAAATATTTTTGTTTTTTTTCTAGTGTTGATAGCTTAACACATACAGCACAAATAATTTACGTGCAATATTTTACAGTCGTAAAACAACATACAAATATATAATGTAAAAATGCAATGCAAATTCTGTTATGGTGAGACATTACAAGAAATCTAAACCCAGTTTCTACAGTACAGTAGCCAATATTCTAATATCTGTAATCGACCACCTACATAACTGTGCCTGGCCTTGCACTACTCACATTCCTCTTTATTTCTTTCTCAATTATTTGAACAACTACTCTAGTCTAATGTGTGTGATTAGGCGTACATTGTGCATATTTCAGTGTGATAGGTGTAGCATCTATGCAAATAAAATAGCTTCTTTTGTCTTCAATATCCTCTGGATGTCTTAACTTCGGACTTTGTGTTGCTACTTCCTTTTCCTGACTCTAAATGTTATTTTTGTGCTGATATCGATTTGCTATTATTGTGGTGTTCCAGAATGAACTGAATAATTGTGCAATAGCTGAATAGTGCATAGCTTTTTCCAGTTTTACGTTTATTGATGTGATACTTTCAGTTCATCAACTCCTGATTTTATACAAGAAGTCTATGATACCTACTCAAACTTGGATAGTGGCGGAGAGGTAAGTCTTACAGTGTGTTGACAACTTCTCTGTTTTTTTAAGTTGGCTGAACATCCTATAACACTCAAATGTTATTTTCAGAACTTATTACTGCGCCGTCCCATCTCTCAAGCTAATAATAACTCAGAAGCAAGCACTCATAGCAGTTTAAATGTCAATATGGATTGGAGAAGAAGCAACTCTTTGCCTGTTGTGACTCAAGAATACTTTGAACCAAACCAATCTGTTTCGTCAGATATTGAAGAAAATACACCGAAATTTTCTAATGAGAAAAAGACTGTGAAAGTTGATATTGATATTCCTTTGTGCGATACAACTCGTCCCAATAAGGAAGCTGACTGTGAAGATAACTTTTTAAATGACAAAAGGGACAGTGTTGAAGAAGACAATGTTGAACTATGCTCATGCGATAATGACGATGTACAAAGTGTGCAGAGTGTTAAAAGCAATGATAGCTTAAGGTATAAATTGGTACTAACATTAATTGTTTCGTTGCATTGACTCATTACAGTACTTCCAACACAGTTGCGGTGTAATCAGTTTTTTTTTACCAGTACTCAAATTACTTGATATTGACTGGTTGCAATGAGGAAAACAGCAGGCAGACCAACAAATGCAAACATATAATGTGGTGGGATATGAATAGCGTTGTTTGTTAAAGGGGCATTGAAGCTTAATTTAATTCAATTATTATATGCCAAGCAAAATTTTAAATTTCTTTGAAATTTTTTGTAACTAATTTCAGAAATCTGTGACTTGTATATTGGAAGGTATTCGCATTTCTTTTTGGGGCTATCTGTTGCATTCCTTTTATTTAAAAATAATTTTTTAATCACTGATTCATGACTACGCATGTTGCCATGTTTTGGATTCTAGTTTGAACTTTATCTTGAGGTCTATCACTGTAGCTCCTGCCACCAAGATCAGCCTACCACTAGTGGTAGATTTCAAACTACTAGCCTAGCGTAACTGTTTTTTAGACAAGGTTTTACTCTTACAATTAAGACAAACAACTACTAACTTAAATTATTATCAGTAAGCCTAGGCTATGCTAGCCTACCAGCTTATGCCTATTTTTTGTTTCTTTCCAAGCACAACAAATCGTATTTGTTTGTGCTAAAATTAGCAAATTCAAACTAATGAAGTGCAATTTTACATTTGAAATGTAGTTTGCCTCATCAAAACCACAGCAGAAGCCCATCCTACCCCCAGACGTACAATCTGACCATAAATTATTTATTGGTAGACTGGAAACTGACTGTTTTGTCTTTTTTTCTTCACGGTTTATTTGCTCTGGAATATGCCAAAACGTCCCATTAGCGTGCCTTTTTTTGTGTTTCACTTGTTCTACAAATAATTATGTCCAGTCAAATCAGTCGAATACTTGTGATCGCAAAAAAACTTCCACAACAAGATAGAGCTTGACCGATATGACTTTTTTAGGCCAATATTGATATTTTGGAAATTTTTAGGCCGATACTGATATCGATAACTGATATATTTAACTTATTAACTACAAAATTTTGTCACTATTTTTCAATTAACTTGACAGTAAAAGCTACACTAATTCCCCTCCAAAGAAAGACTATTGCAAACACAAGTCACACCCCAGTATTATTCATAAAAAAACAACAACAACCAAAAATACAATGATTTGGCAATCAATAGTCAAGACTCAAGAGTGGTCGTCCTTGCTCTCAAAAATAAGCACTAAACAGTTTAAAGGGACAGGGAACTCAAAATCAATGTTTTTTGAGTTTTGAATCGTGTTAATAGTACTTGCAACACCTTATAGAGATGATCCGGTGATATTTTTATAACTTTTTTCAAAACTGAGCTTTTTTGGTTTCTTCTCAAGTAGCTGTAAACATAGTAACATTTTCAATCGAGGTATCTATGACGTCATAATGACCTGTGACGCATGGTTTATTCATAATTATCGAGTGGACTAATCGCATACGCGTAATAACATTGCACCATTTCGGTCTGTTTTGAAGAAAAAAAGCACCCTCTTGCTGGAAAAGCAAGCGTGCTTTTTTTGCTAATTCAATAGAACGAGTCTGGTGCAGTATTGCTTAGTGTACGAATGGAAAAGCTGAATGCAAACAATCGCTGATTTCGAGAGAACCTGCATTTTACACGCTTGCAGAAAGTGCTCAATGTATAAAAACAGAGCTAAAATAAAACGTAAAACCAGATCTAAAGCTTTTAGATCTGGTTTTACGTTTTATTTTAGCTCTGTTTTTATACATTGAACCTGCATTTTATGTTGTCAGCGAAAATCTATTTTGTTTTGCAATCTATGCAATTACAGTAGAATTTAAAAGGGGTTTAATTATTATCTATTGATCATTCGGAGTCAACCTATGTAAGTGCAGCAGCACATTTAAAAAAAGATTTTCTGTCGGTCATTGTGAGGTAGCTTAATTCCAAATAAAATGCAGCACAAAGCAGATATTATATGCATTATCTTCGTCGGGATGATTCGATTTGCTCCACATTTTTGCAGCGTTTCACAATCAGCATATACCTGGGTTCACACTGGAACTTTTTTTGGTTACACACTATCGAAGTGAGGGGCATGGCCACCTTCCCCCACCTGGCTACGCCCCTGCAATTGCATTACCTATTCTGATTGATTGATTGGTTCCATCTTTATCCTTCTTTCACGGGAAAGCGACAATGGTGCTATACGTTGGATGAATCCTCACCCGCTTAGGAGTTACCGGTGTTTTGTCGAACGTTTTATTGCTCCTTCCCATTTCCACCAAGCAGAGATAAGCGTCGTGAAGCGTTTTATCTAAGGACGAAACAATGCCACGAGGGCGCGAGTTGAACTGCAGACGTTTCGATCATGACCACCGTAAAAACGGCGCTCGACCACACTGCTGACCATGTTAGTCGTAGCAAATGACATTCTGTATTCTGTTATGCATTATGCGTATTATCTACAACAAAAATCGGCAACATGGCCGAGCGGTAACGAGCTCGACTCTGGTACGGTAGGTCTAGGTTCAAATCCTGGATCGGTCAAATTGGAGAGTTGCCAACGGCTCGCCACTGCTGCAACTTTTCTTCGAAAGGAGCTGTGTTGTCCAGGTGCAATGTCGCGGCAATGGGCCCCGCAAACTCGTTTCACGCTTCGGCGTAATACAGCGCGTGTAATCAAAATTTGATTTTTTGAACATATCTACAACTAAATTAGAGAATAAGAGTGGTTGTTAACACCAGGTCTACCGGGAATGGTAATTAATAATAGGTTAGCCCAGCCTCACTGCTCTTCCGGTAGAGTATCAAAGAAACAATGAACAACGCTATTTATTCAACCTAACTTTTTGCTCGGCTGGTATACGCTCTGAAACCAAACTACGTACAGTAGTTTTACCATAGCAACGGACCTGGTTGCTACCGCAAAACTATGGCAATCACCAATCAAAATTGTCAGAATTGACCACCAATTGACGCAAAATAAAAGTTGATACCAGAGCGTATATGGTCGAGCATCTTCAGAGGGGAGATAACGGAGTGCCACGCACCCTCCACTACAAGCAAAAACAGTGCATACTTATACTTTACAATCGGCCTACTATACAAAATTTTATTCTTGTTTTCTGACTGTTTTTGCTAGAGTAGATGGGTGCCTGACACTCCTTTACCTCACCTAGGTTGTCTATTAAAATCAGCAATTACAGTATTTGCATTCAGCTTTTCCGCTAAAACGTACACTAGGCTACATACAGCTGTGCTATACCGTCCTATAACTATACTATCGAATTAGCAAAAAAGCAGGCTTGCTTTCTAGCGAAACGGCGTTTCTATTTTCTTCAAACTTTTAAACTTGTATGCTGTGACTACCATCTTCACTTCTACACTACAGGGACTTGCTTACTGCTTCTAATCACTGAGGTCTCGAAGCACAAAAAAATGAAATCTGCACTAGACTTAGATGATGGCTTTTCGAAAAAGCAGCAGCAGAAATCGCAGCACAGGTTTTGACTGACAACATAGGCCTACTGTGTTATGCAGTTTTTCTCTCGAAATCGTGTGAACACTGATGCTGTATATTTGTGCATTCAGCTTTTCCATTAAAACGTACATTACGCTATACTGCGCTATCCGTTCTATTAAATTAGCAAAAAAGCACGCTTGGTTTTTCAGCAAGACTGTGCTTTTTTTCTTCAAAACAGACCGAAATGGCGCAACGTTATTACGCGTACGTGATTAGTCCACTCGATAATTATGAATGAACCATGCGTCACAGGCCATTGTGACATCATAGATACCTCGATCAAAAATGTTACTATGTTTACAGCTACTTGAGAAAAAACTAAATAAAACTCAGTTACGAAAAAAAAATTTAAACTATCACCGGATCAGCTTTGTAAGGTGTTACAAGTACTATTTAACTGACTAAACCTCGATAAGAATTACAGTTGTGTTCCCTGTCCCTTTAAGGTAATCGTGCTAAGCTGATATTTTATCGGTGGTAGATAGCCGATACAATATATCGGCTTGGCCCTGATATTGGCTGATGTATATCAGCTGACCGATATATTGGTCGAGCTCTACAACAAGAACAACCTTTTTTCAATGCTCTTCTCCGCACGTCTGTTTTTAGTCTACTAAAGAAAGAGTCTATAATCTGACAAGACTCATTTGAAACCACATATGCAAATTTGATGTTGCCACAACCAAATTTTTTTCGGTCAAGTCAAAATCTTTTCCATTGAAGCTATTCAACGTCAAGCAATGGAAAAATGTTACAAAAACGTTGGTGATTACTGTATATACCCGCATATAAGCCAAGTTTAGAACTCCAAAAAAAAGTTGCCAAACTAAGGAGTCGGCTTATATGCGCATAACTCGGATCGCACTCAAGCGAAATGACATTATGCTAACTTAATTGCAGCAACTCCAACTCAAACCCTGCTAAATGCCACGATACCCTCGCAATTCGCCTTTTTTCTATTTTTTTCTCTTTTTCTCTCGCGATAAGAGCATCCATGCGCACACGCAAAGCAGCATGTGCGCTTGGACGCTGTTGCGCTATTGGTTTTTTCAATCACATGATAATACCAAGCTGTAATTGGTTGGTCAAACAGGTAAAAACAATGGTTATCATTTTCATTTATTATTTTTTGCAACCTTTTGCTGTGGTAGGGTGCGTAGGACGTGTTACGATTTGTAGGGTCGGCTTATATGCGGATTTTATAAAATCACCGTTTTAGGGCTGTTTTTCTTGGGTCGGCTTATATTCGAGATAGGCTTATATGCGGAGATATACGGTAATTATTTTTCGAATATCTAGTGTTAAAATTCAAAAATTAGACCTTGATATCCTTAAGCATTCATGTCAACAGTGTGTTACTTTTGTTACTTTAAACGTTCTATGTGATGTCATTTCTGGGCCCAATGACACATTTCTATATTTACTCTTCTAGACTGCATGGTTGTAAATGTATGATGACTGGTAGTAAAATGTCTTAATGGCAATCTTTCAAATATTTTTGTATTTCCTTCAATTTTGATCTACAATAACCCAAAATAAATAGCTCAGAGTGAACGACTTACTAGATCCTCTTAATAAGGTTGATTTCAGCAACTGTATGTTTTAGATCCAAATCAGCATCAGTTAAGAAAACGCACACAAAGAAAAAGAAAATTCGTCCCAAAAAGAAAGTCGAGATATCCACAGTTGGATTAGACTACACTCATCCAAGCTCACAATGTAGATACTTTTCCTCTTCACCATCAAAACGTAAGTGAAATTCAAATTTTTTTGCTAGGTATGCTATGTACAGTCTGCGGCATCCTGACGCAACAGACCTCACGTGAGGCAACTCACCCCAGGAATCCTGATGCCAGAAACATCCTAACTCCTGGGACATCCTGACACTTGGCGCATCCTGACACCAAAAGCTCTAAACTTTCACGCTCTGCTTTTTTTCTTTTTTATCTTTTCTGTGCTATGCTTTTTTTCTCAAAACAATTAACATTCGGTTATTGTGACGGAAGTATAATATTTTTCATTAATTGCAAACTTCATAGGAATCTCTATTTTCCAGAGACAACTCCAAAGCAAGTTATATTTTTGCGAAAATAATCTTGATAAAATCGAAAGCCAAGTTAGTGAATCTGTAAAAATGCTTGCAAGAGGTTTCAAACAATGGCCGAATGCCTCAATTGAAAATAATATATTTTGCTATTATTAAACGATCGTGTACATATTTCATGAATAACTAGAATAGGAGATCACTAGTAATATCCGAGGACTTTGTGAAAGTATCTAACTTTCCTGAACTAAAGAACTTTACAATTGCGTTAAGCGTGTTTATGGTTGTTGATAGTCAGATCTGAAATACATCGCTTCCGAATTTCATAATATTATATAAACTTGATCAGGTTCGTGGTTAACGGCTTTCAAAATTTAAATGTCTAGAAGAGGAATCTATAAAATGACAATCAAAATTTTACAGCTCTGCTTAATCATAGATCCTACAAGTACAAGATAGCAAACACCATCGGATTTGCTATTAGTAGTCACGCATTATTACGTTGTGACGCTGCACCTCTAGTGTCAGGACAAATTCAGTAGTTTTGCTGCTCAACAATTGTGGGAAACATAGGTTACAGCAGGTGGTACAGTAGTACCATGTAGTATAACAGGTGGCATTTAGGGTAGGAGTCACTGGTACTAAACGGAATGAGAATAAACAAACAGGTGTTTGCAAGGCGGAGGCTAGGCTGTTTTTGGCCGCTGAAGAAACGGTTGCTAAAGCGCACTTGTTCTACTGTTTTTATTTCCACTTAGGGATGGGCATAGTCGAATCTCAAGTGATTCCGAATCGAATCCGAATCACAAGCTTCGAATCCAGAATTTCGAATCCGAATTTCGAATCTTAAATTTGATACTCAAGTAAAGGCACAATCTTGCTAAATTAAGAACAAATGTATTTAACAAAACTTGAAACGCACAAAATTAGACAAAAAGATTATTTACAAAACATTCTCATTCATTTGTAGAAAGGTAATGGCGTCTTCATGGTCGCCCGTCAGCCTGTTCCTCAATTTTGTTACAGTACGGCCAGCGCTTGAAAAGGCTCTCTCGGACGGAGCTGATGAAGCAGGCACAATCTGGAGCTTTTTTGCAAGCTGGTACAGACCAGGATATTGCAGTTTATTTTTTCTCCACCACCGAATTACATCGCCATCTTCCTTCTGCTTCATATAAGCCTTATATTCCTGCTCAGCCTCCAATTGTGGTTCAGCAGCTTCATCTTCACTGCTGGTTGGATCAGCCTTTCCTAGTTGCAAGATCTGATCCAGTGGAGATAAGGATGATGCATTTTGATCTTCCACTCATGGTTGAGCTTGAGCATTTCCTGTCCCTTGTATGAAGATGGTCGTCAATTCCACTTCCACATCACTTCTTACCTACAACATATGGAGTTTATTTACAACTAATAGCATTTTTTTAAATATGGAAAAGTGCAGCTGCCAGCCAGAAGAATATTCCTGTGTATAATATAAGTGTATTACTGTTTATGATACAGAATGTAATATTATACTTACACTATCATATCAGCAGTCAACATTATTAAAAGTTAGTTTCAAGCAGTATCATAGCTTATTACCAACTCGGTCCAACTGATACTTTTAGGACATACCATGGCAGCCTTGTGTCGATCGAAGTATCTATTCTTGTATGAAGGGTCCAAAAAAGTTGCCATCTTGTAATGGTTTGATTCAAATTTGAAACTCTTATCCAAAGAGGCAAGCATTGCTTCCTTGAAGCGTTTTTCAAATTCTTGGCCTGGTTGCTTGTCTTTGTCGGTCAGTTTAAATCTCTCTTTGAGACCACATATCACTGGGATGACACTGCTTATTGAAACATATTTGTCACCTTTGAGGAATGTAGTAGCAGTCTGAAAAAGTAAATTTCAGTAAAACACCACAGGGCCCTATAAAAGACGAGTCCAGTTTTCAAAAATTGAATTGATTGACTGTTTAATTAATGATCAGCTGACTTGTGCAATGCAACAAATACATTACCGAAGCAAGCTATTGCAAAAGTATCCTGCTGTAATGCTGTTCCTATGCCTGGCAGCCTGGTCTGTAATCCTACTTGCAATGCAAAAGTGATGTGTGGAGTAAGTGACCCACTTCTTAAAAATTCACTTACTTTTATTGGCTCAATTAGTTCCACAAGCTTTTGAATGATAATCCAGTGAGAGTCCCTCAGCTCCAGGTGCGCTGCTGATCGGCGTGGTGTCACACTTTAATCGCTTAAGATTAAACGGACTATAAACTGATGACGGCACAACACTTTCAGCATTTTGTAAGTAGAATTCCATCTTCTTGGAGTGTCCATAATAAGATTAATGGATTGGAGATCATCTGCATTCCGTGGCAATGCATACTTCTGTCTTAGAGCAGCCATCGCCTTTGGTGACTGTCTGAAATGTTGTACCAAGTGTCGAGCTGCTCTTATTACAATGTAAAGTAGTAGTTTATTTGAAAATGATAAACGTATTGGGAGAAAGAAAGCACAAGCCATTCTTTCATGAAATATCTGTCATGATCAACCTGATGGAAATAACCTGAGACAGATCACAAGTTCTCAGTCCCTTTGTTAGTTACCCACATGCTTCTTGATTGAGTGATTTTAATCAAAGATAGAGACTAGAGTATAATAACTTAACTGCAATTTCACTAAAAATTGCACTTACCAATTGCACGTGAAGTGCTGTCCTCTTTGAGGCAGTCGTGTACGCTCAGCTGAAGAGTGTGTGCGGCACACCTGAAATGTGCCCATCCATATTCAGTTTTCAAATTCTCCATAGCAGCTACCATATTGGCACCATTATCTGTGACACACGTGACGATTTGCTCAGGGCACAGCTCATAATCTTCCATTATTGATGATAGCCATCTTGCAATATTAGCAGCCGTGTGGACTGCACCAACTTCTTTTACCGCTAGCAAAGTAGTGTTAAGTTGAGTTTCACTGGGTTTCAGATAGTATGCAGTAACTCCGAGATAAGATTCTGACTTGCAAGAGTTGGAACTGGTCCACATATCGCAGGTCAAAGCCATATGTGTTACCTTTTTAAGGTCAGTTACCAAGGTGATTTTCGACTCATCATACTGCCCATCAATCTGCTTAGTAAATGTTTTATGTGATGGAAGGACATATGAAGGTTCCAAGTAACTCACCAAAGCCTTGAAATGTTTCCCTTCAACCAAATTTATCGGCCTCAAATCTCCCACGATTACATTCGTAATCAGTCTGGTAATTTTTTCAGACCGAGCTTTTGCAATAGGCTGTTTTGCAAAGGCAGTCATGGTAGTTTGTCGAGAAAAAGTACCAGACTTTTGAGCGATATTACGATTTGAAGGCCCAGGTGCATCCTCCTCATCTATTAGCACGATTTCTGAATTCATTGCATCACTGCCAGCTGAAGTTGCTTGAGCACTTGATGATTGCTCCTTCTCATTAGCTTTCCTGAAACAAAATGAATAACTAACCTGAAAGAGTAGCCTACCACCATCCAACTCGTAGCTTTATAACCAACTAAGTGGAGTCCCATGTGTACCCACATACCGGTAATAGCTGAAAAAAGATGTAGCTTACGCTGCTCTTAACCACACAAATATAAATTGCAACAAAAAATCCTCTAAACTCGATTTAACTTCCATTAACATACCGTACTTACCATTTTAGGAATGTGTGCTTCCGTTCGAGGTGTTTGCATAAGTTTGCCGTTGAATCACAATATGAAAGAGTTTCTTTGCAGTGTAAACAGCACACACTTTTGCCACCATCTTTGTTTAAAGCAGGCAGCTCAAAATGATCCCATACTCCAGATGTCCTCTTTCTGCCTGACAAAGAGCGCTTCATGTCTGCAGCGCTTTTAAGTAACTTAAAATTTTGCTAGTTTTAATGATAAGAAATTTTGTATATAATGTCCTACCTAAATACAAGGACGAGAGTATACTACTAATAAGTGCTGATTGTTGCTATAAACAAACACGAACATCAAACTCTCAGCCCTTCTCTTATTTATTTATTTATTTAGTGATGCCAAACATAACCAATCTCTCACCACTTGACGCGATAACATTAAGCTAATTTTAATCACCATCTTATTCTGTTTGCTTTGTTCACTTCACTCTATGCTAAATCTCCCGCAATTGACAGTCATAAGACCACTTCTACCAAAATGCAACACGTGTTGCGACAGCGTTTGCGCCGTTGTCACGAACAACGACAAATGTGTGTGTGTTGTGTAAGCGCAAACACGTATGCGCGCGATCGCATGCTGCATAAACACGCGTGTGCATCACTGCATATGAATTAGCGCAATCAGTGCGTGCCATACTAAATGCGCAAGCATGTTTATGCAATAGAAATTCTCCGAGTTAGCGACGCACTTGCGTCTTATTGGTGCAGCTTTTTTTAATTTCGAATCGGCAGTATCAAAAAAAAATTCCGTATCATTTAGGATTCGGATTCGATTTGATTTGGATTCGGCTATGCCCATATCTATTTCCACTTCATTCACAGATGTTAAGAAAACTAAGGTGCTGGCAAGAAAATACCAGGGATGTGGTGCAGTCCAACTACCAGTCGGCAGTGTTCTTTCGTGTGCAAGAATTTCAGATGCTCAAGTGCAAAAATTGAGAAATTTAAGATGCTTTTTAGATAAATTTTCCAAAAAAAGTTACCTGTATAAAATTTAATTTGGACATACTGGTATAATGCTGAATTTGATCATTGCTGTGATGCAAAATGTTGAAAATATTTATCTAAAGCAATACGCCTAACTTATGGGTCCACGACAATTGACTGCAACAAACTGACCGTGAACCAACTGACCGTGAACAAACGGACCGCGAATAACGCCGATTGGCTGAGAAGGGCGATCCTAAATATATTTTTACTATCCCCAGAGCCATCTTGCCCAAACCCTCATTTTAAGACAAAATGACTGCGACGAAATCAGTGACGAAATCATGTAACGAAATCGTTGCTTCGTGGTCAGTTGACTTGGCTCGCTAATTTATTGCATCTAAAACCTATTTTTCCAGGAAAATTTAGGCAACCGATTTCCTAAGCAGCATGGTGTGGCAGAAAAACTAAATAATTTGTTGACATTGGCTTTTTGCATGCTATGTAAACTTTCTTTATGACAAGGTGGGTCATAAGTTCGTGCCATTCGTAGTCTCCGAGCTTCCTGCTAGGTACCCTTTATGAGTAAGGGGCAATAGCTATTCAACTTTTAAAATGGTAACTTGATACGTGTTAGGTAATACGGTTTCAAAAACAGGTGTATATAAGACGAACTTTCGACCTTATATGCTGGCGATGGCTGGAAATTCTCCATAAGTCATAACTTTTTGCAGTGCAGGTTGGTTAGTTTGGTACGGTACTGAATAGTAAGTTTTTATATCTAGCTGCTCGAAATAGCCTAGTCAAGCAATACTATCTAGCATTAGAATACTTCATACAAAACTGTTCATTTTATGTTCACTACTGAGCTAATCAACCTGAGCCCAAGCGCTGATGCAGCAAACATAAACCAAAAGTGAAGCCTGTACTTTTCCTGAAAATAGCCATAAAAACTGAAAGCTCGTCAAGTTGCTTTGAACAGTAACCAACGAAACTGGGTGCATTTAATCCAAAAGTGAGCAGGTACCGGTATAATAAGTTAGCAATACCAACTATAAGCCATCGCTTTAAAACATCAAATTTGCAGTTCTTTGTTGGGGTAAATTTTCTTTCTTCACTTGTGAAAAAATTTTTAAAACGTTATTGGCTAGCCCAGACAACATTAGGCCTATTTTCAATATTACCATGTTTACATGAACCCTCTCAATTCAAATCCAAGAGCCGCAATGTTTTCATTACCCTTGTTTATTTTTTATCATGCATATAATTGTACTTAAATTAAAAACTAGTCAGTAGTTTGGAAATCAAAATGCCTGTTCGAAAGAAACTTGCTGTGAGCAAATTATTGGAAGATGTGTCAACTTCAGGTACCAAAGTTCCAAGAGTACAGTGTAAGTATTGTCAAAGCAGTGTAGTCAAAAATGGTTTAGGAATGAAAACTCATGTTGAGAAATGCATCTCCTGTCCTAAATTGGTCAGAGACAAATATCTAGCTAAATTACATGTTTCAACCACCAGCACAACAGAAAACGACTGTGATGAAGCAAGTGAAATTGAAAATTGGCTGTTTGATTTTTCCACAAGTTCTGCAAAACCAATTCCAAAGAAACCGAAGCAAGTAGATGCATGCTCGACACTGGTACACTTTGCTGACAAAATGTCCACAAGCGAACAAGAAAAACTAAATGCATTGCTGGCATGTGCTATGTATGCTAGTGGCACACCATTTTGCATGGTTGAAAATTCACATTGGCAAGCTTTCTTTGAAGCTATCAGGCCAGCTTATGTAGTGCCAAGTAGATATGAAGTGTCAGAGCCCTTGCTAGTTTCAAAGTACGAAAAAACTCGAGAAGAAATGTTGATAAAAGTGGCTGAAAGTGATGCAGTAGCAATAATGTGCGACGGATGGAGCAACATTCGACATGAGCCAATTATCAACTTGTTGCTAAGTGTGCCTCAGTCTGTTTTTTGGAAATCGATTCATACTGAGATGCAAAGCCGTACTGGAGAATATATAGCAGAGGCAGTTTCAGGTGTCATTGACGAAGTCAAACAAGAATGTGGCAAAATGCCTATAGCTTTAGTAACAGATAATGCTAGCAACATGAAAAAATCTTGGAAGCTGTTGGGGGAAAAGTACTCGGAACTAACTTGTTATGACTGTGCTGCTCATAGCATGAATTTAATTTTTGATGATCTAATGAAATGGGAGACATTAAAGAAAGTTAAACATCAGGCCAAACAAATCGTCAAAGAATTGAAAAGCAAGCACATGCTAGTGGATTTACTGAAAAGCATGCAGAAAATTGAAAAAGTCAATGTTACTCTGAAACTGCCAGTCAAGACAAGGTGGGGATCTGTGGTTACTTGTTTGGAAAGTCTAGAAAAAACTAAGGTTGTCTTACAAAAGCTTGCTGTATTGGAAATATCAGAAAAAAGCACCTTGGCGAAAGAAGTGAAAATACGATTTTAGATGATGATTTTTGGAACGTCAATGAAGCAGTAGTGAATTTACTGAAACCATTGTCTTCAGCAATCACTCAATTGGAAGCAGACGTTCCAAATTTGGCTGAAGTGTACAAACTTTACTCGAACGTTCGATGTGACATCAGAGACAACCTTCAGTCGGTTCCTTTTTCTTTGCAAGAGCAAGAAAAGATTGCAACCATTTTTGCTGATAGAGAAGAATTTTGCATCAAAATCGTTCATAAGGCGGCCTATTTTTTTGATCCTCGTGAGCATGGAATGCTGCTCTGTGATGAGGAAAAAGTTGCAGCGATCGAATTTTAATGTGGCCTTGCTGAAACTTTTTCCTCTTGTGAGTTACTGACTGTAGATTCATCAGAAGTTCATTAAGATTGCGTTCTGTATTCAGCAAAGGATGGGTTCTTTGCAATGCCTTTTTTGTGGAAAAATATTGCTAACGTTCCTCCAGTTTCTTGGTGGAACAGTTATTGTACCAACCAAGAATTGAGTAAGATTGCTGATAGACTTTTAAAATTACCATCGACTACTGCAGCTGCAGAGCGATCTTTTAGCTACTACAGCAACATTCACACAACCAAACGCAACCGACTGACCAATGAATGACAGAGCATCAAAACTTAAAATTGTTTTTCAAAACATACAGTGTACTACTGGTCAGCAATCTGAACCTTCAAGTCAAGCTGCCCAGACATCGATGACCAGCGACTCGGAGAAAAGTGTTCATGTTCCAGTTGCTGAAGATTCAATCAAGATAGAAAGCAGCAGTGACGAATAGTCTGCTGTTGGTGTTTTGAAAGCCAATGAACTCATTAATTTAAACTGTTCAGACAGTATCGATAGTGAAAGTTAAATCTCAAGCGTATGGTAAAACTTTCAAGTGTATGTTTTTAAAAATTTCTAAAAGACATTTGCTGTAAAACTATTTGAACTTTTAATTCACCAACTTGCTAAAGAAAGCTTGATTTTTATTTAGTGGCTTGTTGAAGCACGTTTCATGTGCAGCTCGAAATACCAAAAATATCACAACAATGGTAAAATAATTGCAAAAAATGTTAAGATGCAGGATGTTACTGAATTGCTTATTAGGCTGTACCAAATTTCGGTGACTTTCTTCAATTTCTTAGGAACTCTCCCAAAAGTTGTGGTTCAACCAATTCAATTTACCACCAAAATTTTTTTGTTAAATTTTTGTTTTGCGCCTCCTTGAAGCGCGTTTCCATTGCAACATGACAAAAATCGAAAAAATGGCCATAACTCAGCAACCGCTTATGCTAGATGCAAAAATTTTTTTTGCTAAAGATGCAGAATACCCATGTTCCTATCTGCTCTCAATACATTATATAAGCCTAGCTGTTCAATTTTTCAAGTAAAATCAAAAAAACATGTTTTTTCACTGTTTTTATTGCATTTTCTATGATATACAAGGGGTGTATGAAAAGTTTTAAGCATCAGAAAAACTAAAAGGAATTTGAGATTTATAATAATTTATTTTTCAACATAGTCCCCTTCAAGGGCTGAACACTTACTCCCACGGTGCTGAAGCGTTTTTATCCCCGTGTAGAACGACTCTTTTGCTTGAGACTCAAAAAACTCCTTGACTGCAATTATGACGTCATCGCTGGCAAAATGGCAACCAGCCAAGCCTTTCTCATTTGTTGGAAAAGATGAAAGGCGGAGGGGGCCAGGTCTGGCAAATAAGGTGGGTGGAGGCAAGTTCAAATCCGCAATCGTGAATTGTTGCCATGGAAAACCACGGAGGTGTGAGCTGGTGCATTGTCTTGGTGGAAGAGGATTCCTCTTGTGAGCTTCTTTGGCCTTTTTTCTTTGATTGCTTTCCTTAGACGCTTTAATTGTCCAGAATAATGGTGTCCTGTCACTGCGTGGCCCTTCTGAAGGTCTTCAATTAGTATGATACCCTGGTGATTTAGTTTTTTTGATACTTAACACTTTTCATACATCCCTCGTATCTCATTGTGTAGTGGTGTTATGCAATTGTTTTGGTAATATGTGATGACTTTCCATTAGCTATGCTGTCATTAGAGAAATTGTTGTATTAAAACTAATGTTAATTGCTTCTTAAAGTGTTACCTGATAAGATGAGCTAGTATTGTAAGAGTTGAAAAGCAGTAAAGTCATTATCACAAAAATGTAATGTAGTTACTTATTTATAATCAAGTGCTATATTCTGTTAATTTCACACCTTTAATTCTGTGGGCTTTGAAAAATGTTGAAAATTCAATAAAAATTTGGCTGTGCTCTGCCCACAAAGGAAAATTTCTTTGATTGAATTGGTACTTCTCAGCACCAATTCTTTTGCAATTAAAGATGTGTTCATGAATTTTAAAAGCCAACCTGCTAAACCTCAAGATTTTAAACACCAATCAAAAGTTAGAAGTGCTGCAGAAAAGACTGCTATTAAAGTAAAGAGTTGGTGTTTTAAACTCTGGTTTTGACTGAAAACTATATCAGGGATTAATCAAAAACGATTTTGGCGTCTCAGGATACATACTCTGCACTGTATAGGTTTTCCGAAATACAAGGAAACTCAAATTTTCTACATCACTGCAAACAAATGCAGGGTGGGCTCTAGGTTGTGCACCAAAGGATTTTACGCAATCGTAATACACTGTTTGTTCATTTTTTCAAGAATCTGACCCAGAACAGTGAAGTTAACGGCGATTTCAAGCACTATCTCGGAATAAAATAGCAGAAAATTTATTAAAATCTGGCCGTTCTTTTAAATTTACAAGATCGATTTCATTCACACAAGGTGAACATCATCAGTTGTCAATCAAAACTAAAAACATCACTAACTCTGCAAACAAAGAAAACGACAAAATGAAAACTGCATACAAAAAGTCTGAGTCTGAAAATAAGTTAAAGAAGAATCTGAAATACACTGAGAGCTGAAACTAAGGACCATAAGAACTGGGGACTAAAGTCTACCTGCTGAAGAACGCTGACTGGAAAGAAACTGACAGAGGAATGATAGAAGTGTAAAGTAGAAACATCACGTAATGACGTAAGACGCGAGGTGCAAAGCAAACCTGACATAAACGGTCGCAAACGGTAAAAACAGTAAAAACAATTATTTAAAGCGAGGCAAAAGTAACTTGTTTATGTTGATGTCAGCTTCAAGCTTATTATACCGCTTGTCTTCGCACCAATCTAAATGACTAAGCTTAGGTTCTTCTACAAAAATAACCGAAAAGCAATCACTAATAGTAGGTTTGGTGTTGAAATTTTGTGTGTGGCAATTGGCGTAATGTCAGAGTAGTGCTGATTTGTCGTTATTATCACTTAAATCGAATTTTTTCCATACAGCGCGGTGCGTGTTCCATCTGGTCGAAAAGGTGTTTTTAGTTTGTCCGACATACTGTTTTTGGCAAATTTCACATTGAGCCACATAAATGCCATAGTTTTTGCAATTTAAGTTTTGCCACAGTTTGATTTGTTTTCCTTTGGCCGTTGTGATTATTTTACAACTTTTCACCATATTTTTATGCTTGCCAAAATTACCGCACAGAGCACAATTTCCGTAGCACAATTTCCGTGGAAGCTTCCGTAGTTTACAAAAGCTTCCGTAGTTTACAAAAACCCTCAAACTTTGGGATCGAACTCACCAACTATAAACAAATTTCCTTTGGCAAAAACAATTCAGAAAACCTCAAACCTGGATCTACACCGTGCGGAAATTGTGCTCTGTGCGGTAATTTTGGCAAGCATAAAAATATGGTGAAAAGTTGTAAAATAATCACAACGGCCAAAGGAAAACAAATCAAACTGTGGCAAAACTTAAATTGCAAAAACTAAGGCATTTATGTGGCTCAATGTGAAATTTGCCAAAAACAGTATGTCGGACAAACTAAAAACACCTTTTCGACCAGATGGAACACGCACCGCGCTGTATGGAAAAAATTCGATTTAAGTGATAATTACGACAAATCAGCACTACTTCGACATTACGCCAATTGCCACACACAAAATTTCAACACCAAACCTACTATTAGTGATTGCTTTTCGGTTATTTTTGCAGAAGAACCTAAGCTTAGTCATTTAGATTGGTGCGAAGACAAGCGGTATAATAAGCTTGAAGCTGACATCAACATAAACAAGTTACTTTTGCCTCGCTTTAAATAATTGTTTTTACTGTTTTTACCGTTTGCGACCGTTTATGTCAGGTTTGCTTTGCACCTCGCGTCTTACGTCATTACGTGATGTTTCTACTTTACACTTCTATCATTCCTCTGTCAGTTTCTTTCCAGTCAGCGTTCTTCAGCAGGTAGACTTTAGTCCCCAGTTCTTATGGTCCTTAGTTTCAGCTCTCAGTGTATTTCAGATTCTTCTTTAACTTATTTTCAGACTCAGACTTTTTGTATGCAGTTTTCATTTTGTCGTTTTCTTTGTTTGCAGAGTTAGTGATGTTTTTAGTTTTGATTGACAACTGATGATGTTCACCTTGTGTGAATGAAATCGATCTTGTAAATTTAATAGAACGGCCAGATTTTAATAAATTTTCTGCTATTTTATTATTGTAATACACTAATTGAACTAATACATACAAACAATGTTTCATTACTCTATAAAAGAACTTGTATTTATCCCCAAGAAAAGCGTAAGATATCTTTTTCTGCTGATTTTACATTGCTTCTCCTCACACTTCACATAATTCTGTAGTGCACAACTTATGATCCACCCTGTATGTTGGGCTGATCTGAAAATCTCTTAAATACGCTTGATAAAAAGCTTGCAATTAATGTAAAATCATCAAGGGTTTTGGGCAGTACTTGCTTTGTGATTAAAGTGAAGTTCGGTTATGGTGTCTGAGGTAAAGTTTTATGGAAATAAAGGAGTCTTGATGATTTGTTGCATATCATGCAGCATTTTACCATCCCAATGCAACAAAAGTAAAAAACGAAAGTTTCAAGCTGTATCCTATAGCAGGTTTAACAGCATTTTAGAAACAGCGACCTGTTTTTGGACTCTCAATTGCTACACTTTTAGCAACCACTAAATCTGCTGGTGTTTCGTGATGTATTTGCTGTTTATGGGCTACGTGGCAGATTTGTTGATGACATAGATTTCTGCTTTTATTTGCTGGCTGACTTGAACATGTAAATTCAAACTTTTCTTAATCTTTTTTTTTCAACTACGTATATCAATATTAGTTGTATTACTAGTATTTATACTTCAGGCTTTGGATTTTTTTTGCAGTTAAATTTGCATTATTTTTTCTACTCTTAATTCTTGTCACTTATTTTTTTCTCCATTTTTTTTCTAGTTTTCACTTCCTAGCAGTACCAGTAGTGTCTTATTGATTTTTTAGTGCTGTAAGTCATTAGAAATCTTCTACTAGTGTCAAGTTACTTCATACACACTGCTTTTAGTTTACACTTTTAAGCTGCAGCACAATACATTTGCTGATATACAGCATTCTAGAAGCAGTTGTCCAGACCAGTGTTCCCACTAAGCTGATTTTTTTCAGCGAATCGGCGATTTGTTGGAGCAAGGGCAAATAATTTTTGGCAATATAGTAAACATAGCTTTAGAAAATTCGACTAATTTGTGGAAATATAACATTTGGTACACTCTAATACTAGATTGGTACAAAATTTCGAGCACATAAACGTCTTTTTAGAGGTTTGGGCACAATTGTTCCAAGAAAATTTGGGCATTCGTCGATTAGCCATAAAGTTATAGGGAACACAGGTCCAGACTATCGAGTTAGCCTGGTTTTCTATAAATCTTAGCAATCTATGGTTTATACCATATGATGCAAGATTTTTTAAGCTAAATTTTGATATGGTTCCAGGTCAATGTCAATTTGTATCCATCGATCTTCTACTTTGAATGCAGACATATTGCATCATTTTCTTTTGTTTCTACTTGGAGATGTTGATGATGATGTTTATTGTTTTGTTTTTTTTGGCGGGTTGGCATTTGCCTTCAAAATTCATATACATATCTGTAACCACAAGAGAAATAGTGGTTTTTGTGTACTTGTGTATGCAATTTGTGATAAAATTCTATAAATCTATTTTCTTTTGCGGGTAGAAAGCAGACAGATTTTATTAAATTTTAGAACATTTTTCTGGCAAAGAGAATTAGGTCGTTGTTTTTCTAAATAGACATACTAAGACGCCTAGCAATATAGCATGTTGGTTTGGGAGCATGCATACTATCTCCTTTTTAGTAATTGCTTAGACCAAGCACCTAGGCATAATAAGCATGGTATGGCTAGAGCCAAAAATACAATACCTGTTTAGAATAACTGCAGAGAATTAAAGGTGTGAAATAAACAGAATACAGCAGTGATTATAAGTTAATACATTATATACATTCTGTGATAAAAACTTTGTTCTTTTTAACATACAGTACTAACTTATTCTACCAAAAAGCAATTAACATTAGTTCTAATACAACAATTACTTTAATGACAGCATAGCTAACAGAAAGTTACCATATATTACCAAAAAAATTGCATAACACCACTACGCAATGAGATATATCATAGAAAATGCAATAAAAACAGTAAAAAAACATGTTTTTTTGATTTTACTTGAAAAATTGAACAGCTAGGCTTATATAATGTATTGAGTGCAGATAGGAACTTGGGTATTCTGCATCTTTAGCAAAAAAAATTTTTGCACCTAGCATAAGCGGTTGCTGAGTTATGGCCATTTTTTCGATTTTTGTCACGTTGCCATGGAAACGCACTTTGAGGAGGCGCAAAACAAAAATTTAACAAAAAAATTTTGGTGGTAAATTGAATTGGTGGTTGAATCACAACTTTTGGGAGAGTTCCTAAGAAATTGAAGAAAGTTGCCGAAATTTGGTACAGCATATAATGCTTATACTTACGATTGCTTTCCACCAACGCTTAGCTGCACCAATGTAACTGAATGACTTATACTTAGGATTGCTTTCCAGTTTCCACCAATGCTCAGCTGCACCAATGTAACTTGGGGACATTTTTATTAGTGAAAGCTAGTGTGACTGGCAATAGCTCAGTAAATACCAGAGACAAAAAGATAAAGTTAGGGAAGGACCAGAAATATTCTAATCTAAATAATACAAAATATGCATGTTAAAGATCAAGCTTTGTTTCAAAAAAACTGCGATTGTAGGAGTAAAGCTTTAAATTTTAAACATTTTTGAACATCTGAAGGTTTTCCAATTATATCAACGTTTGCAATTCTATGAAATATTTGCCCTTTATTACATAGTACACTGTTCATAATTTTGTACTGTTATGCTATGCGTTCTCTTTCAAACACTGCACTCAGCTTTAAAAACTGTTGCTGCAGTAGGCCTAACTGATGTTGATCAATGCGATGTTTGCAAATGTTCAGCTGTTTTTGTTATCGCACTGGCAGGAAAGGCTTTGTTTTCAATAGTTCTATTAAATTCGTTAAAAAGATGTGTTATTTAAGGGTATCACGGTGCGTAAAGCTTTACGACCAAGCGAAAGCAGAACAATGCTTTAGAGGTTCTCAAGTGAAACACTTCACTCATGCTGCTACAATACAGAAAGAAAGATTCATGCAGCATGCATAATAATCTAACATGATGAATTTCACACTTCCATAAAGCTCGAGCAAGATGCAATAATTTAGAAAGCTATGGTTGGCGTTTCAACATGTTTTAAGTGGTGTAGAATTTTTGATTTTCGGTAAAGACAACTTCATATTCTCTCGTTAAAATTTTTTTGGCTGAACTCTTCTGTTACGAATTACAATACTGCTCAGTGCTCAATGCATTCCAAATCAGACAAGAGATCTTTAACCAAGGAAGTCTGTACGACTCTGAAAAGCTTCTGACGAGAAGGAAATAAGATTGGTGTGGTAAAATACGTGGAACAAAATTAATACTTACGGTCTAGGATTGGTTAGCTTACACTTAAAACAGTGGAGTGCCTTTCATGAAATTGATGGAACATTAATAACTTTGTTAATAATCTTGAAGCTTGACGATTTATGATAGCTATGTGCACATAATAACGCATTGCAAAACACAATGCTTTGGTCATCTTTTGGCCTTTGTCTTCTAGTGCTGTGGTAAAACTGTGCTGCTATACCTCCATATGCAGCAGAACCTTGATTTAGCAAAAAAAACATGGTTTTTTTGGAGGCCGTGTTTTTTTTGAAAAGAAACATTTGTTTTAAAATTTTATTATACTCTTTGGTTTACAAAAATAAAAAACGTTTTTTATAGATGCTGTGTTATTTTCAATAAAAAACAAGATTCAAAAAAAACATTTACATCTCTAGTCTAGGGTAAGTGGTTAATGTTTAAGGTTTTAAGCATAGGTGGGCACAAGTCCGTTAATCGTTAATCCGTTAATAACGAAGCTAACTTTTTCATTAACTCGTTAATCCGTTAAAAAGTTTTTTCATGTTAACGGACTAAATTAACTTCCGTTAAGTGCTGTTAACGGACTAAAGTAACTTCCGTTAAGTTCTGTTAACTTCGTTAAGGTTTCGTTATTGCTTCGTTGTGCATTTGAACTTGTTTTATCTTTGAATTAGATTAGACTGTAAATTTTCTTCAAACATTGATAGATTCATAGATTAAGAAGCGTCAATACGTGTTCTAGAAGCGAGTGAAAAGAAGGAAATCTAAATTACACGCAAAATGTTAACGGATTAACGGACTTTATTAACTTCCGTTAATTAAAGCTGAAAATAACGGATTAACGTTAACGGAGGTGTGAAGTTAGTTAACGGACTAGCGGTTAACGAAGCTAACGTTTTGCATTAACTTGCCCAACTATGGTTTTAAGTCTTTGTTTGAGGGGATCCCTTCATTTTGGTATTCCCAAGTTTTGTCAAATTTTATCTTTTCTTCATATTTGCCTATCCTAAAATTTACATGTGTCTAGCGTGAGTGGTAAAAAAGTTAAAATTTTGTTGGCCTTGTTGAGGGGAACCCCCCAATTTTGGTACCCCCAAATTTTTCAAGTTTTCTCTATATTTACTTAAAACTGTCATATGTCCAGGATAAAAGATCAAAAAGTTAAAATTTTAAATGGTCCCATTTCAGGGGACCCCCTTATTTTGGAACTTTTGATTGTTGTTAGGTTTAGTTTGTTTTTGATATCGACCTACTCTGAAAATTTGATCCATCCAGCTCTAATGGTCTAAAAGCTTGAAATTTTTGCAGCCTCGTTTAAGGGGACACCCATTTTCATATCCCCAAATTTTGTCAAATTTTTATTTTTTCATATTTGCCTACGCAGAAAATTTCATGTGTCGAATGTGAGTGGTTAAAACGTTAAAATTTTGGCAGCTCGTTTCAGGGAAACCCCCCATTTTGGGGGTCCGCGACATCCTGACACGACCGACCTGACGCAAGAAAATTCACTTCGATATTCTTGATGCCAGGTACATCCTGACGCCCTAACTGTAACCCTAACACTCTCCCTAACCCTAACCCTAATGTCAAGATGTCCATGGCGTCAGAATTCCCGGGTGAAAAGTCTCGCGTCAGGTCGGTCGCGTCAGGGTGTCCTGCTTCGCCATTTTGGTACCCCCAAATTTTGAAAAATTTCATCT